>JAODXP020000015.1:22722289-22747289 GCA_027497455.2 Sardinella longiceps | reverse complement strand
GGATAACCAGCAGACGGAGACAGGCGGGGAAGCAGGCAGGGAGGATTGCTGACATGAAAAGACCTGTAAGTTTGTCTTCACTTTGCCAATATCAAACAGCTGTGGCTGACAGCATGTGTTGGAATCACTAACTATCCCAGGTTTGTGTCTTAGAATTGGTGTGAAATACATCAAGTCTTTATTTACCTTTTTTTCCTCTTTTATTTTCTGCATTGTGGAAATACTGTTTCTTGTGCAGTGAAACCCTTTTGAAATCCCAATTCATCTAATTGTACCTCAGAGTGATAATAAATATAGCTATGAATTATTCACACTATGAGTGGGCTGATGACACAGAAACTGGTACACTGGGCAGAATTCAAAGCGCTTCAAATTAGAAAAGGAAAATTGGACTACACTGGGGTGTATGTTTTTTTTTTTTTTTTTTGCTTGTGTTTGTGTGTGTCTGTTGGGGTATAAATAAAGCCGAGTTATTAGAAGTAAATACATTTGGCTCTGTTTCCAGCCCTAGCAGACTTGTGGTGGAGGAGGTATCAGAGTGACTCAGGGGGGTGGGGGCTATATAAAAAAGGGGGATTGCTGTTGATGCCAGCTCTCATCAGGCCTGGAGTGGCTTTTGCCTTTTAGTCACACTTTGCACCATTTAGTTCAAGACTTGCAGTTCATCCTGCAGCTGTTTTTTTTTTTTTTTTTTAGTAATGGTAGCATCTTCTTCCAAATGCTTATAAACACAACAGATGTTTGAATGCAGTATTCATGGGATGGTGACGATTTATTAATCTCAAAATGAGTTTTGGAAAGCACCAAGATGTCATGTATCACTGCTTTCTTTCTTTCTTTTCTTTTTTTGTCAGCAATAATCTGGCAGATTAATTTGCATCACCACTGTGCTTCAACCAAAAGCATGATGCTTACAGTATCAGATTTTGCTAGACGACCAAAGGCAGAGGGCAGCCCTTACCTAATGAAGATATCTCATCCCAATGAGGTTTCCTGCAGTAGAGCATAAGTCCACTCCGTCTTTATGGCCTTTAAATGACCATTGTTTTCAACCCAAGTGTCTGTTGGCTGTTATCACATGCAAATGAATAGAGAGCTATCCATGGCCTTGTAATCTTTTGTATTGCTGCCTTTAATTGTACCACAAGAGTTAGAAAGAAAAAAAAATAAAGAAGGAAAAAAAACAGACTGAGAGTGAGCGAGACAGACAGTGTAAATGAGGTAAAAGGAGTGAAAGACAGAAGTCAGAGAGAGAGAGAGAGAGAGAGAGAGAGAGAGATAAACGGCTACAGAAAGGAAAAGAGATATAGGGAGTGATTTGGAGGGGGATGGCAGGGGGGTTGCTACAGAGGCTCTGCTTCATCTGGCTGCATGCTTGCCGCTGAGCCCCAGTAATGGCCGCCGCGCCGGCCCAGCCTCATTAGGGAGAACTGACACGGGCAGACGGGGCCCTGGGAGAGGCGTGATTGGATTAAAAGTTCAGGCTAGCCTTCGATGTGTGTAATTTGCGAAGCTCGGCTGATACACAAGTAAACAAGCAGGGAGCACTTTTAAAAGCAGACCCCTTAATTAGCCTGTTAGGACTAAGGGCGAGTTATCTAGGAACTGTGCTGGTCTTTGTAGGAGATGGAGGAAGTGGCAAGAAAAAGAAGAAGGGAAGCAGTGGGGTGAGGAGGGGTGACGCATGGAGAGTATTTTGGTCAGTGTGACTTGATGTACAGTACCGGTAATACATTTGACACTATAAGGTCAGGTTGTTGTTGACTGGTGTGTAGAGATACGAGTGCCAGTAAACGGTAAACGGTAAACAGAAAAATAGAGAACAGGATGCTGTGATGCATTTGGATGTGATCTCTGTTTATTAAAATAATTGTTTGGCATAGGTAGAAAGGATTTTGGAGTTGATAATTTTTGTGTTTTTGTTATTTTGTCACAAGAACCACATAAGTTGCAGATTACCACTTTATTCCTGAGGTACGACATTGACTTCGTTTACATGGACATCAATATTCCGACTATTGATAATATTCTGATTATACCATAATGCGATTATGCTGTTTGCATGAGTGGCTATAGAATATTCCGTTCATATTCCCTGTTTACATGCAACATTGCATATTCTGATTAACAGAGTAGAGATGGTTCGCCAAAGTTCTGAAGAATCTTTTTCAACTATCGTTTAAGTTCCATCCGCGATTCTTCTCATCTGTGAAGATTCTAAAAACTGAATAACGCGATTAAGGTGTTTACATGAGCAGAACGCAGCTCAATAATCAGAATATGATCGTATACTCGACCTACCTTATTCCAATTATGCGTCAGGTTAAGGTAATCAGAATATTGCGTTTACATGGCACAATCATATTCAGAATATGGTCATAATATGGTCAGAATATGGTCATATTCTGAATGATATCGGAATATTAATGTCCATGTAAACGCAGTCATTGAGCATGTACCTGTAGCTTTCACACCCGCCTGTGATGATCAGCAAAACATGCCCCCTTAAAATGCATTTTCTCCTCTCTGGGACACATCTACTCACTCAGGACTCAGAATTCAGATGGATTTATTGGCATGACTGAATATTACATTACTAGACTCAAAGATTTGGTAATTTGGACATGTTGATTTCTGTACCTGTCTCCTCTCTCTCTCATTCTCTCTCTCTCTCTCTGTCTCTCTCATACACACACACACACACACACACACACACACACACACACACACACACACACACACACGTACACAACCTTACACTTCTCCTGTGTAAAGTAATATTGCTTTTCTCAGAGAGAGAAAGAAAGAGAGAGAGAGAGAGAGAGAGAGAGAGAGAGAGAGAGAGAGAGAGAGAGAGAGAGAGAGAGAGATCAGCCATGCAGGCACACTAACTGCCCTGCCTTGTTCTATTTATGCCCAATTAATTTCTTATGATTGATGCCCTGTGGGCTCTGTCATTTTGTATTATTTACATGTGATAAGAGCAACAGCAATGCATTTATTTATATCCAGAGAGCCTCCATGACAGGAGACTCTTAAGGACTCACTATTATTTTTCTGAATGGAAATTTTGTGTGGAGAATAACGGAAAGAGAGGAGGGAAAGATGGAGAGAGTGAGAGAAAGAGAGATGGAGAAAGGGAGGGAGAGACACAAGTAAGTCATGACCTTTTGCCATTATTAACCTGCCACTCACCCTCCTGATTCCCATTCTCTCGTCAGCTCAGTCTCGTTGAATTAGGTTGTGAGAGTCTGGGTGGTGGGAGTCTACCTGTCAAGAGCAGTCAGGGAGAAGTCACGGCTCCCTGTCTGAAGTCGATTATAGCATAAACAAGGCCCCCCGCCCGACGACTCACAGGCTTACATGTCGGCTGACAACATGCTGTTTATGTTTGGATTGCATCATAGCTCCATTCGGCAAAACACCTTAGGCTCCAGTTAAGGAGTAATGAGAGCTGCGCCATACCTTGGATTTGAAGAGATAAGGAGCTCATAGATGAGTATAAAGCCATACGCACATATAGATAAATACAAATACACACACACAAACACACACACACACACACACCACACACACACACACACACACACACACACACACACACACACACACACACACCACACACACCACACACACACACACACACACACACACACACACACACACACACACACACACACACACACACTTACAGGGAGAGAGATTTACAAGGGCAAAATGGGCAGACTACAGATTTCTGAACTGTTTTTCTGAACCCCAGTGCAGTGGCACACTAAGACATTAAATCTCAATGATGCTGTTGTAAACGACGCCATTGTGGGTGAGTTGTGAATGTCTTGTGTATTCATCAGTAGCACAGCCAACCATTCCCAGGCAGATGCATTGGCAGTTGCCCTACAGTGCTGTGCCTGTGTGTGTGTGTGTGTGTGTGTGTGTGTGTGTGTGTGTGTGTGTGTGTGTGTGTGTGTGTGTGTGTGTGTGTGTGTGTGTGTGTGTGCATCTCAACCCATTTTGCCCTCAAAGTGCATTCACTGAGAGGGCTGATTGTGTGTGTATGGGAGTAAATCAGATTGGAAGTGTGGTTCCTCCCTTTTAATGCCTTCGTTTAAAAGCTGTCATTGGCAGCGCGGGTCGTGCTCATCGTCATCTGAGAAAATGGAGACCTGTTAACCTCTGACTGCGTTGTCATGGCTGCAATGGACCACTATAGAACGCTCCAACATGATCTCTATTTCTCTTTCTCTCTCTCTCTCTCACGCTCACACACACGCTCACAGACACAGCAAACAGATATGTACATATTTGTGTGTATCTACTGTATATATACAGTGTATGCTTGCACGTGCATGCAATTCACATGGGGAAATAGTTTTACCCATGGGGAAAGACCTTGCTGCAATATCTCTGTATGCCAAGCGTGTCCTCAGTACCATGGGCAGCAAAGCTCCATTTTAATCCATTTTAAAATAAATCTTCCCCTTAGCCAAGATCAGCGTGATAACAGTGGTGGACTTGCACTACTTGCATATTTCTCAAAAGGAAACTTTGTAGCTCACCCCCCATCACACACACACACACACACACACACACACACACCCTTCTCCTTCTTCTCCCCCGCCCTGAAAACAAAACACAGAAGCTGAGCAAGGACAGCTTTAAAATTCATAACCACTGTCCAAGAACGGGCAACAGCGAAAGCCAAACAAAAAGCTTGAGCCGAAGCGCAACACGCTGAAAATAGAGTGTTGGTGCAAGAGGTGCGCTGGGCCCGTGAGGGGGGCTGTGGTATTTTCTAGCTTCCTGCCACCCACTGGCACTGACCTTAGGGACTGAGTCAGATAGACGCCTCCCCTGCCCCCCTCTGGCCCTGCCGCTCAGCTGCCCACTCACAATCCCGCCCCGGAGCCCTACAAACCACTGCACAACCCAGACACATACGTACACACACGTACACACACGTACACACACACACATACATTTACACATACATGCCCATCAAATGTACGAGAAAACACAGACACGCACAAACACACACATGCATACAAACATATAAACAGTATATGCCCATCACATGAAGGAAACACACACACACAATGCACACATAAATGAAAACACACCCACATACGTACACCTGCATGCAGACGTATACACGTATGCAGTCTGCGCATACATGAACAGAATGTAAAATTAGGCCACACACAGAGATTGAACCGTTTAGCATTTGAACAAAGCACCTAAATGTACTCAGGGGTAAATGTGTATTTATCTGTGTCTGTGTAGTGTACGTCCCCGAGAACTAATTGCACAGATGCAATCCCACACACATGCTCACTGCAAAGCTCCGGGGCAATGCTATCTTTGTATATGGCATGTTTCTGCTCCTCTGCAGTGGGCTTGAACTGCTTTAGGCTCTCTCTCTCTCTCTCTCTCTCTCTCTCTCTCTCTCTCTCTCTCTCTCTCTCTCTCTCTCTCTCTCTCTCTCTCACTCACTCACTCACTCACTCACTCTTCTCTCACTCTTCTCTCTTTGTGTCTCTCTCACTCCTCTCTCCTTTCTTCATCCTTCTCCAGCCTCCCACAACAGCTTAGAGACTCATTAACCCCCACCACCTGCACTCCCCCCCCACACACACCTCCACAGAAGTGACACACATAAGGGCAAGCACCTGAGAGCCCCATTCCATTAGCCAGAGCCCTCATCCCTTCCCATCTTCTGGTTTCGACTGCCTTGCCTTGCGCAGAAAGCGTCCACTCCTCCGCCCCCTGGTGCCAGAAACCGAACCCAGTGCGCTGACAGCAACAAGCCTACACATACAGTAGCATGCTGGGGAAGCTGCACAGTGGGTGGCTGGATGAACACTGTTCAATAGCTGCTGTAACAAACTGTGGAGGTGTGACATTCCCAGATGATGTTGTGTCCATAAGTCCTGGACTTAATGGCATCACGCGAGCAAAACAAACAAAGCTGGCGGAGGCTGCTATAGCTTATTGAGTTGGTGGCAAGAATTTGGCTTGCGATTCGAGATATTTAAGGTTTAATTGTGTGTCCCTGACAGAAAGTCCATAGTCAACACAATCAGCCTGCTATTCTGAGAAAAAGAGAGAAGAGAGAGAGAGAGAGAGAGAGAGAGAGAGAGAGAGAGAGAGAGAGAGAGAGAGAGAGAGAGAGAGAGACCATAAAGGAAATATCAGTTGGAGGAAGAAATAAAAATGTAAAGGTCACACGTGTTTGGCTCCATAAATGGACACTTTTAAAGAAGCTAAGCAGATGGATGTGTGAATGGCCACTTGTGTGACTGTGGCGAGGAGAAAAATCCATAATTGGTGTTTTTAAGTGTTGTCGGGAGACGCTTCTCACCAGCGGAGATCCTGCGGGGGCTTCTAGCTGCACTGATTTGACAAAAATACCAGCTCTACACACATACACACACACACACACACACACATACACACACATACACGCACACACACCAGCCAGTAGCCAGGTCAAGAGGCAGGGCAACACCTGGCTGATTTAATGCCTGAGATGTTGCCTCCCAGCTGTAATGGCTGGTTTGTGTGTGCATTTGAGTGTCTCTGCATGTCTGTGTTTGTGTTTGGGCGTTGCTGTGTCGGTGTATGTATGCATACATATAACCATCTCCATCTTAACACCCACCTGGTTCGGTTCCCCTGTGGTGTGTAGGTGTTTTTTTTGTGTGAGTGTGTGTGTGTGGATCACATCCTAATAACACACTCTCTCTCTCTCTCTCTCTCTCTCTCTCCTTCTCCCTCTGCCTCCTACGCTCCTCCCTAGTTGGAGGATTTACGGTGTCCTCGCGCCACCCGTCGCCTCGGCAACTTGTTCCCCCTCACTTTTTGTCCCGTTGTTTATCATTTTCCCATTTTTCAGGCCCCTATGCCTGCGACCGCACGATAAATCAGGACCGCTGGCCACCTTGTCATTCAGCTATTTTCCTGGAGGAAAATAGGGGGAGTGTTTTTCCCCCCTTTCTCCTCATAAGGGGTATGATGAAATAGGGCAGCTGGCTGTACAACACATACACACACACACACACACACACACACACACACACACACACACACACACACACACACACACACACACACATGTGTGCATCTACACACACAAAACCCACACACACACACACTGTTGCACACATTAGCCCCCATCGGGGTAACCGGAGCAGGGTCCATCATCCATAACTAACACTGTGCTTGGCTGTGATAAGTGAGCTCACCAGGCATGCTCACATTAGTCTAGGGAAACGGGACTAAGAGGGCCCAGCTTAAATAAAGCAGAACAGACAACAACAAACAACAAAAACAACAGAAACCTGCTCATCCGCCAGAATAGCTCATTACGGCAGGTGCATCATGGCGGCGGCCGCGCTGCAGTTAAGTGGCTGCTGTCAGAGCAGTTTGGTGCAGAGCAGAATCCCCCCGTTGCTCGCTGGAGCTCCAGGCCGTGCCACTGCCAGCCTTGCGGCTCACTCACCTTCAGAAGGAGGAGCGGAGATGAACAGCCTGGGCTCAAGCTTTCCATTCCCACAGGTGACACCTTCAAGTGAGGGACTTGACCATGTCTAAAATAAAGAGCACTTTTATAGTGAAAAAAAAAAAGCTTTTTAAGCAAAAGTAGCTTTAGATTATTGCATTAACATAGAATACATTAGCACTGTTATAGAAAATTATCTCATTTCAAGAAGTTTGAAGTAGGGTACTGGTAGATCTTTTTATATACAGTATGTACAGATATCTGTACTTCCTGGTGATACCTTTTTCTGTTGGTACAGAAGAATAAAAGGGAGGATCTTGGATCTCTTCCCAGTTGCCATCATCAAATGTATATGTGCAGAATTACACTTGTTGTAGATGATACATTTTTACCCTCAGGGATTAAAGCAACATCAAAGATTGTTTTAATACTGTTTTGATGGCGCTTCAGGTCTTGTGAACCTCTTGCACATCGGCCCATTGTTGCCTGGTCGGCCAAATCAGGCCTGTATACATTTGCTGATTGGGTAGGAAAGGAAGGAGCACACAGTAAGTAGCTGAAAAGTCGCTGACTCAGTTTATGTTTGTCAATGAAGTCATTCTACTTCATGAACAGTATGGAGACAGAGTAGCCTGGCATTTGCTGGAGGATTTGCTTAGCAATTCCAATAGCTAGCATGCTAATGTTGGTTAGTGATCATCTAGTGATCATCATTTTTGGAAAGCACAACACATCTCATCATATATACATAAAATCTGTGTGACGAATACTCTGCGAGTAATCTTATAGAGAAGAATAGAATCGTGAAGAGACGCCTAGCAACCCACCTGTCATGTGTCCACTAGTGCACCCTTCATGTAGTCGCACTAGTAGGGCGTGCCCCACGGTTTGAGAAATGCTGCTTTAAGGGCAGAAAAGGATTTCCCCAGATTACATGCTACAGCTACAGATTGCACCTCCAGCATCAGAGAGTGTGTGATACTGATAGCGTTTAACATGAGTAAAAAAGATTAAAAAAATAAATAAATAAAAAAACATAATCTTCCGAGCCAATGGGAGATACATGCATGTAAGGATGTTGGCTTTAGTCATATATGTTGTGCAAAGACAAAGGCCGCCTCCCTCCACTCAGACCTCGTCAGCCTGTGCACTAGTGTATGTGCATCTTTCATAAAGCCCCTGTCTGAGCCGTTGATCTTGTCAGTCTGCGCTTGTCCTTTGGAGCCAAGGTTATTGTGTCCATGAAGCTCCCACTGCTCCTTTGTGAGATCTGTCAAGAAAACTTCTTAAGGCTTCCTCACACTGGCAAACTTAAAGGGAGAGCGGATGTGTCCCAGGAGGTAATCAAGCCCCTTCTTTGCCTCTCCTTTTCATTCTGTCTCGTCTCTCTGTCTCTCTCTCTATCACTTTGTTTTTTTTGCTCTCTATCACTCACACACTCCCTGCGCTCTCTCTCTCTCTCTCTCTCTCTCTCTCTCTCTCTCTCTCTCTCTCTCTCTCTCTCTCTCTCTCTCTCTCTCTCTCCCTTCCTTCTCTCTCTTACACATTCACTTCACTATTACACAGTCCAACCCCCCTCTGTGTAGTTGTCGTAGTTGTTCTCCCTCTCTTTCTCACACACACACACACACACACACACACACACACACACAGAGAGAGAGAGAGAGAGAGAGAGAGAGAGAGAGAGAGTGAGATAGACTCTTTCTCCTCCAAGCCCTCATCTTTAAACAGTGGAGATGAAGGAGAAGCAGGTCACACAGGAGCCCTGCTCATCGGTAGAGAAAAGTTCAGCGTATTGATGTGCTGCGACTTTACAGGCGGAGAGGCCCATCAGGCATTGGGCTTGGTACCTGCACAGGTAGCCCCAATGGGAGTCATTCTAGAGCCTCCGGATATTGACTTTCTCAATTCCTCACACTCTCCTTCTCTTCTCTCGCACTGTGTCTCCAACCCCCCACCCCACACCCCTCCCCCCCCCTCCCTCCCTCCCTTCCTCTCTCCCTCTGCTTGTCTCCTTTGGTAAAAAAAGGACAAATGACTCGCTTCTTTGCTGGAGACTAATGATGCACCAGTGTCTCTCTCTGCCTCGCTGCTGAGGAGTTCTGGAGGATCTTTGATGATGGAGGGTGGAGGCTGACACATAAAAGGCTAACCCACCCCACCCTCGCCATGGTGTACGCACGCACACACACACACACACACACACACACACACACACACTCACACTCACACATCAACCCCCAAGCCACCCGCTCGCTGCCCCCGCATCCCTTACGCCACTTAGTTGCGTGCTCCTCCGTTATCGCTATGGTAACCCGTCATTATTTCATTTCATCGGCAGCGACAAAAGTTCAAGCTCCAGGTGGAAGAGGAGAGCACCGGAGCGTCTATCTCCGCAAGGTGAAGTCAGCCCTCAGCTTCCTCGCCGTCTTCTCTTTTTTTATCACCCCCCCCCCTCTCTCTCTCTCTCAATTTTATCTTCATCTCTCTCCCTCTCTCCACCTCTTCTCATTCTCTCTCTGTGAGTTAGACATTGAATGGCAAAACAATGTGTTACCGTTAACCGGAAAATAACACCGTGTTGCTCGCTGTAGCTGTGATTGCTGGACCCCGCTTCACTCGACACTGGTGTTTTGAGAGAGATGAATGCACCGTAATCCATTTTCTGCATCTGCAGGTAAAAAGCAACAGAGGTTGGTTGGTGTTATTCACAGCGCGCGGCTCGCCGGTGATTGCCTGCGCTCGGTGTGAAATGCCAGCGCTCAGTGTCTGTGTGCCTAGGCAAATGGCATGGCAGACAGTGAGTGCTTCCGCCGAACTTCATGTTCCAGTGATTCTTTGTGTAGGGAGCTTGTGAAACCACATCATTCCCTGTGGCAGACTCTCCCTCCACAGCCCCTTACATTATTTAGTTCAGGCACATCACCACAGCGATGAGTGAAGAGAGCTTCTCTCCAAGAACACTCTCGCACACACACACACACACACACACACACACACACACACACACACACACACACATACACACACAAACGCACGCACAGTGTGAAGTTTTTTTGTCTCTTCCCTAACTTTTTCACTTTGTCTCATCACTTGCTTAAGAATGAGCTTGAATTGAGCTGATCTGACTCTCTATCGCTGGAGCCTAAACACTTAAGGTTTGGAGTTTTTGCTCTGTAGGGGGGCAGCTCAGACAAGGCTACATACGTTAGACTAGTACTGCATGAGCAGCAGTGACTTTGCAAGTCCACAGAAAGTGCAAGCATTACCTTTTCAATCAAAATAGACATACTTTGTACATTCTAGTAAGAGACAGTGAGATAGTACAGTACATGGCGGTAATTGCGCCAATAAAAATAATCCAATATTGGTAAGCCATAACAGTGAATATGGTTTTAGCCATATGCAATCTGTTTTTGTACCATTCCTTGTTTTGTTATGCAGACTTTATGACAAAATGACACCTAAAGCAGGCACTAATGTGTTAGCTTGGCTGGGGGATAATTTGAGCTCTGTCACAATGCATCATTCACAGTCTTCCTACAGTCCTACCTTAAAACACTTAAAGTGTCAGGCCACCATTTGTGGAAATAAGTTAGTTTTGCACCTCCAGTTCGGCGTAATAATCAACACACGTAGCGAATGTAACATGAACGTTTGTTGTGTTTGTTGGACTATTTTCTGGGGCTGCTTGGATATGAGTTTGCTGCTGCGCCGGTCCGTGTATATTTAGGGCCCGAGCACCGAGGTGCACGAGCCCGGAACGGGCTTGTGCACCGACCGGTGCGAAGCCCTATTGCTTTTGTAAGGATTTTTTTCTTTTATTATTAGGGCCCGAGCACCGAGGTGCACGAGCCCGGAACGGGCTTGTGCACCGACCGGTGCGAAGCCCTATTGCTTTTGTAAGGATTTGTCATTATTATTAGGGCCCGAGCACCGAGGTGCACGAGCCCGGAACGGGCTTGTGCACCGACCGGTGCGAAGCCCTATTGCTTTTGTAAGGATTTGTCATTATTATTATTAGGGCCCGAGCACCGAGGTGCACGAGCCCGGAACGGGCTTGTGCACCGACCGGTGCGAAGCCCTATTGCTTTTGTAAGGATTTGTCATTATTATTATTATTATTATTATTATTATTATTATTATTATTATTTTTCTTCCCCTGGTTCCGGCCATTTTTGACCCCTTTCCCGTGCGTGAAAACTCATGAAATTTTGCACACACCTTGGAAGTATGGCACACTAGAGGTATACAGAGGCATGGACTTGGGTGTGGCCCAGGGACTCTGTAGCGCCCCCTAAAGTAAAAAATTACATTGGGCTCTATGGGGCCGGACACCCACTGAACTTTAACGTACTCCTCGGACACCGTTGGTCAGATTCCTGTGAAATTTGGTAGACATGATGCCAAGATGTTGCTGATGTAAAATTGCGAAGGGATTATTCATACCCTTTACAATTTCAAGATGGCGGATGAGTGAAATATGGGAAAAACTGAAAAAACGGAAATGTGTCATTAGATCGCAGGGCGTTGATGGAATCGTCTGAATGTCATTTACAAATTTATAGATATTATCCTTACGACGACATTCATACACTTAATGGGCGTGGTTGTTACAGCGCCACCAACTGGCAAGGTGGAGAAAGTACAGAAATTGACATTAAGTGCCATGGTTGGCATATACTTTGAGCTACGCGCACAAAATTTGGTAGGTGTGTGTGTCTCCCCAAGACGAACAACTTTCGTATTACATTGCATTAGCCACGCCCAACAGGAAGTGAGGTAATAAGGAGTGTAAAAATTTGGACACACAGTGAACTTTAACATACTCGTCGGACACGGTATGTCAGATTCAATTGAAATTTGGTGTACATGACCTCTAGATGCTGCTGATGCTAAATTGCGAACGGATTTTTGATATTTCGTAATATGTTGTAATAACAATATTATGAAATTGTATGATTTTAATAGCTCATCACGAAACAGGAAGTGTGTCATAAAATCACACTGCATTAACCGATTGGTCTGAAACTTCACAGGTTCATAGATGGTATGACTGTGATGACATCTAGACACCCCGTGGGCGTGGCTGTTATAGCGCCACCACCTGGCCAAGCAGGAAAAGTGCCAGAAATTGACTATGCTTTAACCGATTGATCTGAAACTTCACTGGTTCATAGATGGTATGACTGTGATGATTTCTAGACGACCCGTGGGCGTGCCTGTTATAGCGCCACCATCTGGTCAAGCAGGAAATGTGCCAGAAATTGACAATGCTTTACCCGATTGATCTGAAACTTCACTGGTTCATAGATGGTATGACTGTGATGATATCTAGACACCCCATGGACATGCCTGTTATAGCGCCACCACCTGGTCAAGCCGGAAATGTGCCAGAAATTGACAATGCTTTACCCGATTGCCCCTAGTGGTCAAATATTATAACTTAGAAACAGTTTGACGTAGCTTATCCAAACTTGGTATATGGACTCCTGACCGTGTTCTGACCACGCATAACCATGAATCGAAAGTCTCTAGTGCCCCTAGTGGTCAAATATTATAACTTGGAAACGGTTTGATGTAGCTTATCCAAACTTAGTATATGGACTCCTGACCATGTTCTGACCACGCATAATCATGAATCGAAACTCTGTAGCGCCCCTAGTGGTCAAATATTATAACTTGGAAACGGTTTGACGTAGCTTATTCAAACTTGGTATATGGACTCCTGACCGTGTTCTGACCACGCATAACGATGAATCGGAACTCTCTAGCGCCCTCTAGTGGTCAAATATGATAACTTGGACACGGTTTGACGTAGCTTATCCAAACTTGGTATATGGACTCCTGACCGTGTTCTGACCACGCAAAACCATGAATCGAAACTCTCTAATGCCCCCTTGTGGTCGAACATTATAACTTGGAAACGGTTTGACCTATCATAGCCAAAGTTGGTACTCAGACTGTGGACCACCTTCTGAACATGCAGTATGACTTATGTGAATCTCTGTAGCGCCCCTACTAAGAGAAAGAGTTTAAAAGGCAGACTGAGTGAGTGTGTGACAGTGAGTGTCTGCGAGTGTAAAAAATGAGGGTGAGACAAAGATAGCACACCTGTTCCGACTGAATGTGCCTTCACTGTGTACCATTGTTGCGATATGCACTCTTTGCGGTGCACCTGGTGCGAGGGCCCGTCATCGCCACTTGTGGCTTTAATTATTATTATTATTATTATTATTATTTCATTATTTTTCCCCTGGTTACGGCCATTTTTGACCCCTTTCCCGTGCATGAAAACTCATGAAATTTTGCACACACCTTGGAAGTATGGAACACTAGAGGTATACAGAGGCATGGACTTGGGTGTGGCCCAGGGACTCCGTAGCGCCCCCTAAAGTAAAAAATTACATTGGGCTCTATGGGGCCGGACACCCACTGAACTTTAATGTACTCCTCGGACACCGTTGGTCAGATTCCTGTGAAATTTGGTAGACATGATGCCAAGATGTTGCTGATGTAAAATTGCGAAGGGATTATTCATACCCTTTATAATTTCAAGATGGCGGATGAGTGAAATATGGGAAAAATTGAAAAAAAGGAAAAGTGTCATTAGATCGCAGGGCGTTGATGGAATTGTCTGAAAGTCATTTACAAAGTTATAGATATTATCATGACGCCAACATTCATACACTTAATGGGCGTGGTTGTTGCAGCGCCACCATCTGGCAAGGTGGAAAAAGTACAGAAATTGACATTAAGTGCCATGGTTCACATATACTTTGAGCTGCACGCACAAAATTTGGTAGGTGTGTGCGTACTCTCCAAGACGAACAACTTTCGTATTACATTGCATTAGCCACGCCCAACAGGAAGTGAGGTAATAAGGAGTGTAAAAATTTGGGCACACAGTGAACTTTAACGTACTCGTCGGACACGGTATGGTCAGATTCAAGTGAAATTTGGTGTACATGACCTCTAGATGCTGATGATGCTAAATTGCGAACGGATTTTTGATATCTCGTACTATGTTGAAATAACAATTTTATGAAATTGTATGATTTTAATAGCTCATCACGAAACAGGAAGTGTGTCATAAAATCACACTGCATTAACCGATTGGTCTGAAACTTCACAGGTTCATAGATGGTATGACTGTGATGATATCTAGACACCCCGTGGGCGTGGCTGTTATAGCGCCACCACCTGGTCAAGCAGGAAATGTGCCAGAAATTGACAATGCTTTACCCGATTGATCTGAAACTTCACAGGTTCATAGATGGTATGACTGTGATGATATCTAGACACCCCGTGGGCGTGCCTGTTATAGCGCCACCACCTGGTCAAGCAGGAAAAGTGCCAGAAATTGACTATGCTTTACCCGATTGATCTGAAACTTCACAGGTTCATAGATGGTGTGCCTGTGATGATATCTAGACACCCCGTGGGCATGCCTGTTATAGCGCCACCACCTGGTCAAGCAGGAAAGGTGCTAAAAGTGCTAGTGGTCAAAAATTATAACTTGGAA
The DNA here is from genome assembly GCA_027497455.2 of Sardinella longiceps. Taxonomy (NCBI): domain Eukaryota; kingdom Metazoa; phylum Chordata; class Actinopteri; order Clupeiformes; family Clupeidae; genus Sardinella; species Sardinella longiceps. Next base: position 22,732,266 of record JAODXP020000015.1, on the reverse strand, counting down.
ACGGTTTGACATAGCTTATCCAAACTTGGTTTATGGACTCCTGACCGTGTTCTGACCACGCATAACCATGAATCGAAACTCTGTAGCACCCCTAGTGGTCAAATATTATAACTTGGAAACGGTTTGACGTAGCTTATCCAAACTTAGTATATGGACTCTTGACCGTGTACTGACCACACAGAATCATGAATCGAAACTGTCTAGCGCCCTCTAGTGGTCAAATATGATAACTTGGGAACGGTTTGACGTAGCTTATTCAAACTTGGTATATGGACTCCTGACCGTGTTCTGACCACGCATAATGATGAATCGAAACTCTCTAGCGCCCTCTAGTGGTCAATATATGATAACTTGGACACGGTTTGACATAGCTTATCCAAACTTGGTATATGGACTCCTGACCGTGTTCTGACCACGCATAACCATGAATCGAAACTCTCTAGCGCCCTCTAGTGGTCAAATATGATAACTTGGACACGGTTTGACGTAGCTTATCCAAACTTGGTATATGGACTCCTGACCGTGTTCTGACCACGCAAAACCATGAATCGAAACTCTCTAATGCCCCCTTGTGGTCGAACATTATAACTTGGAAACGGTTTGACCTATCATAGCCAAAGTTGGTACTCAGACTGTGGACCACCTTCTGAACATGCAGTATGACTTATGTGAATCTCTGTAGCGCCCCTACTAAGAGAAAGAGTTTAAAAGGCAGACTGAGTGAGTGTGTGACAGTGAGTGTCTGCGAGTGTAAAAAATGAGGGTGAGACAAAGATAGCACACCTGTTCCGACTGAATGTGCCTTCACTGTGTACCATTGTTGCGATATGCACTCTTTGCGGTGCACCTGGTGCGAGGGCCCGTCATCGCCACTTGTGGCTTTAATTATTATTAGGGCCCGAGCACCGAGGTGCACGAGCCCGGAACGGGCTTGTGCACCGACCGGTGCGAAGTCCTATTGCTTTTGTAAGGATTTTTTTCTTATTATTATTATTATTATTTTTCTTCCCCTGGAACCGGCCATTTTTGACCCCTTTCCCGTGCATGAAAACTCACGAAATTTTGCACACACCTTGGAAGTCTGGAACACTGGAGGTTTACAGAGGTATAGACCCGGGTGTGGCCCAGGGACTCCGTAGCGCCCCCTAAAGTAAAAAAATACCTTGGGCTCTATGGGGCGGTCTCATGATGAACTTTAACATACTCCTCGGACACCGTTTGTCAGATTCCTGTGAAATTTGGTAGATATGATGCCAAGACATTGCTCATGTCAAATTGCGAAGGGATTTTTCATACCTTTTACGAATTCAAGATGGCGGATGCATGAAATAAGAGAAAAAATGAAAAATAGGAAATGTGGCATAACATCACACTTGATTGATAAAATCGCCTGAAACTCATACCGTTTATAGATCTTATGATTACCACGATATCCATTCACTTACTGGGCGTGGTTATTACAGCGCCACCATCTGGCAAGGTGGAACCACTACAGAAATTGACATTTAGCTGCCATGGTTCACATATACTTTGAGCTACATGCACGAAATTTGGTAGGTGTGTGGGACTCCCCAAGACGAACAATTTTTGTATTACATTGCATTAGCCACGCCCAACAGGAAGTGAGGTAATAAGGAGTGTAAAAATTTGGACACACAATGAACTTTAACGTACTCGTCGGACACGGTATGTCAGATTGAAGTGAAATTTGGTGTACATGACCTCTAGATGCTGATGATGCCAAATTGCGAACGGATTTTTGATATCTCGTACTATGTTGAAATAACAATTTTATGAAATTGTATGATTTTAATAGCTCATCACGAAACAGGAAGTGTGTCATAAAATTACACAGCATTAACCGATTGGTCTGAAACTTCACAGGTTCATAGATGGTATGACTGTGATGATATCTAGACACCCCGGGGGCGTGGCTGTTATAGCGCCACCACCTGGCCAAGCAGGAAATGTGCTAGAAATTGATACTGCTTTACCCGATTAATCTGAAACTTCACTGGCTTATAGATAGTATGACTGTGATGATATCTAGACACCCCGTGGGCGTGGCTGTTATAGCGCCACCACCTGGCCAAGCAGGAAAAGTGCCAGAAATTGACTATGCTTTACCCGATTGATCTGAAACTTCACAGGTTCATAGATCGTGTGCCTGTGATGATATCTAGACACCCCGTGGGCGTGCCTGTTATAGCACCACCACCTGGTCAAGCAGGAAAGGTGCTAAAAGTGCTAGTGGTCAAAAATTATAACTTGGAAACGGTTTGACATAGCTTATCCAAACTTGGTTTATGGACTCCTGACCGTGTTCTGACCACGCATAACCATGAATCGAAACTCTGTAGCGCCCCTAGTGGTCAAATATTATAACTTGGAAACGGTTTGACGTAGCTTATCCAAACTTAGTATATGGACTCTTGACCGTGTACTGACCACACAGAATCATGAATCGAAACTGTCTAGCGCCCTCTAGTGGTCAAATATGATAACTTGGGAACGATTTGACGTAGCTTATTCCAAACTTGGTATATGGACTCCTGACCGTGTTCTGACCACGCAAAACCATGAATCGAAACTCTCTAATGCCCCCTTGTGGTCGAACATTATAACTTGGAAACGGTTTGACCTATCATAGCCAAAGTTGGTACTCAGACTGTGGACCACCTTCTGAACATGCAGTATGACTTATGTGAATCTCTGTAGCGCCCCTACTAAGAGAAAGAGTTTAAAAGGCAGACTGAGTGAGTGTGTGACAGTGAGTGTCTGCGCGTGTAAAAAATGAGGGTGAGACAAAGATAGCACACCTGTTCCGAGTGAATGTGCATTCACTGTGTACCATTGTTGCGATATGCACTCTTTGCGGTGCACCTGGTGCGAGGGCCCGTCATCGCCGCTTGCGGCTTTAATTATTATTATTATTATTATTATTATTTTTCTTCCCCTGGTTCCGGCCATTTTTGACCCCTTTCCCGTGCGTGAAAACTCATGAAATTTTGCACACACCTTGGAAGTATGGCACACTAGAGGTATACAGAGGCATGGACTTGGGTGTGGCCCAGGGACTCTGTAGCGCCCCCTAAAGTAAAAAATTACATTGGGCTCTATGGGGCCGGACACCCACTGAACTTTAATGTACTCCTCGGACACCGTTGGTCAGATTCCTGTGAAATTTGGTAGACATGATGCCAAGATGTTGCTGATGTAAAATTGCGAAGGGATTATTCATACCCTTTACAATTTCAAGATGGCGGATGAGTGAAATATGGGAAAAACTGAAAAAACGGAAATGTGTCATTAGATCGCAGGGCGTTGATGGAATCGTCTGAATGTCATTTACAAATTTATAGATATTATCCTTACGACGACATTCATACACTTAATGGGCGTGGTTGTTACAGCGCCACCAACTGGCAAGGTGGAGAAAGTACAGAAATTGACATTAAGTGCCATGGTTGGCATATACTTTGAGCTACGCGCACAAAATTTGGTAGGTGTGTGTGTCTCCCCAAGACGAACAACTTTCGTATTACATTGCATTAGCCACGCCCAACAGGAAGTGAGGTAATAAGGAGTGTAAAAATTTGGACACACAGTGAACTTTAACATACTCGTCGGACACGGTATGTCAGATTCAATTGAAATTTGGTGTACATGACCTCTAGATGCTGTTGATGCTAAATTGCGAACGGATTTTTGATATTTCGTAATATGTTGTAATAACAATATTATGAAATTGTATGATTTTAATAGCTCATCACGAAACAGGAAGTGTGTCATAAAATCACACTGCATTAACCGATTGGTCTGAAACTTCACAGGTTCATAGATGGTATGACTGTGATGACATCTAGACACCCCGTGGGCGTGGCTGTTATAGCGCCACCACCTGGCCAAGCAGGAAAAGTGCCAGAAATTGACTATGCTTTAACCGATTGATCTGAAACTTCACTGGTTCATAGATGGTATGACTGTGATGATTTCTAGACGACCCGTGGGCGTGCCTGTTATAGCGCCACCATCTGGTCAAGCAGGAAATGTGCCAGAAATTGACAATGCTTTACCCGATTGATCTGAAACTTCACTGGTTCATAGATGGTATGACTGTGATGATATCTAGACACCCCATGGACATGCCTGTTATAGCGCCACCACCTGGTCAAGCCGGAAATGTGCCAGAAATTGACAATGCTTTACCCGATTGCCCCTAGTGGTCAAATATTATAACTTAGAAACAGTTTGACGTAGCTTATCCAAACTTGGTATATGGACTCCTGACCGTGTTCTGACCACGCATAACCATGAATCGAAAGTCTCTAGTGCCCCTAGTGGTCAAATATTATAACTTGGAAACGGTTTGATGTAGCTTATCCAAACTTAGTATATGGACTCCTGACCATGTTCTGACCACGCATAATCATGAATCGAAACTCTGTAGCGCCCCTAGTGGTCAAATATTATAACTTGGAAACGGTTTGACGTAGCTTATTCAAACTTGGTATATGGACTCCTGACCGTGTTCTGACCACGCATAACGATGAATCGGAACTCTCTAGCGCCCTCTAGTGGTCAAATATGATAACTTGGACACGGTTTGACGTAGCTTATCCAAACTTGGTATATGGACTCCTGACCGTGTTCTGACCACGCAAAACCATGAATCGAAACTCTCTAATGCCCCCTTGTGGTCGAACATTATAACTTGGAAACGGTTTGACCTATCATAGCCAAAGTTGGTACTCAGACTGTGGACCACCTTCTGAACATGCAGTATGACTTATGTGAATCTCTGTAGCGCCCCTACTAAGAGAAAGAGTTTAAAAGGCAGACTGAGTGAGTGTGTGACAGTGAGTGTCTGCGAGTGTAAAAAATGAGGGTGAGACAAAGATAGCACACCTGTTCCGACTGAATGTGCCTTCACTGTGTACCATTGTTGCGATATGCACTCTTTGCGGTGCACCTGGTGCGAGGGCCCGTCATCGCCACTTGTGGCTTTAATTATTATTATTATTTTTTTCTTCCCCTGGAACCGGCCATTTTTGACCCCTTTCCCGTGCATGAAAACTCACGAAATTTTGCACACACCTTGGAAGTCTGGAACACTGGAGGTTTACAGAGGTATAGACCCGGGTGTGGCCCAGGGACTCCGTAGCGCCCCCTAAAGTAAAAAAATACCTTGGGCTCTATGGGGCCTGTCTCATGATGAACTTTAACATACTCCTCGGACACCGTTTGTCAGATTCCTGTGAAATTTGGTAGATATGATGCCAAGATATTGCTCATGTCAAATTGCGAAGGGATTTTTCATACCTTTTACGAATTCAAGATGGCGGATGCATGAAATAAGAGAAAAACTGAAAAATAGGAAATGTGGCATAACATCACACTGGATTGATAAAATCGCCTGAAACTCATACCATTTATAGATCTTATGATTACGACGATATCCATTCACTTACTGGGCGTGGTTATTACAGCGCCACCATCTGGCAAGGTGGAACCACTACAGAAATTGACATTAAGTGCCATGGTTGACATATACTTTGAGCTACGCGCACAAAATTTGGTAGGTGTGTGTGTCTCCCCAAGACGAACAACTTTTGTATTACATTGCATTAGCCACGCCCAACAGGAAGTGAGGTAATAAGGAGTGTAAAAATTTGGACACACAGTGAACTTTAACGTACTCGTCGGACACGGTATGTCAGATTCAAGTGAAATTTGGTGTACATGACCTCTAGATGCTGCTGATGCTAAATTGCGAACGGATTTTTGATATTTCGTAATATGTTGTAATAACAATATTATGAAATTGTATGATTTTAATAGCTCATCACGAAACAGGAAGTGTGTCATAAAATCACACTGCATTAACCGTTTGGTCTGAAACTTCACAGGTTCATAGATGGTATGACTGTGATGACATCTAGACACCCCGTGGGCGTGGCTGTTATAGCGCCACCACCTGGCCAAGCAGGAAAAGTGCCAGAAATTGACTATGCTTTACCCGATTGATCTGAAACTTCACTAGGTTCATAGATGCGTGTGCCTGTGATGATATCTAGACACCCCGTGGGCGTGCCTGTTATAGCGCCACCACCTGGTCAAGAAGGAAAGGTGCTAAAAGTGCTAGTGGTCAAAAATTATAACTTGGAAACGGTTTGACATAGCTTATCCAAACTTGGTTTATGGACTCCTGACCGTGTTCTGACCACGCATAACCATGAATCGAAACTCTCTAGCGCCCCTAGTGGTCAAATATTATAACTTGGAAACGGTTTGACGTAGCTTATCCAAACTTGGTATATGGACTCCTGACCGTGTTCTGACCACGCATAATCGATGAATCGAAACTCTCTAGCGCCCTCTAGTGGTCAAATATGATAACTTGGAAACGGTTTGACGTAGCTTATTCAAACTTGGTATATGGACTCCTGACCGTGTTCTGACCACGCATAACGATGAATCGAAACTCTCTAGCGCCCTCTAGTGGTCAAATATGATAACTTGGACACGGTTTGACGTAGCTTATCCAAACTTGGTATATGGACTCCTGACCGTGTTCTGACCACGCAAAACCATGAATCGAAACTCTCTAATGCCCCCTTGTGGTCGAACATTATAACTTGGAAACGGTTTGACCTATCATAGCCAAAGTTGGTACTCAGACTGTGGACCACCTTCTGAACATGCAGTATGACTTATGTGATTCTCTGTAGCGCCCCTACTAAGAGAAAGAGTTTAAAAGGCAGACTGAGTGAGTGTGTGACAGTGAGTGTCTGCGAGTGTAAAAAATGAGGGTGAGACAAAGATAGCACACCTGTTCCGAGTGAATGTGCCTTCACTGTGTACCATTGTTGCGATATGCACTCTTTGCGGTGCACCTGGTGCGAGGGCCCGTCATCGCCGCTTGCGGCTTTAATTTGGTAATTGGATTTTCCCTTTTTGAATTGGAATTAAAAAACAAAAAACGACTGGTTTATTTGACTTTCGTTTTGAAGTCCAAAACCAACAATTGAATTATGCAGCATTTTTCTTTCATTTTCAATTTTTAATTACACTTTAAAAAATGAAATTCAAAGTCGACATAAACGGAAAAACGGACCAAAAACAAGCATTATTCATATTCTCGCACCGGAAGTCAGACAGAAGCGCATGGTCCAGGACTGAAGGATAGCCTGGTGATGACGGCAGCTAATGTTACAACTCCGAGAAACATGGATCAGTATATTTTGTTTAGAAAGAACAAGAGAGTCTGTTTGCGCGATGAGGACATGACCATCCACAAGTTAAGCCGGATCTTTCAGGTAGGTAAAATATGACTATGCTAGCTTACTACTACCACTGCTACTAATTATAATGATAACGTTAGTAATATCAGAGCCACTAGCCTAACTTCGACTAGCCTAGCCTACTGTTCGTCATGGTAATGTTAGCTCTTTTTTTCAACTTAAAATATAGAACATTTTCGGAGAGTTTTTGGAGCACTTTCCTCATAACATTGAATAAATCAGGTTTTGAAAAGCCATGATACCACTAATATTAGGCGTTGCTGGCTAATGATATTTGACTTGTGTATTTTTAAGGTCTCAAGTGACAGCCTGTATCTAACAGACGACTCCAATATGGCTATATTTGCTGGAGAGTCGTCGGGCATGTTCAGCTCACTAGACCTGAGTCCAAGGGGGCATTATGAAGAGTACACGGCGAGGACGATGTCGGCCCAGGGTCAAGCACAACGGGGCAACGCTTTGCCTTCTCAAGACCTTCCAGTACAGTTACCAGTGGCTCACTGCAGGGTGCCTCAGCTGCTCACCCCAGAGCCACTTCCAAAACATTTCAAAGGTAACTTTTAAGTCACGTATGAATACCAGAAATAATTTGTAGACTATCTTATCCTGTAATAGTTTTTAGACTATCTTATCCTGCTATTGTTGACATACAAAGTAGGCCTAGTGGAAAGTAGGCATCTAAATAATTGTATTGATGAAGGCTACTGAGCATTTGAATCCTTCCAATACATGCCATAGCAAATACTGAAATTGTCATAAAACCATTGGTTTGTTTCCACGTGTCTTTGTGTATTCCCTATTTTCCCTGTGTATTTAAACTCTGTGTTTCCCTTTGGTCTTCATTGGCTCGTCTGTTACTTATCATTTGTACTTCCTTGGCCCTCCTGTGCTGTTCCTCCAGTAAAAAATAAATTATATTCTTCCAGGTCAGTGTACCTTGCAGAGGTGGTTGGTGGGAAGTTGAATCCTAGCAGAATGGTGATGGTGAGGTTTGCAGAGTGTGAGGCTTCTCTTCAGGGTATTGCCACCAAAGTACAGGATGCTATTGGAAGTCACGAGCCTTTAATACTGACTGATGCTCAGGGCAACGCCATTGTTGAGTCAGAGGGAACAACAGGTGGGTAACATAAAAAAAAAAAAAATGTTTCTATGTTTTGAGTCTATGCTTTTGAATGAGTGATGATTATGAATGAGTGATCCACTTCAGCTGAAATGTTTTCTCCTGGTTTCCATTTCTACTCCAAGGGTCGCCTTATTGGAGACAAAATGCAAGAAAGATTCTTGCTGTTCCAGAGAAGGACTTTACAGAGCTGCAGGGCACCAAAAGGAGGAGAATGAGGTAGTCTCATTTACACTGAAATGTGCTCCTTTTGTGGTGCTTTGTTTTTTTCTGTTAGATTAATCTTTACTTGACTTTTCAGACAATTTTGCCATTGCCATCTTTGTATAGGCCACACCATACATTGGGTTAGCAGTCCTTTATACCCCTGTCTGCCACTACGAAACTAACTCCCTCTTAAAGTATGAAAGCCTGTCAAATACATTTCAAATAGATGGCAGCTCTACATTTATAAAACAAATACTTTTTTTTTTTTTCCAGCAAAGGTTAATGTATAAAAGGCAAGGACTTTTATGTGTTTGCACTTACAACTGGTAGTGTTTCCTGTATTGCTTGGTGATGCTCCTGCTAATTTACCTTAAAAATGTCCTTTTCATAAATATTACTTAGTTCAATGCAACTGTAGACGTTCCCAATGACTTGTGGTTCAGTCACTGACGATAAGTACGTTTCTAACTCCTCTATGTATATGCACTGTATATTGTATTTTTCTTTATTATACCGGTATGTGCTAGCCACAGCTAAAGCTGTTAATATGCCTATTGTTAAGTGTTGGCTACTTTCAGTTGATTGCCTATAATATTGGTATAACTGGTGTTTAGCAAACTGGCTTCATTTGCTGTTGTAAAGTTCAAACCAAGTGAAACTTCGTGATTATCAGAAGCCATACGGTGCCATGTTCGGCCACTAGGTGGCGACAGAGACCACACTATGCGTCTTATTCAGTATGAAGCTGTATTTTCTCAGTAGAGTTGAGAGGCATTTTAAGCTTTGAGAGTAATTTCTTATGGTGGAAATGTAATGGAATCTAATTTAATGATTCATTTATTATTTCAGACTGTTTACCACATTGAGTTGAAAACCATTGAAAACCTTGAATTGCCACTACTGATGTATTAACACCAAACTGTTGGATGTTTCAACAAGCAAATCTTTTTATAGAAGCCATTAAGAACTCCCGTTGTCTCTTCATTTTTCACCTTGCGCTTTGAACGGTGCACCATCTTATTTACTACCTAACCTACAAGAATCAGCGCCTATAATCACGCACTACCACCCTCCCCAACAGTTAAGCTTCTACCCCACCATCACCAATCCTGCTCACCACATCAAATACATATCTAACCTCTATGTGTTGTTCTATCCTCTGTGAAACAGCCGGAAAAATGAAGAGCTTGGAGGCATTGCAGAGGTCACAGAGAAAATCGAAGAGCTAGTTCTTGCATCACAGAGTCTCCCGGATGTGACTTCAGCAATCAGGGAGCTCACCAGTCTGCCTGCAGTTCAAAGAATGACCCTGACTCATTCACAGCTAGAGACCATTAAGCACGGGT
>JAODXP020000015.1:22720073-22722189 GCA_027497455.2 Sardinella longiceps | reverse complement strand
GTTTCCCCAGGTTTGACCACCACAAATTTAAGACTTGTTTAAGACCTTTTTAAGGTCTTAACTTCAAAGAAAATTAAGACCTGAACACCCCAAAATCACAATCGCCGTGTAACTGATTTTGGATATAGTGGAGGAAGTACTCGAGGGTTTAAGACTTACAGAACTTACAGAAACACAGTGGGCTGACCAAACATTACCTAGAGTTTAACATGGCAAGCCTACTGCGGTTTAAACCACATCAATATTGATGTAATCTAAGGTCAGGTCTTATTAATATAAGGTTTGTTAACTACTCTTTTAAAGACAGAAACAAACAAAAAGTAAAGTTTAGCTAACTACATCAACACTGACCTCCTGGGGGTCACAGACCCCACTTTTGAATATTTCCCCCTATTTTTCTGGTCAGAAAGCTGAAGGCTTTATGAAAAAAAAAAAAAAAAAAACACCTTTCATGTAGCTATAGGCCTAAATACAAAAATCCCTGCCTGACAATTCTGTTCTTTGATCATGATTGGCTAATGGCTACACAGTTTAACCTGCCTTTCCCCTTATTTAATTAATGCAACCATAATCATAATCATTTTCTTTTATATAGTAATATAATTATTGCTATTTTACTCTTTTCTTGTGCTTTTTATACTACATATTGTATATCTGACTACTGGCATTCTGGCCTACAGCAAGTAGCTTAATCTGTTGACATTTTTGCTGCTGCCACTTTAAATTTAGCTTACACTTCTAAGACAACCTCTATACTTGGAGGACTGATCTGAAATCCCAAATTAGCTTATTTATAAAGCTCGCATATTGGTGCAATATGACTGCACTGCAGCCCATGCCAAATGCTATAGCAATGTTTTTTTATCTTTTGGAATTCAGTTTTGCATTTATCTATATCAAGGAAGCATTTTGTATTAACAGGCAAATATCTGGATTAAGCCAATTTGCTAATTTAGTTGTAGGCTACTTTCATTGAATTTGCGAGATAGCCTGTGTGGCATAATAAACCATGCAGCCACCACGCATAAACTGCAGTGTGCGTCAAAAAAAAAAAAGGACGCCCGACGAAAACACGGTCAACTTTTCCAACTGAAATAACATTGACTAGCAAACACAAGCTAGCTGACAAATATCTTACAGATTGTCGTTTAGCTACTAACATTATGACAGAATAACTTCATTCATAATCTCAGTTTCTCATATCTCACCAAGACCGTTTACCTTCCCAATGGATAACCTGACGCGCTCAAGACAGATAGAGGGAAGGAGGGGCTACTGCTGCTACCGCCGTGTTTTCACTTGATACAATGACGCGAATGCATGCTAGGCGCTCACTGGTAGCGCTGAAGCCTGCTTAAAAATGACTGTCGGCACAAAGTTTGCAAATTCTATGACGCTGCATACCGGTTGACTATGAAAGTAGTACATTTATGATATTTAAGACTTTCATTTTGAAAATTCAGACCTTGCAATGGAATTTAAGACTTTTTAAGGCCTTAATTCTGGAACATTTAATTTAAGACTTTTTTAAGACTTTTAAGACCCCGCGGCTACCCTGGCCAGTAGAAGTGACACACCGCTATCTGAAACATCTTCAATTTGTATAAGCCTAGCCTACCTGGCGTCTTGCTTCATGGTAAGGTCGGTGTATAGTTCTAAGCACTGATCCTATACGTGTCTCTGCAGCATGTACCCCTTTCACGGCGAGGTACCCCTTCATCATCCTTCTACCAAATGTTGGTCCCGTCTAGAAAACAACAATATTTTATCATTCCAAAATCGAAATAAATTGCTTATCATCTGTACACACATAGGCCTATCAAAGAAGAAACGTTCAGTTGTCATACCTCCGCTATGGCTTTTGCCACCTCCAACTCCAGATGTTCCTCGGGCAACCCCCTCAAGTTTACGCCGTTTTCTGCACAGAATTTTCGCACATTTCGAGCTGAAAATCCTCTTCCGCCCCCGCTTTCCGCTGAAATGCGCGCAGAGATTTCTGACGACGACAGGCCTTGTTTTGCCAATTCTAGAATATTTTCTGAGTAGGGCTCCAAAGACATTATGCTAGCTTAATATTTTCGTATTATTCGCGCTTTATTACAGTCTGAATGACGAC
>JAODXP020000015.1:22670073-22715073 GCA_027497455.2 Sardinella longiceps | reverse complement strand
CTCCCTGGAATATCCAACTCATTGCTGTAGTAGAAAAATGCACAAGTGATTTTCCAACGCCTCACAACTTAATGTCTTAATTGCGCCAGATTTGACACGTCGCCGAGTCTAACACCTCAGCATGTGTCCTTCCGTCCTGACAACATTTTTTTTTTTTTTCACCCCTTCATTTTTTTTCAGACTGGAGCATTGGCCATTAAACTGTGACTGGCTTTGACGGTAATCAGAAAAGGAAGGCTGTCTTAATTAATACCCATGTATCCAGCAAACTAATCTCTCTGCGCGCTAAAGTCTGTCCTTCCCATTAAGTAGGACTCACTTTATCGGCTAATCAAATTAGTCATTTAATTGTGACTTTCCCTTGATGTATCACGGCAGAAAGATGGAAGAGGGGAGAGTGTTTGCCGGAGGGAAGGAGGGTGTTCACAGAATTGGGGTGGAGGGGGTTTGGTGGTGGTGGTGTGTGTGTGTGGGGGGTGGTGTCACTGCAGTATGAATTTCATTAAGGGGCGTTTTACAGATTTCACTTTTCATTTTTGATCTTTTTTTATGGGATCTTTTTTTTCATTACGGGCGTGAATGTAAAGGCGCAGTGTGGGATGCAGAGGTGGAGGCCACCCAGGGGAGGACAGGTCTGTTGATCTCGGGGCTCTGCGGGCTAGCAGCCTGGGGCGGAGGCTCCACACAACAACACATCACTAACCTGCCTGCTGCCAACAGGGAGCAGAGGGTGTTTTTGTGCTAACCACAGTGACAGACACTGGCCTAGCTGTGTGTGTGTGTGTGTGTGGGTTGGTGGGTGTGTGTATGTGTGTCTATGTGTGTGTGTGTGTGTGTGTGTGTGTGTGTGTGTGTGTGTGTGTGTGTGTGTGTGTGTGTGTGTGTGTGAGAGAGAGAGAGATGGAGAGGACATCTGTTAGATTGCTGTACTATGTGTATTTGGTGTGTGTGTGTGTGTGTGTGTGTGTGTGTTTGTGTGTGAGTGACATCTGTTAGCTTGTGTGTGTGTGTGTGTGTGTGTGTGTGTGTGTGTGTGTGTGTGTGTGTGTGTGTGTGTGTGTGTGTGTGTGTGTGTGTGTGTGTGTGTGTGTGTGTGTGTCTGTTTACTGGGGTCTCCCTAGCTCTTGCCCACTTATGAATCATTTGTCTGGCTTATGGATTTTTCTATGTCTGCCTGCTGGAATTGGCTGTGGTGGAGCCAGCAGAGAGCAGCTCAGGTAACACTCCCCTCACAGGTGAGCAAACCCAGTGCACCCACCCCGGCCCGTTCATAGGCACAGGCCGCGACCAGGCAGTGCCGACCTCACCTAACACCTCCGCAAAAGCCTCGCCAACCATACCAGCCTTCCGGCTTTCTCACACCACAAGCCGCCCAGTTGAACATTGGCACGCCGTCATGCAGCTGCTCAAAACAAAATGGCATCACATGAAAAGACCAGTGCTGTGTGGTTGATCTGGAGTCCATGTCCAGTGAAGCTGTCTGGTGTGCAGCTGAGCCTTTTAACCTGGTGTCTTTTTCCCAAAAGTATAGTTGCTAAGCAGTTAGGAACTTATTCACATGTAGTTGTCCATCGGAAATTGCAGTTGTGAATGAGAAATTAGATCGTAACCAACAAAGTTAATTAGTAAGTAACATTAGAAAAGTTAGCAACCAGTTAGCATTGTTGCTAATTATGTTTTTGTTAGCAACTATATCTTTGGGAAATGGATCCCTGGGCCCTTTACCTCATTAAATGATGGGCAAAGAGCACGATCCAACTAAAGATAATTTCATAACGAGACAAAGTCAGTTTGTTAATGAATTAACCCTTGGGTAAAAATTTTAAAGTTACTGCTGTTGTAAGATCTTATGGATTTCTTTCAGTTTCGGCTCGTCATGGACACAGCCTACTATTCACTCCCATTATATTTGAATACATCATCTACATGTGGTAGAATGTGTAAAGGCAGTAAAAAACTAATTGATTAACATGCTAACTACAGTTGCTATCTGGACAACACAGTGCTCAGGCATTTTTGACATGATGTCAGTACAATTGTTTCTTCTCATTCCGTTGTTGTTTCTGGGTCATATTTGGATATATAACCTATAGCGTAAGCCTTACACATAGCTCCTTCCAACACAAACACTGATGGTGAGTTAGTTCAGTGTTCCCACATGCAGCAAGATACGTTTCTTTTATTTTATTCCCAAACATTCTACAGTATATATCAAATCAAACAGCCACATGGAATGTGGAACAGAGACCCTGCGGGAATGGCTTTGACTGTAATAATCAGACTCTCTTGAAATGGTCTATAGTGCAGGCACAAGGATCTACACCTTGCCTGCCTTGTGGAGTAGAGCTCTTTATCCCTTCTCCGCATTCCTTCCCATTATTCGGCATGCTGAAGAGTCACTTAAAACCAGGATGTGGTTGGTCAACCCTTCTATCTAGGTTCTTTCTCCTTCCATGTTCTTCTTCGAGTTACTTGCAAACGCCCATGAAAAGAAGAAGAAGAAGATGAAATAAAGGTCTCCGTTCAACGATTACAACAGCATTGCGGAGCACTTTTGGATTCGACAATATTGCTTCTTTCATCGACAGGCGGTGGCGGCTGGTGTGTGGGGCTCTACTGAAAACAAAGGAGTAGAATGTTGGAACCTGTGTGCGGAGGCCCTAAGCCTGTATCATGAGGATCATGAAAGCAGTCGTGGCTGATGGTGGCGTTGTTTGTGGTCAGCAGCACTGGGTGACCTCTTCCCCTTCGAGCTTGCAGTCGGACCTCGCAGGGGACCCACCCACCATATTAGAGGATCACACGGTTTGCCTGCGTTGGTGGTGCACCGTCAGGCGCATTAGGATCTTTTACTGTTGTTGCCGCTGCGCCGCCCTTCCCCGGCTGCTCTGATCCTGCCGCGGAGGAGGACTCTCTCTCTCTCTCTCTCTCTCTCTCTCTCTCTCTCTCTCTCTCTCTCTCTCTCTCTCTCTCTCTCTCTCTCTCTCTCTCCTGGCTGAAGCCCACTAGAGGTTTGAGATGTGGGGCGAGCGCTTACTGGAGGCATATGCTGGATGAGGCGTCTGAAAGCATGCACAGGGTTGTGTGTGTGTGTGTGTGTGTGTGTGTGTGTGTGTGTGTGTATGTGTGTGTGTCTGTGTGTATGTGTGTGTGTGTTTACACACTGTGCTGCTCGAGTGTTGGCTGTGTGGGCTGCGTGTATTTTTACCCGCGGTGGCATGTAAATTGAGCCTTCACCACACACACACACACACACACACACACACACACACACAGAGAGACACACACACACTCACACACTCACACTCAGACACACACACACAAATGCAAATGGCAGTGCACACATATACACTACACATGTGCATAGACCTCACATGAGTCACATATTGCTTTGAACTTTCATCTCCATCCCTTGACTAATATGCACTTGCAATAAGGGATATAATTTTGGACTTTATTCTAATACAAATACTTCTGAGTTTTCACACTACCCTTTTCCCTTTACTTTTGCCTTCTTTTTGGGAGCGTTATGATGATTTCCTGGGATTTGTACATGCACGTCTTTCGAAGATAATCCAGGAAAAAAAAAATGCGTGAAATTCTTCCAGCAGTTTGTTGCCTTTTCCTCATTGATGTGTCTGCATGTGTGTGATAGCCTTCTGTGTGTGTGTGTGTGTGTGTGTGTGTGTGTGTGTGTGTGTGTGTGTGTGTGTGTGTGTGTGTGTGTGTGTGTGTGTGTGTGTGTGTGTGTGTCTTCATTTGGTTCCCCCCTCAGGACTTTATCCTTAACACCAAGCTTGTAACACACCGCTCCTGGCCCCAAGGTTGCTGCAGAAGTTAATTAAACATTTAAGGGCAAAGAGTTGGCCTCTAATCTAGACACAAAACATTAACCTCATCCATCACTTTATCTGTCTCTCTCTTCCTTCTAGCAATCAGTTTGCCTCTGTCCGTTTGTCTGTCTGACTCTCTTTCTATGTTTTCAGTAGTACATCAGTAGTATATCTTTATCTACCTACATACACTACACATATCTATCTATCTATCTATCTATCTATCTATCTGTGAAATTTCACATTTGTAGTTGTATAGAGATCAGTCTCTGTGTGTGACTGTTTGTGACTGTGTGTGTGTGTGTGTGTGTGTGTGTGTGTGTGTGTGTGTGTGTGTGTGTGTGTGTGTGTGTGTGTGTGTGTGTCTGTGTGTCTGTGTGTCAGTATGAGATTGTGTGTGTGTTTAAAGGGAGGGTTGGGGCTCCTGTAGAGTTGGGTACAGTGGGCACAGAGTTGCGTGCCAGCCTGTGGAACGGCGGCTTCCCGCCACGAAGGAAGGGGGATTCACTCAGCATGGCCACTCCACGGGGGGGTGTGCGACGCGGCGAAGGGGTGGGGAGGTGGGGGGTGGTGGAGGGAGAGTGATGGGACCAGCCAGCTGAAGAGACAGAAGCTACATTAATAGAGGCATATGCCTGGAACAGAACAAGAGAGAAAACTAGAAATGGGAACGGGGGTTTTAATGTGTGGGGAAGGGATGGGTGGAGGGGAGTGGTTCTGTGTGTGTGTGTGTGTGTGTGTGTGTGTGTGTGTGTGTGTGTGTGTGTGTGTGTGTGTGTGTGGTGATTGGTGGAGGGGGGGATGTGGACGGAGCAGTTAGGCTTACAGAAAAGAGAGGGAGATGGAAGGACAGAAAGGGAAAACAGACACTGTTGCTGGCTTAGAGGAAAAGAGAAAGTGGGGAAAAAAAGAACAAGAGGGAGTGAGAAAGACAGAGTAAAAGAATGAGAGCTAGAGAGAGGAGAGAGAGAGAGAGAGAGAGAGAGAGAGAGAGAGAGAGAGGGTGGAAGGGAAGACTGCTGGAATAAAAAAAGCAGTGCCAGCTCCAGTAATTGCTTGAATGCCAGTGGGAACGCTCCTGCTCATTTGAAAGCAGTTCACCCACACTCTCCAGGATTTGAGCTGGGGGTGGTTTGTGTGTGTGTGTGTGTGTGTGTGGGGGGGGGGAGTGGTGTGTCATGTGTATGTATGTGTGTGTGTGTGTGTGTGTGTGTGTGTGTGTGTGATGTTGGGGGGGGGGTTGCTTTGAGCTCGGAACAAGCAAGAGCGTGGTATGGAGTGGGGTGACAGTGTTGCTCTGATTCCCTGTGTTTGCATCAGTGTGGATGAATATGAGATTTTAGAGATGGTCGGGGTGTATGTGTGTGTCCTTTGAGGGAGGCGTTGCGTGTGTGTGTGTGTGTGTGTGTGTGTGTGTGTGTGTGTGTGTGTGTGTGTGTGTGTGTGTGTGTGTGTGTGTGTGTGTGTGTGTGTGTGTGTGTGCATGGGGTGTGTTAGCGAGCGTGCAGAGCGAGTGAATAGCGATAGAGGAAAGTGAGCAGAGAGATAAGGAGGTAGGCGGACCGCCACTCAGACCTGTCAGATGTGATCGCACAGCAGAGCGCTCTGCACGTCTCTCTCTCTCTTTCTCTCTTCTTCTCTCTCACTCTCTCTTTTTACCTTGCTCTCTCTCTCCATCTCTTTTTTTCTTCTTCTTTTATTTCCCTCACAACAGCCCACCTCCTCAAGCCTCCTTCATTTTTTTTCTCCCATTCCCTCCATCTCATTCCACAGCTCTCCGTCATCTCTTTCTTTCTCCCTCTTCTTTTTTTTTTTGATTTCTTTATTTTGTCTTGTTTGGTGCGTACATTGGATGAGCACCCCTCTTCCCCTCCCTCTTCTCTTCCCTCCCTCTCCTCCCTCCATCTCTACCACCTCCTCTCTCTCTCTTTCTCTCTCTCACTCACTCACTCTCTCACTCACTCAGTCACACACACACACACACATACTTTCTCTCTCTCTCTCTCTTCCTCAGTCTCTCTCTCTCTCTCTCAGTCTCTCTCTCTCTCTCTCTCTTTGCTGGCTTTCATAGCAGAGTTTCCCTTTTTCTCTCCCTCCATCCTGTGTGCAGGTTCTATCTAAGCGAGGGACCACCACCACACTCTCCTCAGCCTCTGCTCAGCCCACTGTGAGTATTCTCATGCTAATTCGCCCGTTACCTCTTAAAGAAGCCGCTGGCTTTGTGTGTGTGTGTGTGTGTGTGTGTGTGTGTGTGTGTCTGTGTGTGTGAGAGAGACACAGAGAGATAGAGAGTGAGAGAGAGAGAGAGAAAGAGAGAGAGTGAGAGTGGGTGTGCATGCCGGTCTGTGTGTGCGCGTGTGTGTGTGAGTGTGTGTTGTGATTCTTGCTGCTTTCATGTTATTTTCCCTCTGTTCCTTGACCACCTCGCGCTGAGTGGAAGCGTGAAGCCACAGAGCGAAAGAGGGGCGGATTGGGTTGGGTTTGGGCTTAGGTTTGGGGGGGGGAGTGGGAGAAAGAGAGGCAGATGATAGAGACAGAGGGAGAGAGCGAGGGAGACAGCACAGCAACGTGAAAGCAGAAGGAGGAGGAGTAGGAAAGAGGAGAGGGATAACGCTGCTGAAAGCCGCCGCCGCTTTCCCGAGGTGCCTTGAGTGGAGTCGGGCATAGCTCACGAGAACAAGAGGAGGCGGCCACTTCCATTCTTTCCTTCTTTTGTAGGGGTGGGTTGAGAGGTGTGTGTGTAGGTAGGGGGGTGTGTGTGTGCATGCTTTGGTCAGAGATTGTTGAGGGGTTGTTGACATGCTACCCTAGAGGTCATGCTGTGCCAGTGCGGATGGAGAGTATCCTTTGATTTCATTCATTCTTGTTGCCTCATCACTGGACCACGTTGAGCTCCTAGGGCTGAATGATTTGTCTGTTGTCTGTGCATGCCGGATGTTTGAGAGTAGTCAGTGCTTTGGGTCCCACTCGTGGAAGAGAATTGGTGGGAAAGCGTGCTGTGCCATACCTTACCATACAGGAGTGACTTTAATAATGCTGTGAGAACATTGTAGTTCTAGTTCTAGTGTTTGTGTGTGTGTGTGTGGTGATTGTTAATAAGCTTTGTATACTGTGTGTGTGTGTGTGTGTCTGTACTACCATAGGTTTTGTCATAGGGCATCAGCTACAGAGGTCAGAAGCAACGCGCCCTTCTCCTCCTGCTCAGGGGGCAAATTAGCACACGCCCACACTTGTGTCTCGACCATATGAAGAGTGGGTGTACTCTGTGTGTGTCCATTATTATGTGTGTGTATGTGTGTGTATGTGTGTGTATGTGTTTGTATGTGAGAGAAATACAGGGAGGAAGCGAGAGAGCATGTGTGTGTGTGTGTTTATGTGTTTACATTTGTGCATCCATGCATGTCTCCGCATATGTGTGTCCGGGCTAGAGTTTTACGTTTGTGTGTGTGTGTGTGTGTGTGTGTGTGTGTGTGTGTGTGTGTGTGTGTGTGTGTGTGCTTAGGTGTGCACAATTATACAGTATGTGCATATGTCTGTGGGAATGTAGGTGTGTGTGTGTGTGTGTGTGTGTGTGTGTGTGTGTGTGTGTGTGTGTGTGTGTGTGTGTGTGTGTGTGTGTGTGTAGGTGTGCACGTTGTTGTGCTGAGACAGACGGCAGCAGTGGTCTCTCCTCCCGGTGGCAGGTGGACTGGCAGCCACCGGATGTGAGTAGGAGGGCAGGTCTGCTTAGCAGCGGACACGCCGCACACCATGACACCGAGCCTGTGGTCAGTCACACCAACGGCCACAAACAAACACAGCCCAACTTTCCCCTCAAAGCCAAACAGTCGCTGCCCTACCAGAATGAGCAGGTAGCGCTTACACAGACGAGTCACACACGGCTGCTAAAAAATGTTTTTTGCACCATGTTTTTATTTTGCCGTCGTGTAATTTGCCATAACAAACCTCACCTGTATTGAATAACATTGCCTTGAGCCGTGGGCTTGTGCGAATGTGAAGAATATAAAAGAGAAGAGAGGAAAACACTTATGTGCCTCATTACTCAATTCTTTCAGATCCCCACAATTTTTGGATAAGTGCTGAAAATGACTCATGGTAATGTTGGGTGATTGGTACATTCATATCAAGCAGGCCTCCCCCACCCCCATCCTCAATTTTTTCACTCTAGCAGTAATGAAAATGAGTGCTGACAGAGAATCACTCGAATGATAGCAGCCTGTCGAGGAGTCGGGCAGAGAGACAGCTAGAGCGAGAGAGAGCGAGAGAGAGAGAGGGAGGGAGAGGGAGGAAGAGGTGGCAGAGAGGGCCACGAAAGTTAGGTGATAAAAATGAGAACCATTTTGCCAATTACAGGAGATTAGGTTACCCTCCACCAATCTGAATCCTTAAATCCCCACTGTTTGTGCAGCTCTGTCTGAGGAATGTAATTCTCGTAAAGCGATCTGGTAGGAATAGCAATAAAAAAAGAAGATAAGAAGCCAAAGGTAGAAACTTTTTTTTTTTTTTTTCCTTTTTCTTTTTCTTTCTCCTCCCTCTTGTGGAACTCTTTGATATAAATAGTGCAGTGAGTTAACACGGAAGATAATTGACATTGTGCCATCCTTTGCTTGTCTGTAATTAGGTGTGTGACAGAGTGACAGTCTGGGGGCAGGTAGAGCTGGCAATGACGTCATTGCACGTGCTCAGTCTGTTTTTAGAAACTAGCTCCACTTTACTGGAAAACTAGCCATACATATCATACGTCCCTCGGGAGCTATAGTTGCTAGTTTCCTGTGGACAAGTATCATCCTCCAGCTGCGTAGAAATCCATACCAGTGGTTCTAATGACGGACTCCGGGTGATGGTGATGTTTAGTATACTATATAGAAATCCATACTGACGGGTGCTATGGTCAAATGGCAGAAGGGAGGAAATCAGTATCATATATCAATTGCAAGTCACTTCCATGTGGTTTTTTCAGTATCGATAGCTATTCCTGTAGTTCCTCTCCATTTTGCCCTTTTACTTACGTCCTTCCCTGGAGAAAGTCAGAATTGGTCCAGTGGCTAAGAATTGGCTCAGCGGCTACCTCATTTTCTGCCATTCCCGACTTTTTTTTTTTTTTTTTTTTTTTTTTTGTGGGGTGGTTTGTAAGTCACCTCACCTCTCAATCTCATTTCACTGCTCCCCCCTCTCCTCCCATTCTTTCATTCTCTCCATATCACTCTCTCCATTGCTCGGCACACATGTGCCATTACCTAATATGCCAGCGGTCTCATTCGGCATCACTCACCAGCACTTATCACGTAGCAGACGCTGCGCGGCCCTCTCCCAAACGCCCGCTCATAAAGATAAAAATCACATTTCACCGGATGGCGCGCTGGGCCTGACAGTGATATATGCAGTGTGCTTCCTGCCACCTCATTGAGAATGGGACTGAGTTCTGGGTGGCTAAATCAATTTGCGCAAAGGCCAGCTTCTGCAGCCATTGGTTTTGGTGATATGATCTCGCTTGTCCATTTTTTTTTCCTTCTCCTTTTTTAGAGGTCAGTGGGGAGGAAAAAAGACAAGGGCGAAGAACCTGGGTGATTCTTTTTTTTTCTCTCTCTCTCTCTCCCCCACTCTCTAGAAACTGATCTGCCACTAGAGGAAAGGCCAGATAGAGAGAGAGAGAGAGAGAGAGAAAGAGGGGGAATAAGAGAGAGTTGAACTGAATGCTGGTCAGCAGTGCAAAACTAACCTCCTCAGCATTATGCCTGGAAAGAACACGTCTGAAAGGTTGCCTGGTCTAGGAGGATGGAACAGGAGGAAGAAGAATTCAATTCCAATTCATGCTCTGTGCAGAAATGAATCTTATAAATTAAGGAAAACCGCTCGTTTCTTACATTCAGATAAGATATAAGATCTATTTCTTTTTTCCCCCTCAATGGTGCAGTGAATAAAAAAGAGCCGGTTTACTACTTTTATTTTATTTTTTTTACTTTCATTTTTTACATTGTTTTGGCATCTACGATAATATTAGAAAAAACACATTTTATCTTAATCTCCTAATCACTGATTGTGGATAAACAAAAGAAGATCTTTATCCACACATTTTTGTCCTCATATGAACTGAACTGGCAGCAAGCTCTAGGCAGATCTCTGCAGGTTCACCCCAGGCCAGGTGTCCCCATCTCACATCCAAACCCACCAACCCCCACACCAGCACTCTAGCGAGGTCAAGCCTCTGTCTCTTTGCCTCACCTTGCACCTCTCCTGCAGGCCACTCTCCCATCCATCCTGTGGCACTGAACTGGTTGCATGAGCTGCATACTCATACTCAGTGGTGCTGTGGGCTGGTGGCAAGCTGCTCGCTACAGTACTGCAGGCCACCGCTCACACATGCAGGCTGTCCTCCTCTTGGCAGGGCCGGACACTGGGTGTCAATGTTGAACCACACAGTGGCATTGTTTGATGGGTAGAGCAGGGAAAGGAGATGGGGAAATCCCCCCTTATAACCCACCCACCACACACACACACACACACACACACACAAATGCACACACACACAAATGCACACACACACACACACACACACACACACACACACACACACACGCTCTGCACTGGAGTCCAGTCTTTTATGTCTGCCAGGCTTTCATTCTCCCATATTGCTTGCAGCAAAGGATCCTGGGATTGTGAGACTCGTGGTTAATTAAACCCGTTTTTTAGCTTGTTTTAGATTGGAGAAACAAAGACCGGAATGTGGCTCCAGACCTAGTGAATAGATAAAGGTGTCCACAAGGCTCTCTCTCTTTCTCTCTCCCTCCCTCCCTATCTCCCTCGTTCTGTCCTTCCTCTCTTTCTCTAATCCATTCTCCTTCTCTCTCTCTCTCTCTCTCTCTCTCTCTCTCTCTCTCTCTCTCTCTCTCTCTCTCTCTCTCTCTCTCTCTCTCTCTCTCTCTCCCCTCATTCTCTTTCTTCTCCCACTGCTTTCTCCTTCTGTTTCCCTCTCTCTTCTCTCCCCCCGCCTCTCTGTGCCATGGCATGGCAGCAGTGGGAGAGAGGGAGAGAGGGCTGGACTGGAGCTGAGGAGTCGCCTGTTTGAACATCTCAGCACTGATGTGTGCAAAACCGAGTGTGTGTCTTCAGGGGAGGCTTTGAAATCTCATCTACTCCAGCCCTTTTAACTTGTCAGTGGGGATGTGTGCATCTGTGTGTGTGTGTGTGTGTGTGTGTGTGTGTGTGTGTGTGTGTGTGTGTGTGTGTGTGTGTGTGTGTGTGTAAATGTATGAGAGAGAGAGAGAGAGAGAGAGAGAGAGAGAGAGAGAGAGAGAGAGAGAGAGAGAGAGAGAGAAAATCTGCTCTTGCAAATGGGTGTACGACCCCTCTGTCTTTGCTCACTCACACACTGATACTCCCATATTTTCTGCCTTGCCCTCGTAGACCCACACACACACACACACACACACACACACACACACACACACACACACACACACACGCACACATGCACAGTCACAAAAGCAGTCAGCCAGCCTGAATTTTTTCAGATAGTCTAATGTGAAAATGCTTTTCTTTCAAATTTCCCCCCCGGATGTATGGGTCGCTACCAAACGCAGCATTATTGTTGTTCTTTCACACGACTCCTTGGCTGAGAAGTGGGGGATAGTGTAAAGTCGAGGAGCTTATGTCTCCCCAGGCTACCCCAAACATCACCCCCCACCCCTGGATTGTTGCTCCCTGCCCCCTTCTCATCTCTCTCTCTCTCTCTCTCTCTCTCTCTCTCTCTCTCTCTCTCTCTCTCTCTCTCTCTCTCTCTCTCTCTCTCTCTCTCTCTCTCTCTCCCTCTCTTATGTCCTTCTATTCTATATCTCTTTCTCTCATGCAGCCTCTCTTTCTCTGGCTCTTTGGCTTTTCATGCATGCCCGTGGGTGGGCACAGGCCTTTCTGTGTCGTGATTACTCAATGCATTATCACAGCCTCAAATTAATTTGTCCCTTGACCGCATGGCAAAGCCAGGAGGCTGTGATGGCCTCATCAAAGGCTTAGTTCTTTCTCCTTTGTAGCGGACGAGTTCGGGGGCGAGGGGGCTTTCTCATTCCTTGTGCGACTCTTGTCACTCATGCTTACACACACACACACACACACACACACACACACACACACACACACACACACACACACACACACACACACACACACACACACATTCTTAGCACTGACTGTCAGCTGGAGCTGCTCGAACCGGACATGTCACAATGCAGGGCTTCAGCGAGGTTAGCAGTGTTCAGTGTTTTGCTTTGCTAATCAAATGCATACCACCAGTCCACATCCATATTAGGCAGTACTGTAGATATATAGTATAGTACTGTCCATGATTCTGATGCTGAACTATTGATTGCTGATTGGGCAGTCAGATCACACCCTTTCATTCTGTGCCTTTGATGTAATATGTTGATTGATTGGCTTAGTGTATGATGGAATGCAATTAACAAGGCCTGAGACATATGGTTACTTGCAGGACTGTTTGTTTGTTTGTTTGTTTGTTTGTTATTTTATGCATACACATCAGGCTGTGAGAGAATTGTAAGGAATTGAGAATTGAATGAAACAGCTGTTTCATCTTTATATTGTCCTCTTTTTTTACAGCTGTGAGTCATGGCTCTTCCTGTATGAGAATGTAAGGATGATGTGTATTTTAGACAAAGCAAGCCTTAGGCCATATCAGAGCAGAAGAAAGCTGTTATTACTTTATTGAGAGAAGAGCAAGTGAGGGAGGTGTTTTTTATCTTGCTTTGCCACTACGAATGAAAAAATGACCGTGACTTTTTTTTTCCTCCCTAAGCGTCAGCTCAGACAATCACAGGACTCTTTTCACATCCCATTGCCCGTAAAGAATTTACAAGACCTTCATTTCACAGACACAAAAGATGAAGAGGTAGTCAAGAAGGCAAAGAGCTGACAAGCCATCTGACCTTGAAAAAGATGAACAGGTCATCTTGCAGTGTATTTAGCGACAGAGCCACCTTTAATGCCGAAGTTGTTCTAAGGTTAGTGCCCATAGAAAATCCTGTCAGTTATAAAAATCAAAAAACCTGACCAAAAGAAAATGTAAGTGTTTGTTTATTAAGGCGATCTTTTTTTTTTCCAATGTTGTCTGTAGATCCCCTTATTATTGAAGTAAAATCGTTGACTTGCAGCTCCAAATAGTCTAGCACCCTCCCCCAAGCACACACACACACAAACACACACACAACACAATGAACCACATGAACACAGGCACACTGATAAACACCTTTGTCATTCAGTACAGTAACCTTGTCTTAATTGAACACCAAACCAGCTTGCCGTCTTTCCTCCTACATCAGCAAATATTGAAACAAGCCCCAGTCCCCCAACCGTCAAAGTATTAGTGGAGAGGCCTGAGAGCTGAGAGGACGTCCGGACTTCAGAGAAAACAGTTGCGTTTCGATCCCTGCCATCTGTCCCTGGTGCCCTCTTCAATCCTCATCACCTTTAAAACTTCTGTTTGCTTGATTCCTCTGAGGACAAAATAAGGGCATCATCTATCCCCCGTGACACCTCCCTCAATATAGACTGATAATGCCCGCCGCCTCTCTCCTAATGCTCTCTACACACCAGAGACACACACGTCACTTAGACACACTCACACACACACACGTACACACACATACACACACACACACACACACGTACACACACTCATACACACACACACACACACACACACACACACATATCTACAGATACATGCACACACACACACACACACAAACCCAACCCTGCACCTCTTCACCACTCTGACAGCCCAGCCTACCGCATGTATCATAATGAGAGGATCTGAACTCCATCAATTACCACCGGTGCACCATGAGCCCGTGTCTGAAGTTCAGCTCGGCTTCTGGGGGAGAGGATGAAAGACTTCACTCTCTTGCAAAAAAAAAAAGAAAGACAGGAAAAAAAAACTAAAAAAAAGAGAAAAGAATCTAGTGGAGTGACAGTTTGCCTTTGAGCAGCAAAGAAAAAGAAGAAAGGGTGGAAAGAGAAGAGGGAGTCATGCTGGGGAAGACATCAGCAGCCCGTGTCTGCGCCCGCCATCCCACACTCCCGCGCCGCACCGTAACCTCGCCGCTGTTTACCGATCTGGAAACGGCGCCGCTGCAAGGCCCCTTGCCTTTTGAGGTTTGCCTTTTGCGGTTGAAGTCGCCTAAGAAATTATTTAATTAGTCTTTGTGCACGAGACTGAAGCAATTATGCGTGTGTGGCGTATCTATTAATTACATCTGACCTCAAGGCTCTCTCTAGTTCTGTGAGAGATAGGATGGGTTGGCCTCCCCTTTCTTCTCAACTGTTTATATTGAGCTGGGAGTCGGCCATGGCGATGATCGCAGTGCGCTTATCTCGTCAGAGCAAAATGAAATGATATCATAATTTATTCCAGGATTTGAGAACGAAAGCAGAGAAGAAGAGGGAAAGAATGGGGGTGAAAAAAAAAACCACAAAGATCTGTCAGTGTTCCCCTGCTCTCTGCCAGCGAGACTTACGTTGTGTTAACATTGGACTCGGGCCCAGAGATAGGCTGAGCACACCCGCGGATATCCCATGATCCTCTCCTGGCTTATCCTCTTAACCCCTGGCTTTGCCACTGTTGCCAGTGGTTACCCCCGCGCCCCGGTCCCTATGTTCAGCGATGTAGCCCTAATTAATAACGGATGTGGCAAGTGCTCCCAGGCCCATAGTGAGTCCCTGTCTGAGCTCCCTGTGCATGCTGATGGAGACGGGGATAAGAGTGACAGAAGGCTGAAAGGGGGGGGGGGGGGAACACCGATAGCAACTGATCCACTGTAGATCCGCTCCAGATTCGTCCCAGATTCGTCCCAGATCTGAATCGGCGTCTGCTACAGTCTGCGTATCTCGAGTGAAATCCTTGCTCGTTTACTCCACACATGGCCCAGTGATTCAGGGAATGTATCTCATTGTTAGTCAGTCGCATGCAGAGTGATTAGGGGGGTTTTGGAGGGAGCGTGTTGTCAGAGGGATGTGGCACAGGTTATCACGCTAGCCAGGCGGCGGAACGTCAGACCTTGTGTGTACTGTATGTTGCCATAATTGACCTCTTGTTGGCGCCTTACCCATGTTTTTTTTTTTTTTTTTTTGGTCATAGCCTTTGTAGTAAAAACTGCTGTTATTGTAATCCTGCCTTAGCTCACCGGGAGACTTGGACCTCCCAGATGTATACAGGTGTCCCTCTTCTCAAATTGAGAAATATAATGGGTCTTGAAGGAGAGGACCAAAGCCTTTCATCCAGCAGCTGACCAAATGCAGCCTACTTTTTGTGCTAGAAATCTCATTCCCTAATCTCGTGTCTATTCTTTTTCCTGAAAATCTGCTTTGCCATTGCATCAGATAAAGCCTTGTGCATATGAGGCAGACACATTGAATATGAGAGATAGCACATTATATCTCATTAGATCTTAGCACGCTGCAGTTGCGTGGGTATGTGTGTGTGTGTGTGTGTGTGTGTGTGTGTGTGTGTGTGTGTGTGTGTGTGCGCGTGTGTGCTCATGCCTGAGTCTGGAAATGTCTGAGTCTATTTTGTAATCTCTGAGTGTGTTTGCATGCGTGAATGCCTGTGTGTGTGTGTGTGTGTGTGTGTGTGTGTGTGTGTGTGTGTGTGTGTGTGTGTGTGTGTGTGTGTGTGTGTGTGTGTGTGTGTGTGTGTGTGTGTGTGTGTGTGTTTACTGAGTGCTATGCAAGCCAAAAAAAAGTATTGAATCTGCTATGGTGATGCACAGTTCTCTCTGCAGTGCATTTTCCCACCGCAGCTTTCAAACTCCCCAATTTCTACTTTCCTCTCATTTTCCTCCTTCATTTTAGTCGTGTGTTGTTTGACAAGAAAAAAAAAGAAAAAAATCTCCCATTCCTGGAAAAAATAAGGGGAGGCAACAGTGATTGAACCATAAAACACTGCATGATTTTCAGATACCCCTGCACCGCTTCACCATCAAAGTGGAAACCACTCATGACAAGTGGCTTATGGCTCCCAAATGAGAAAGTACTATGAACGTGCCAAAAACACACAGAGGGGGAGGCGAGGAGAGAGAAAAGGAGAGAATGAGAGTGAGCAAGTGAGAGAGAGAGAGAGAGAGAGAGAGAGAGAGAGAGAGAGAGAGAGAGAGAGAGAAGCCGAGGACAGTGGGAATGAATTAGAGGAACCGGGAGAGAGGGTGATGGAGAGTGGCTGGGAAGAGATAGAGAGGGAGGGAGAGTGGGAGAGAAAGAGGTGGGGGAAGGGTGGCGGGGGTGGTGGGTGTGAGAGACTACAGATTGCCGCCACAGTGACATTGATAAATTTCAGCAATCGTCCGGCGCAGAGATCTGTCCAATCTGGGCCCGTCGCCTCGCAGTGGGGTAGGACCCCATCACTCTCTCATTATTTGACAACAAAACATCCTCGCTGTGTGCT
The DNA here is from genome assembly GCA_027497455.2 of Sardinella longiceps. Taxonomy (NCBI): domain Eukaryota; kingdom Metazoa; phylum Chordata; class Actinopteri; order Clupeiformes; family Clupeidae; genus Sardinella; species Sardinella longiceps. Next base: position 22,698,792 of record JAODXP020000015.1, on the reverse strand, counting down.
GACCAGGTTTGGCACACTGCGGCACACTCCTTGCATACATATGGTGACACTCATATGTGCATGTACACACACACACACACACACACACACACACACATATACGTTTGCACACACGTGAACACGTTCATGTCAAGTGTGATGCAGACAGCCACCTGTACAACGGACGCGCACGTGCACACACACGCACACACCACACACATGCATAGTTTAAATGTACAGTATTAAACGAGTCTTGTTTTAACTGCACTTTCTTTTAACACCCAGTAGCATTTCATTTGCAATGTGGGTACACAAACGCTGCCAAACAAACCACAGCGGGCCTTGGCTTCTTTAGCATCCTATTGAAATCGATTCCGTTGGCCACACATCCCCCTTTTTTTTTTTAGGCGCCGCACCATCAACAGCACATAAAACAGCGTGTGGTTTTAAGACCAGCTGACAAATCTAAAAGACTTGGTCGTTCATACAAGTTTTTTTCCTCTCTCCCTTTCTGCTATTCCTCCTGCTGCCGTGGTAGTGCAATCAGGGCCATATGCATGGGGTGCCACCACATGGAGCGCCCTGTTGGCTGCCAGCAACCACACACACACATGCACAGACACACACACACACACACACTCCCCTCGCCATGTTATTCTGATTTCACTGACACCGACATAATGTTTTCTAACACACACTCAGTCATAGCTGGGTCCATCTGTCAGGCTTAGCAGCTCGCCTGCACGTGCGACTGAGTGGGAAAGAGTGTGTGTGTGTGTGTGTGTGTATGTGTGTGCGTGTGTGTGCGTGCGTTTGTGCCATGGCCCTTTGCCACCTCTCTCTCTCTCTCTCTCTCTCTCTCTCTCTCTCTCTCTCTCTCTCTCTCTTTCTATCTGCATCTAGCTTCCCCTGTCTTTCCTATCTCCTTCCTCCCTCGATCTTTTTTTTCTTCTGCTTGTTGTCTCATTGTCTCACTCAACATCTCCCTTTTCATCACTCTCTGGCAATCCGTTCAAAATAAAGCACAAATTCGCTTGGTGTGTACACGTCTTTGTCATTATCAGTGACGCTCAAGTCAAACATTGTAAATGAGTCATAGGCCAATCGCTTCAGAAGAGCTTGATTTTATTCATGTGGTTTGGTCAATGGCTGCTCCCAAGCTTTCTACAGCATGTGCATCCAGAAATGTGCCTTAACCTGCCTGCGTTTTAGAATTTATATTCTAGTGCACAAATGATTATCAACAGTGGTGGGTAATTGCAGTCATTAGCCCATATGCATTTCATTATTTTGAAAAGCAACCACCTAACTGAGGAGCATTTCCTGTGTTTCATCCCCCCATTTTCACTCACTTATCTGTGGCTACCTTATTATTTGGTAGAATTATTTGGAAGAAAAAAATATTACATTATCCTCCCTCTGTAATTTGGTCACTACTCTCACTATACTGTAGTTTGATAATCTTTGAACCCTTGTCCTAATCAGGCAATTGACATGCAGGTCACTTGAGCAGAGGTAGCAAGAGTACGGTAAAGCAAGAGGGACAAACTGCACAGGGAACACAAAGCAAAGAAAGCACATGCAGCCCACAGCCAACACAGTTACACACTGTGCCTCAGTTATGTTGAAAGATATTCAAAATATATTTATATTTTTCAGGATTTTCATCCTATTTCGGTCATTATAAATATGTAACTCGTTCAGTCATTTTGAATAGCAACTCCCATTAATCAATTTGCCTTTATTGTATTCCGCACCACCTGATGAATCTACATGACTTGATTTGATTTTGAGAAAGGCATCGTGATTAATTGTCCATGTTTTTTTTTCTTCCATAATATCAGTGACCAGTAATCAAAAGCCTCACATAATTGGAAAATGTAATTTCAAACAAGTCAATGAACAATGTGACTCATACTTCATATTGAAATGATTGATAAACAGGGTTGCAAAAGATGCTATAGATTGAAAGGACGTCATCAGCCCAGGATTTCAGTCAAATTATTTGAGGTAATCCATATGAGAAATCTATCATTGCTGACAGCCCAATTTGTAAGATGACTAGACAAGTTTTATTTGAATTGCTTTATTAGTTTTATGAAGAACAGCGCAGTGAAATATTTGGATGAACATTGCAGACATTTTAAAACTCTCCTATATTTCTCTGAGATAATTGAACATGTCATTTATCCTGTCCTTCTTCTGTCTTACGAACTGTTCCAGAAATTTATGAGTGAATGGTCAACAGTTTTAATTGACATTGCATCGTCAGACTTTATATCACACATTATCTCAGCACTTGCTATGCATTTCTTTTTACCTGCTTATCCTCGGAGCAGTGTTTGAAAGTGGGCATTTGTCAGGAAAACATGGGAAAAAAAGTTCAAACTGACTAGCCGAGGGCTGGGCGATATGGACCAAATGTCAGCGGTGCACATAAGAGGTAGCCTACGCAGGTATGCATGCGTGACAAAAATTAGAAATTCATAATGTGCTCGTGTTATGCGCCTTTGTGTACTTGACCTATCTCCCATCTAACCATGCTGATCCACTGGCTCTGACAGATTTTCTAGCAAATGCCTCCCTGGTAAAAATCTTGTCTCAGTCTTCAGTGAGGCCGAAGTGTACAGTCAAACACATAGCATTTAGGCTATGGCTTGTCTATCAGTAGTCAGCCTGAAATGTGTTACTTTTGCAAACTATTAAGGTCTGTCATAATGTAGTACAGAATTCTTGGAGAATTTGTCTTGCAAAGTAATTAAGAGTATCTCAAATCTCGGGTTGCATGTTTATAAAGATCTTTTGCTCTATAAACAATGTCGTAGGCCAACGACTTGGTTAGCCTATATAGCGCCATTTTTACATTGTCTGTTATAAGGCATAGCTAAATAATCGTTCCAAGGAGTTTGTTTCATCTCAACAACGGTTATTGTTTATAAGAGTTTTAGCCAACGTTAGAAAGGGAAGCATATTGTCAACTTGTTAAAGGAACATCATATCTTCCTGTTGAATCTTTCTGATGAATTATAAAACGAATGGTTTGAGTTAAAAGAAGAAAAATGAATCTCTTAGACGAATATTTGAGCAAGGGGTTGATATTGTCAACTTTGTCATGCACATATTGCTAAGTTTGTTATTCACATAATTACTTTCACACATAAAAAGATACATAGAATCTCATGTTTTTTTTCTTTCTTTTTTTATTCTGACATGCACTGTACAATACACATGCTATAGAAGCCCCATGATGGCTAATTAACAAGAAAGTCAACATTGTGCAAAATACAACCACACTGAACAATTGGCTGATGCCTCAAAAGCAGGAAAACATAACAAGAAATGGTGCGCCTCATGCCATACTTGCTACTCACGACATACCTGAAATCTTTTCCTGTATTCTTGAAACAGGTGGTGGTGTGTAAAAATCAAGACAAGTGAGTTCCAGCTGATTACTGACAATCCCTCTGCAACATATTTTATGACATCAGCTCGCTAATACCTGATTTTAATTGCTTGTTTTATTGCCCAAAATTCAATGTCTTTAAGGTTTAATTGCTTTGGAATTTTATCTGTTGTATAATAGCGAATCAGAATTAACGGCATGAACACTGGCATTGGCATTGCTGTTGGACGGAAGACATTGACACCACTTTGAGATCCATGGAGTTCATCAGCTGGCCCATAAAAATGATTTCTTCTTTTACATCCAAAAAGACATTACGTCCAAGTTTTGTGATATGAATTTACCACATTGGCTGCACCAAGCATAACTGACTGCTCTTATGGCTGAACTGACTTTAAGAATCCTTCTATTTTTGCTAAGTGTGATGCAACATTGTTCTTTTTTCTTTATTCTGTTTTGCACTGCTTAGAAAAACAATAACATTAATCGAACCATCCTAATTTTAGTATCCACAAAACCCAGGTTTGAAAACAATTTGACTAAGCTACCATTATTTGACAATTCAGAATATTTGGCAAATTCTACAGGTAGCACATACACATGCCATTTGTTTGGTAGTTTGTTAATTCAGAATTTCTTTTGATTCACGTTAGTGTTCTTCCTTTCCTTTGTTTACTTTTCAAGGCTTATTTGTTGCCATCTAGTTAATGGTATTGTCTAAAATGAATATAGCATTAATTATTATATTTTCACCCTTATATTTTAACAATTATGCAAAGCATGCCTGACATTTTGGAAAGATTGATGAGTCCAAATCATGGTTTGTTGGTTGGTTGAAATCTCTCTCTCTCTCTCTCTCTCTCTCTCTCTCTCTCTCTCTCTCTCTCTCTCGCTCTCTCAGACCTGCTCTCTGTTTCCAATCGCGTGACCTATGAGACTGTCTTGTCCGGTCTACCAACAGTTAGAGACGGCTGTCACTTTGGTCCTAGTGGCCTGACAGAGATTCTGTCAGTGTCTCTCTTGATCTCTCCATCTCTCTGGAGAACACACAAAGATAGACACACACACACACACACACACACACACACACACACACACACACACACACACACACACACACACACACACACACACACACACACACACACACACACACACTTACACACACACCATACCACACCAATACGTAGTACATCAGAAGAACAAGGCCCATCCGTTCTTCTCCACCACAAGCAAGCGTGAGGGCAGCTGAGGGTAAGCGAACAGAGAGCATTGTGAGATGGATCGCGCCGTTGCTCTCCTCGCAACGGCCGGTTGGTGTTGAGAGAAGAAAGCCTGTGACTCACGCTCAAGGCTGCGCAGATCAGCGGCTCTAATGGAATCTGTCTCCGTGCCGAGAGTGCATGTTTTGGGCAAATCAATCATTTCCTCCAAGAGCTCGTCGTGTTGTGCCAGCGCGGGCCTCTGAATGACACTGAAGCGTCTTGCCTCTCCCTGGCACTCATTTCACACATGCTTTTATATGGGAGCTGTGTGTGTGTGTGTGTGTGTGTGTGTGTGTGTGTGTGTGTGTGTGTGTGTGGTGGAGTATTTCTGAGAGAGAAAGAGAGAGTGAGAGAATTATAGACCGAGAGGGAACAAGAGACTCTGGCAGCAGAGAGAATACCGCTAAATCTTACCTAAGGGAGCATAATTTCATCATTGTCTGATTGTGAGTGCAAGTGAAGTTACGGAGAGGAGAATCAAAAGCATTGCAAACTCATTTCAAGCTAATGATATTTCCAGCTCTTTCTTGAAAAACAATTTCTTCTTTTATTGTTTTTCATGTTGTTTTTTTTGTTGTTGTTTTCCTTTCTCATCTCCGATAAAGAAGTGTTGGTAATAAGACGGTCTGGAATGGTGCTGCCTTGTCATTTTGATGAATGATTACAGTGCAATTTCACACTTATTTGCATGGATTTCTGCAACACCCTTCCAGAACTAATAGATTGCTCAGGCCTATGAACTGCGCCCATGCAAATTAGGAGCAGACATTTGTCAAATCATGAACATGATGAGCTAACTCTAAATGAAACGGTATTTCAACGGCGGTCACTGGTGACTATATGACCAATGACAAAGCCATGTGATCTGCTCTTTCTCTGTTGTTATTCTCTTTATTTATTTGGATGAAGAGACTTTTTTTTCTGTATTCTGATCAGGTCACCAGCATGTTTTTCTTTTTTAGTCATAAAGACTTTTACTTGTATAAAAGACCAAAAAAAAAAGAAAAAAGTCATGTCATGAAATGTCATGACAAAATGCCATATGGTACAAAATAGGTTACCATTTTAAGATATGATTGGCAAAACAATTACTGACTGATCAGTTTAGAGAATAAAATGAGGACTTCTCGCTATTTAATGCACCAGGCAAAGAGATAAGTCATGAAGCAGTAACATTAATGAAATTGCCTCCAATATCAAGAATCAGCTCCTAAACAGCGCCTTCATAAATGCCTCAACAAGTCACAGCGTGATGTAATCTGCAGATGTGGATGCACTAGCTGTTCCTATATATTTCACATTCCAACATTAATTTGTTTTTAGATGCATGTTTTTAGCTATATAGTAACCTTTAAATTAAATTTTGTAACTCCTCTTTTTCTATTTGGGCATAAATATAAATGGAAAAGACTGGCGGACAAGGTTCTTGCAATGAAAACAGAACCTTCATTCTTTGTGCACACCACCCCTGCACAGTCTGCACGTAGCCGTCATAATTTTACTTTACAGCCTCCTCTGACGTGAATCGCAAGCAAAGATTGCTTTTGTCATTGTTTTATTTGCTACTTAATGAGTTCACCAGATGAACTTTTAGTCATTTTATGAGGTGGATAAGGTATTGGCGAGCTGATGGGGGTTGTGCTCTCACCAGCGCTGTCAGTCAATAAGTGCTGCTCAGCCTTATTAATATTCATGAATGAATTTCTAGTCTCTCAAACAGCCTGTGCATTTCAAAGAGAGAGAGAGAGTGTGTGAGAGAGGTGAAATCCTGTTATATATAATTATATATCTACATCCACTTACTTATTTTGATATTTTTCCATTAATGTTGACCAAGCTGATGGGTGTCCACCTGGATGAATCTTTTTTGTTTGTTTGTTTAATGAGTTGCGTTTTTCTCCCCTCCTCTGCCCTACAATTTCCAGTTGTCTTCCCCCACTTTCAAGGGACGCCTGGCGCCAATGTTTAGCAACCTTTAAAATGATGCTAAAGCACACTAGCCCTTCACCACAGGATTAGCTGCTATAAATGGAGTAGTGACTGTTTGCACAAACCGCCAACAAACAGCGACATTAACAAAAGAAGTTAAGTCTCGTCTAAGTGCTCAAAGCGACAAAGCACCATGTCAGGAAAGAGAGGCTGTCGCTAAACAGGAGGGAATAAAAACACCCTGCTGACAGTAAGCACCACAGCAGCTGTGTGTGTGTGTGTGTGTGCGTGTGTGCGTGTGTTTTTGTTGGTTTGTTTGTGTAGGTGCAGAGTGTATGGAGTGTGTTTTTTTGTGTTGTTCCGTGTGTGTGTGTGTGTGTGTGTGTGTGTGTGTGTGTGTGTGTGCACTGCATGAAGTGCTGCATGTGTGATCATGAAGGCAACATGTTCAGCTCCATAAATATCACATCGCCCCAGACAGTAAAATGAATGTGAAGGTATCTCTCTCTCTCTCTCTCTCTCTCTCTCTCTCTCTCTCTCTCTCTCTCTCTCTCTCTCTCTCTCTCGCTCTCGTGTGTGTGTGTGTGTGTGTGTGTGTGTGTGTGTGTGTGTGTGTGTGTGTATGTTTGTGTATGTCTTGACATACAGTATCCTATAAGCCTCTGTCACTCCCTATAAGCCCCTGTTTGCTCCCTGAATGCCAGCGTGTTTCTCTCTTTATCTGCCATTGTGTCAGGTCTCCTGCTCTCAGTACTCTTCCCATCTTACTCTTTCCTCTCTCCCTCTCTCTGTGCTTGCCTCAACACCTTTCGCTAGTACTCTCCCCCGTCCCCTCCCTCGCTTTCTCATTCTATTCTCTCCTCATTATTAAAACTCTCTCTCTCTTTCTCTCTTTCCCTCATTTTCTTTCATCACCTACCTTCTCTCTCTCTCTCCCTCTCTTTTCCCTTAAGTTCAGACTAGACTGCTCTCTCTCTTTTTCTCTCTCTCTTTCTTTCTCTCTCTCTCACACACACACACTTCCTCTCTCTCTCTCTCTCTCTCTCTCTCTCTCTCTCTCTCTCTCTCTCTCTCTCTTCTCTCTCTCTCTCCCTCTCTTCTCTCTCTCTCTCCCTTTCTTCCCTCTCCCCCTCTCTCCGTCTCCAGTGATGAGTGACAGATGGTAACCATTAGTGTATATTCCATGCATCTGTTGCGCGGCGCTAATTTATCTCATTAGGCGTATTGGGATGGGGGTGTGAGCGGGCCGTCGTTTCATTACGCGTGTAAAACAGCGGGAGCGCGCTGGGCTGGGCCAAGGGAGGGAGGCAGGCGTGGGCGACCAGGCAATCGTTGGGGGGTGGGGGTGTAGGTGGTGGGGGTTACTGAGGGATGTGGGTGAAGCAGACGCAGCCGTGCCCATCAGCACGCCTGCCCACCTGGGTCACGGCGAACGCAATTAGGAGACTTTACACCAGCACCAGTCCTCACACTCACCGCATAACACTGGAGATGATGATTTGCTCAGAGCTATTCACCCCACTCCTGTCAATGGCAACATGTATGTACTGCACATCTAAGCACAGTTATGAGCTGTATGTGCCTATGTATAGATATGCATCTCTGCACACATCAACACGTATGTGTGAATCAATACAACTGCTATGCATAGCCAAAGACTGCTGCATGCATGCATGCACACCTTAGCATATGCTCAGATCACATCTGTCTGGGCATACCGGCATGTGAAAAGACACCTCACATTCCATCATTTCTGGTCAGTTACAGGAAATGAGTCACATACTGATTTTGCAGACAACTGTGTCTATTATTAGAAACGTTGTTGATTTACCGAGTGAAGTTGATTGGTGTTGGATCCGGCTTGTGCCTCTTCCCTCCCTCTCTCCCTTCCTCCTTCCCTCCCCTCTCCTGGGTGTATTGAGATGAAACCCAGAGGAGAAGATTCTTAAGCAAATCAGGGCAGTCAAGAACTGAGTACCAGCTGCTTTCCTGTCTCCTGTCTTTCAAGTAGAGTACAGTAGAGCCAGTTTATTTTCTATTCAACACAGCCGAGCTCAGTGGATTAGGAAGGGCCTGCTTTCTGCAGACCAACCTCTTTTAAAAGTGCCTCCTGCAAATGTCTGTTTCAGCACATACTCACGAATAAAGGAATGCTTTAAAGAGATTCAGATTTCTTTGCCTATATTGACCTGCCAGGGTGTCTGCATCCCATCTTCTTTTCTTTTCTTCATCTTTTTTTTTTTTTTTTCCTTGGGGGGAAAAAGCCCAAGGGTAGGATTTGTACTGCCTTTGGTGGGGAAAAATCAAGTATTTCTCCACACAAACGTGGACTAAAGCTCACCTGGTGATGTGCGTGCATCTGTGTGGAGCAGATGACCGCATTTTGACCTGTGGCTATTGAGAGGGTCCAGAGTTAAAACACTCTGACAGAACTGACAATTGGGCAGAACATAGAGAATGGTAGGGAGGTGACTTGGTTTTCGCAAGCGAGACAAAGTCACTGTACGATCAGCTTCTCTTTACAGTATCCAAATTTCTCTCTCACCATCCCAATGTTTTGACTGGTACATTGTGTTTTCTAGGCTTGTTATCTCTGATATGCTCATATACATTATAAAGTCAGAAGGAGTTTTGTGCCATCGTGAAATCATCAAGTACACCTCTGTGTTTTTTTTGTTCTCCCTTTCCTTTAGTTCATTGCGGCTCTCTCTCTACAGCTATCTATTTCTGTCTTGTGTCTGTGCTTCATCTGTGTGGGTGGTGAGGAGAGTTGAGCGTTGTGCAGACAGGTGAAATGCATGAGAACTGCTGCTGCTGGTGCTGCCGGCTGCTGCCTCCTGAGGTTGGATTGTAAGGGCAGGTTCAGGTCATCATGTATGAATGGTGTTAAAACCACAAGGAGCATGTCGACCCGATGCCCTGATAAAGCCGAAACCCTGTCGCACATTAGACTGATATCCATCTCCATCTCTTTTATGTTCCCTCTCATGAATCGCCAAATGATGCCGCCGCTTGTCAGTGCTAAGGTCTTTCAGTGTGAGGAACTGGAATTCAAAAATGTATTCTCTCTCTCTCTCTCTCTCTCTCTCTCTCTCTCTCTCTCTCTCTCTCTCTCTCTCTCTCTCTCTCTCTCTCTCTGTATGTTTGTGGTACATGTGTTAGGAGTGGAACCATAATGACCATAAACCATAAAAAAATGTTTGGAATGACAATCAAATAAATAGTTTATTCTGATTTTCCCTCAAACTCCCTGTACTGTACACTGGCACAGGTCTCTGTACTGTACACTGGCACAGGTCTCTGTACTGTACACTGGCACAGGTCTCTGTACTGTACACTGGCACAGGTCTCTGTACTGTACACTGGCACAGGTCTCTGTACTGTACACTGGCAGTTAAGGGGAGAAAAGATATTCAAGATAAATGAGGTGTGTTCTTGAATTACATCAGTTGGAGATAGGCCTACCACTTGCATTGATAACTCCGTCAAATGACTGCATGCTTACACCTAATCTTAGCACATGAATGAGAATCATTTTAGAAGATGAGCTATTTCTTCTAGTAGTTTGACAGTTAATGGACATGCATGCTGGCTCTGCTACATACATAATTACATTGTGTTTTATAAGGTGCTTTGATCCTGAAATGACTGTAGAGGCTGCATGCAGGGTTAGAATCTGCGACAGTCCCACAGGGAACCATGGTCCTGTCCGTGGCAAATGTTGTTATAGGCAATTAATTCAGTGGTTTCCAAGTGCAGCGCTAGGAGGTTTTGTTATGATAATGTCTGTCTAAACTCAATTTACACATTCCTAAAAATAAAAGAAAATACATTTTGCAGGTATGTTTTCTCTAGTTGTTAATTCATGTGCATATTGCATATTGTCGTAATGTTATGTTTAACATGCCAGCATATCTACTTGGTCTATACATTCCAATGTTACATTTAGGCTGGTTTTACACCGGTGTTATTAGGAGTATTTTAAGATGAACATAACATAAGCTGAACATGAATAGTAATCTCCCTACTAACAATTCATTCATTTGGGTACCTGTGAAACAGTAGTAACAGTTTCTGGGCAAAACAAATGACTCAGGTGCTATGTTTGCAACATCTGTCAAAATTATCTTTGCTCAAAATGTTTCCATGTGAATATAAAACAAATTAAGACACAGCTACAAAAATTATATTTATTCAATCCGCGATACAAAATAAAAAAATGTAATGAAAATGCCCGTAGTACAATGTACTTAGAGTTGAAGTATCCACTTCTATTAGTGTGAGCTAAACAACAAACAAACACCTCAGGGCTTACCAAATCCTGCATCCAAATGCCAAATAACTGTCATGAAAAGCAGAGTCATTTTTTTCTACGTGGCTGAAAGCAAATGTGTTTTGTTCATGATTATGCAGCAGCCTAGTTACAGTGATCAGATCCCACCTCAAAATATCCTCCGAGTTAAACAATAGCAGCACTGTAATTCTTTTCTTTCCTCCCTGCTATTTTTTAGTCATTGAGCGCTCACGGTCCAGACTCAAGTTATATTGGTAGTTTGCCAAGCACACACCACCCTGAAACTGCTCTCAAAAGATCTGGCAGATTTGGAGAGGTGTTCCGTGTGTTGGTTGCTAGGCAACAGCATAAACATTTGATTGACAGTGATATGTATAGCATGGCCACAATTGGCGTACAGTTGTTGCATCTGTTCTAAATTATAATAGTTTTTGAAATCCATTGACTTCCGTCCATAGCTTATCTTAAATTAGGTAGCACCCACACTGGTAAAGTAGAGTTGTCCTATGGCACTGTGCCAAAATCGACCATCGGCACACCGGCATGTTCTTATAAATATTGCACTTACAATTATGGCTTGAATTCATAGCACTGGCTGATGGCTAAGTCCTGTCTGAGTAGCTATTGTATTGTCCTGATTCCAGCCCTTGATGCAGCAGATGGTTTGACCTGTGTCAAGCTTATCCACGGATGATAAGAACCTTACTGTAGTATCCCATGCATGCACCTTTTCTATACCTGACCAGAAGAAATCCACAGACATTTGTTTAGCATTTAGAGAATCGTTTCTCTGCCGCTGGTCCATGTCTGAAGCCTAGTTTTATAGAGCTTGACTGCTGTCAGGAATTACCTCAGTGCTCGTGAGCACTGAGATGTGGAAAATTGCAACAGTTTGCTCTTAATGGCCTGTATTCAACCTCCTATTTCACAGTTAAGTGCAACCCCTTTCATAATTACAATTATGGTATGAAAACCATCATATTTGCTCATGTGGTGACAATTATTGAGCCTGTTTGCAGTCAGTTGAAGTGCCTCACAGAGTAGGGGGGGAAATCACTTGCTTCCCTATCCACTGGTGTGGGGAAACCTGTGTAAAAGTGGTTATAGATGCATTGCATGGGTCAGATTCTGTCTATTACAGTAGGTGCTTCTGTGATATGGTGTTAACTTCAATTCTTTTAACAGAATTAGCTAAGAACCATAGTGAAAAGTGTGTGGTCAGAGTGCAGTGGCTAGGACTTAATGTACCTCTGGTGGTAGCATAGCAGGCTAGTTAGGCTATTAACCTGGAAAGTGTGGGTCTGAATCCTGTTGTGTCCTTGAGCAAGACACTTAACCCTAAGTTGATCAAAGGGGAAACTGGCCCTGAAGCAATTGATAGTTGACAAATATAAGTTGCTTTGGATAAAATGGAAGTAAGGTCAGTGCAGATAATAAATATAGATAATAATTTAAAAAAAATACAATAGAGATTTGAAGAATTAAGCATACTGAACACATACTTTCTCTCACCCAGTGATGAAGGTCCCCATCTGAGCTATTTTTAAATATCCCATAATTCTGGGTACTCTCTTCCTTTGTGCTGAAATACCCATTGTTCTTTCCTGCCCTCTCTGCAAACTGTCATCTAAGCAAGTTGGCCAGCAGGACTGTGTGGGATCTCCTCAGCAGAGTCAGATTCCCTTGGGTGATTGTATCTAGGGGCAGGAGTCTCAGTCTCAGCATCTATGGGTGGGTACTAGCCTCGAACTCTAGACGTACTCTAGTGGTAGCAAATTGAATTTACTCAGCAAGTACGTCTAGCCATCAGCCATAGGTTGTACTCAGACATTGGTGGTGTCTGAGCTGTTCAAATCCAAACGTAACACTCTAGGTTGTATTCAGACATCAATGGTGTATGGCCTATCACAATGTTCTATCTGGACAGGGAGTCATTGGGCAGGCTTAGCGTTGTTTGAATCAACTTGTTTGTTGGGGTGAGGTTTTGGTCATACTCGAGGGTCTATCACTTGTGGACAGATTACAGATACATTATATGTGATAGTCTGGCTTGTCAGGCTAGGTGGGTACAGTGTGTCTGTCTTATGTAGGAAGGGAGTCTCTCTCATGTCATAGACCATTTATAAAAAAAGGAAGATTCCTATAAGGTTGCTAGATGGTTACTACACAGATTTTTTTTTTTTTAATTACGAGAAATTCTTTTTTTTCTCCTTTTTTAAAATGTAATGTTCGTGCCATTGATACTTAATTGCTTTTATTGGCCAAGTGTTCTGCAAAATATATAAATCCAATTAAATAAAATGAGTTGAATGAATTTAGCTGTGTGTTGGCACCAGTTTAACTTATTTAACTAATTTTGACAACCAAGTAGAATTGTAGTGAGGCATCAGTGTCAGGTTAAAGTGACATCATTGCCCTGAAATCTGTGCAATTAATTAACAGAAAACAACATAGTTATTAACAATCTTTATATACAAGCTATTTAAAGTTGCTCTTGCTTAGAGATCAGGCTCTAAAGAAGTCAAATTACCTGAGATATATATCATTGAAATCCACAATTCTATTAATTAGTGCTCAGGAATTCTGCCCACTCTGGTTGATTCATTTTTTAATTAACCTGTTGCCATCTCCAAACACCAAGAGTGTTGTTTGAGTGGTGTCACGTTAGAGAGTCTGTAAATATCTCAGATGAGAGACCCAAGGCTGAGAAAGAAGCTGTCCTTGTGAACGTTCAAAGTCTTGATTACCTGGATTCACTAACAACCCAGATTCTTCAGAGAGAAGCTGGATTAATTAGTGGATTCAGATGACTTTGAGAGTTCACGAATTGAGAAGCTTGTGTTATTGTGTTCACTTCCTACTTATGTTTTTTACCTCCCCATTTTCACCTTTGGTGAAATGCCTGGTGTGTTGAGTGTTTCAGCTATATTATTCAATAAATAATAATATTAATTTCCACCACATACATTTACAGAAAAGTAGTGAGAAACCTTCATGGAATTGAAATCTAATTGAGTTAACTGTGTCCACTTCCACATAAATCTTAATTACATTTCAGTGTAGTGAATCCAAGGGAACGTTTTTCGGATGGCTGTTCGGCACTTAAAAAACTAGGACAAAACTGATTTTCCGCTCCATTTAGTGTCTGACTAAGATGTGAAAATGTGCTTCCTTGTCCGTCCTGTAAAAGATAAACTACTGTAAGCGAGATGAAGCCGAGGAAGGTAAAACTAACACAGGCCCTTCATGTGCTGATATTGACACCTTCCCCACCTCCATCACGATCATTACTACACCTGCTGATGCTCCATCTACTTATGATTGGTGTTATTTAATCTTTTTTAATCAGGCCCTAGAACAAGTGAGCAAATCAATTCAATTCCATGACCTTGATGGCTGTTTGCATGCTGCTCGTTCTTCTGGAGGGATAAGGCTCTACGGACACAGAGCACCGCCATAATGTTTCATTCATGATCCACTTCTCTCAAAGTATAGGTGTTTCTTACACAATCAGTCTCCTAGATAGAATTGACATGTCATACCAAGGCATGGCTGAACAATTTGAATGTATGAATACCAAAGTGAATGAAAAGCCGGATGGCGATAGTGAAATGCACATCAGTATTAAATTGCACAAGCACAGCGGCATTTTGAGATACATCTAGATACTGAATATGCAGATGATAGAGACACTGAATATGCATTCGGATTTGGAACCTTGTCATGCCACCCATGGAGGTGAGTCTGAACCAAGGCAACAGATGACCTTAATGGGCATCAATATAAGTTGCTTGGCCAGGCATGAAGGGCTTTGAAGGTTATGGGAAGGATTTTGATCTCGGTGCCTGGGAGCACCTGACATTTGCACTTGGCACTTGACCCCTGCTGTCCAGTTTTGATATGCTTGTATGCTGTGTGTGTGTGTGTGTGTGTGTGTGTGTGTGTGTGTGTGTGTGTGTGTGTGTGTGTGTGTGTGTGTGTGTGTGTGTGTGTGTGTGTGTGTGTGTGTGGGTGTGCATGCTCTCTCTCATATTTATAAATGCGTTATTGCACACAGTGTGTGTCCTGCACCTGGCATTGTTGTCAGCCAAAGGAATGTCCTCCATCCCTACAGGCATCACATTGTCTCGCTCATCAACCGTGCACTGCCTCTCTTTCCTCTCAATTTCCCCATTTCTGAGCATAGGCAGACAGACACACACAAGCACACACACACACAGAGCCAGCGAGAAAGTGATAGAGAGTGAGAGAGAGAGAGAGAGAGAGAGAGAGAGAGAGAGAGAGAGAGAGAGAGAGAGAGAGAAAACACACCCATAGATCTTCTGTACCCCTTGCGTACATAGATCCCTGATGTCTCTCCATGGTTAGCCTGCAGTGTGTTAGCCAGCGTAGTGCAGTACCGCCCTGTTTTGCTTCTTTCCCAACGCACCCCTGGTCCAGGTAGGAGGTCCGGGATGATCTAATAGCCTCTGCTATCTTCACCCAGTAGAGGTGCTCTTTCTCTCTTACATCCACACACACACACACACATTTTCTGTTTCTGGTTCTCCTGCCTGACCACACAGGGGAACAGAACACACATCACTATTTCTTTTTGCAGTGTTTTCTTCTCTTTTTCCTCCATCCTTCTCGTCTTTTTTTTTTTTTTTTACAAGCGGGAGTAGAAGTCCCTGGTGGACAGCTCTCAGTCTCCGGCTGAATCAGACCCTGTCCAGACTGTCTGTTCTGGACAGGGCTCAACCCTGGTGGAATTCAGAGGGGTACAAGCACGCACAGCGCACTACAAGCAGCGCTCTCATTGGGCATGCTGCCTGCACTCTGGGTACACGAGTGTCTGCTCCCCTCCAGCGAGTCGGGCCTGCTCAGCCCTCATCGCCCCTGTCAGAGAGAACCACACACACACACACACACACACACACACACACACACACACACATATACACATACATACACAGATACAAAAGAAGGCAAGAAACATTTCCTACTTAGGAATGCAGTATGCTTGTATGCACAGATATGTGTTGGTGACTATGTGTGTGAGGGAGAAAGTGTGAGAAAAAAATGTGTATTCATAAATCACATGGCTTTGAGTGTGCATGTATTTTGATGTGTGTGTGTGTGTGTGTGTGTGCGTGTGTGTGTCTGTGTCTGTGTGTGTGTGTGTGTGTGTGTGTGTGTGTGTGTGTGTGTGTGTGTGTGTGTGTGTGTGTGAGAAGGAGGGCGAGATAGAGAGTGTGTTCAGTTGCTGCTGAACAACAAATGTACTTGAAGAAGAAACGTCTTGTTTCATCATATTGTCTTTCAGCAAGAGATTTCAAAACCACAACAGTCACATATTTTAGAGAAATAAAGTAAAAAAAAAAAATGAGTCTGATAAATAAAAAGCTTCTGTATTCTACCTTAATCCCACACTCCTCCACCCACTCTCACACACTTCTCTCTTCATACAGTCTTCCCCTCACTTGCTTTTTTATCACCGTCATAAAACAGGACCTCCCTGGCCTCCCTGACCAAGACTTTTATAATCCTGGAAGTTATTAAACACGTATAATTACTGAACCAGTAGTAAGAGGTGGGGGTGACAGCTGAACGAGCAGGAAAAAAAAAAAAAACTGTATTAGCCGTGTGTGTGTGAGAGAGAGAGAGAGAGAGAGAGAGAGAGAGAGAGAGAGAGAGAGAGAGAGAGAGAGAGAGAGAGGGAGAGAGAGAGCGAGTTTACAAGCTCCAACTGTAAGCATGGACAGCTAATATTCTGTTCCTGGTGGAGTAGCCCTAGGGGTGTATGGAAATGCGAGTAGCCATGCAAGTGGTGTATGTATAATAAGAACATGCTGTGCCTTACAGAGCCCAAAAAAAGTCAGACAGAAAAGAGAGGGAAAGATACAGGAGCTCTATGTGATACCCAGGAGTGAGATGGCGCGGTGGGAATAATCTCAATACCAAAAAAGTGACAGCTGGACTGTAGCCACCGGCTCCAAAGGCTGCAGACACACACGGCTGTTTCGCTTTTGTAGTTGTGTACTGTGCTTTGTGCTTCTCCCCACACACACACACTCACACACACACACATGGCTACTGTAGTCTCCCCAGCCACTCTCACTTTGCACAAAGTACCCTGGATCTGGTGTTTCAAGCATAAGAAGTCAACTGCTAACTGCAGCTGGAAGGTGGTTGAATACTGTACAGTACAGTCTGGTCTTGCCGAGCAAGGTGCACAGTGTGAGAGACTGTGGAATTTTGGATTTTCTTTTTTGCTGATTGTAATGGAAATGTTGTAGGTTTTTGGAGAAGCTAGTTACCAGCAGAGAAGAGCCAGAAGTCTCTTAACCATCATCAGCCCCCTCACCACCACCATCACTACCACTAGCATCACACAGGCACATACCCCCACCTCCTCTTCCTAATCCACCCACCGTCTTCCAATCCCTTTTCCAGAAAATCCAATTACTCCTTTGCTGATCTGTGGTGGTGGCATTTGGCGCTGTGTGAGGCAGTGCAGTGCCATCCGGGTCCCTGGCAGCGGGCGAGAGGTGGCGCGTTGTGGGTATAACGTGGACACAGCGGGTGGGCCGCTCTCCTCCACGTGTAGCTCTTGCATAAGGGTCGTGTGAGGACAACAGAGCAGGCTGAGTCTGGAGCCAGGCTCTGGAATTCCTTTCATGGGAGAGACATCTTGTGGTCAGAAGAGTTGGTGCAGCTTGCGTTTGCCTTTTGTGTGTGTGTGTGTGTGTGTGTGTGTGTGTGTGTGTGTGTGTGTGTGTGTGTGTGTGTGTGCGCGTGTCGATGGTTTTTGTGCAGATCAGAGTTCACCTTTCTGCTTATGAAAGATGCTGTCTTGCGGTCAGTAACGACAAATGAGTTTACTGATGAGTGCCCTTATGTGTAGAGGATAAAGCTTGTCGGATGATGTGAATAAAAATTTGTGCAGGGCTCGCTTGCTTCTGTCCCATAATGAGATATTTTTAAAGCGCATGGTGTAAAGACTGCAGTGTAACCACTGTGTATATTGTGGTGCTGTCTTTTGTTGGATGTTGGGAGCGGATTTTTTTTTTTCCTCTCCCTTTTCTTTCTGTCTTTTCACCATTTCCAAATTTAGAATGGATGACGAGCAGTTTTGTTTCTGAGTTCTATAAAAGCCATGTGAGTAATCTGCTCCCAACACCTCGTAGGGGGAACAGATATGGAGCCTGTTGTTCCTCGATGTGGAAACACTTTGAAGTGGTGCGCTTTGAAGTAGCTTTTTTTTCCCAGGCTCTTCTACAGTCGGCTGTCATCGCGCTCCGGTCCATTCCATGGCGAGGGCCGCCAGTAGATGGCAGTAGAGCCCACTGTGTGGCCGAGCAGTGCAAAAGTCGCCCCTCAGCACTTCTCAATGTAGATGCAGGCAAGCTCCACAATTAACACCACCACCACAGCAACAGTGTTTCCATTCAAATGTTCAAATTGCTGACTTGGGCATTGTTTTTATTATCTCACAATTACCTGCATAAAAAACACTATTGTATGCATAAGATTGCTTTTTATGCGCTTGAGTGAGAATTGATTAGGAAATAAAACAAGCTTGAGAAAGCAGTTCTTCGGGGGTGCATTGCAACATGGCCCTACGGTTATATTTGCTCGGTTGAAATGGGATACGCTTTGTGATCACAATTCTTCTTTCATGTCGGAGAAGTGCTTTTTGGTCGGGGATAGGGGGGCGTGAATGGGGCACATCGCTCTGGCCATTTGGAGTGTGGAGAAAGTAATGAGCAAAAGTGCATCCAGTTGCCGTGTCTGTCTGAGCAGTAGATCTGGCCGACGCATTTGGTCGTTGGTATTGCCACGCCACCATTAGTCGCAAGTCAGTTTTTCTCGACAGGTTTGGTATACCAATGTTTCTGCTTGGGAAAGCATGTAGCAGTTGTGCCGCAGCCCGAGAAATGCTGAGGCCCGGAACAATGTCATTAACTAAATGCCACCCACATGACAGACAACTGGGGCTTTAAAAAATATAAAAAAGCTGTAAATTATAAATAAACAGCGGCTTAATTGCCCCCCACCGTTGACAAATCAAACTATTTCCGTGCGAATAAAAAAGACTTCTTAATCACTGCTAGAACACACGTTTGCTTGGAGATAAAGACTGCAGAAATTAATTACCGGTTAATTATCACCTCTCGCTCGGCTGTTTCGTTTCAGAGGAAAACAATGGAGGGGCTTTTCTCCCACTTTGCCTCTGTTCTGCTGTTGTTCCCCAGCTTTGCCTGCTCTCCTTGCTGTTTATTCACGCCTCTGGCACAATGCTTTATCAATGGTATCTGCATCCCGCAGTATGCAACCTAAGAGGCAAAACAGTGCCTTATCACAGGACCAGAACCACATTACACATTTGCCACAGCCCAAGACTTTAGAAATGGATATGTAAGATAGAGAGGCAAAATGCTCTACATAATGAAAGACCTGAGATACAAATCTGAGGCTCTCTACTACTGAATCACACAGCATAGCTCAGGAAAAGCAATGGAGATTAGAAGAGACTAAGTAAGTGTCTGAGCCTGACATAAAGCTTTAGAAAAAGGACAGAATGACTGGGAGGAAAACAGTGCAGGACACTGGATGGACTCTGAAGGGGCTCTGATGTATTTGTTACCCTTAGATAACCCACTCTATCATCATTGCCCTTTAGTCTGAAAAGCAGGCATTTACCACCTCACTATTCAAGCTATTCAAAACATGCAGAAACGACAGACAACACCAACAAAAATATCAGAAGAGCACGTGGGGAGGAATGTACATGTAACTATTTGTTTTAGCAATGGAGCCACTAAATACTGCAATATTTTATTTTTATTTTTTTTTAAGCATATTTTGAATCAAAAGAAAATCTGTATGTGGACCAGGTGTATTCAGGAACATCCTGGAATATATTTGTTCTTGCAGGGACGTTATTGGACCCGTCCCTGTCTTTTTGGCATGTACACACACAGACACACACACACACACACACACACACACACACACACACACACACACACACACACACACACACACACACACACACACACACACGACTGGAGACCTCGGAGGCTTCTGTGGTCTGTGAGTCCAGCCCTCCTGTCTACTGCCTGCCTGCCTGCCTGCAGCCGCTGTCACTGTTGTTGCTGCTGCTGCTCCTGCCTGGGGTGTGCGTCTCAGCAACCAAGGCTCGGAACTCCAGGAGTGATGGGTTAGGAGAGCTGTAGTGGTATCTGTGGCAGCACTGCCCACACACACACCACCCAGGCTCTGGCCAGTGGCGCTCAGAATAGATGAGAGATGTGCCAGAGAGCACATACACACACACACACACACAGATTCAGAGCGAGAGAGATGGAGAGATACAGACAGACACACACACACACACACACACACACACACACACACACACACACACACACGTACAGAGGGACACTCACATGAGAGGTTAAGTAAGTGAGGCGGGTGAGCTTGTCATTGCATTAGCCCAGACTCCTGTGTAATTTGCGAGGCTGCCGCTGTCAGCCCGCATCGCCGTGGAGAGCGGGATAAAGCGTGCCGCCAAGTGGAGATAATTGAAAAATCCAAAAAAAAGGGACTCGGGCTAATTTGATTACGCTGGGCAGTCTGATTTGTTCCTATTATTAAGGGAGTGCATGTGATAGTGTGTAGAGAGAGAACGCTGCTGCTGCTGAGATTTTAAGAGCTTCCCATTTTAGATGACCACTGGTATACCAGAAAAAGTAACTGTACAGTGTGTGTGTGTGTGTGTGTGTGTGTGTGTGTGTGTGTGTGTGTGTGTGTGTGTGTGTGTGTGTCCGTGCATGCTCTGGGGATTGGGCACCTTCTGTTTATTATTAAATAAATGAACAGCATGTCTATCAGAATTCATTTGCTCCATCAATTTGCTAAGTCATTTGCATGTGTGTTTAGCTACTAATTTAAGCCCAGGCAGTTTCCACTTGAACATCCTGCCAGTATTACCACCATATTACTGCCAGTCGCCGTTCAGAACTCCCACAATAACTGTATTGATTATGAATTGACGGTCCAGTGCATGGCTGCAGCAATCCGAGAGCCTTCCCAATAGTGACCCTCACACACGCTTACCCAGGTCTTTAATTTCCTCCACTGAAACATCTGTTTAGATGAGGGAGAGCAACCCTACCCAACAGCATCACACACCTGACTCCACTAATTCGGTCAGCAGATCAACACGCTCAAACATGATTGATTAGTTGTATCATGTATGTAGCTGCTCACTTGTGAAGGCAGCCCCTCAGCCGGCTGGCCTGCTCACAGATAAGATTACCCACATCTGCTTCAGGTCGGCTAAATGATTATTGATGTTTTACAGTCTACGGAAAACATGTTAAGCCCCCTCGTGCTACTACCAAAGCGGGGCCTAATCACAAGCAACCGAGTAAGTCAACATGATGTTTAGGAAATTGCACACCAAACAATCTGAGTCCAGTGCATCTCAATCAGATAGATTTAGAGCCTACCTGGAATGAATGGGCTTTTGCAAACAACCAGAACAACTGTTAATGAACCAAATGCTACAGAACTGTTCACGAGCCAAATGCTACTGGTTATGGTGTACTAATTAGGCAGAAAAATTCCCTTGTCCAACTTGCAAGGGATTTGCAGAGACCCATTCTAAGGGTCACTAGGAGTGAAGATATCCCCTCCCATGAGTGACTAACAGCTAGTAATCACCCAGTAATTTCCATTGAGTTGACTGACATGTACATTCTAGTCAATTAGTTCAAAGAGAGAGAACAGCTATTTTCATAACTTCAGTTCCCTTCAGAGAAAACATCTTAGTGGAGTAGTGCAAATATGCAGCTTAGTGTGTGTGACAAACAGACAATCAAACAGACACAAGTACATTTTAGTCTCTGTTTTTTGAACTTCCATGCCTTTCATTAAATTGGTGAGTTGCTTTGGAATGGGATGCTAAGATAAGCTTGGAACTATTTTGGGGGAGTGAAGGATAAACAAACCGAATTAAACCGACCTAAACGGTAGAGAACACAATTACATGTCTTTAAGCTTGCTAATGGAAGTGTTGTATATAAGCAATATAACCCTCATTGTCGTGGGGGTTGGTTAGCCACTTGTGTTATATCGCTTTTTCGAAACTGATAGCACCTAGGATGAGCTGGCTCAGTTGTCTGTGTGGAGTGGAGTGACTTTAAAAAGCGCTCCATCTCCAGGCTTTAAATATCACTGCTGGAGTCCTCCTGATACTCCTCCACACTGGAGAGGCAGGCTTGCCTGTAATGTATGCCCCGTCATGCGGTGCGCACACAGGCAGCCGACGGCAACCTGGCGAGCCCCAGAGCCCGCGGTGCCGTCGCTACTGCCTCCGCCACACCGCTGCTCTGGGGGATTAGAGCTGGCCAGCGTCGCTCCAGTCGTTGACATTTGGGGGAGCATTAGTGAAATTATGACTGTGTCAGGATGATGCTCAGCGCAGTACAGCCCCTCACTTGTCATAGAGAGGCTACAGGGGGAGGAGAGGAATTGCAGGGGGTGAACAGGAGGACACGGTGTTAGCCTAATTTGTGCGCGAGGTGGTGGACATTACTTGTCTGTCACTGTGTGTGTGTGTGTGTGTGTGTGTGTGTGTGTGTGTGTGTGTGTGTGTGTGAGTGTGTGAGTGTGTGTGGGTGAGTGTAAATGAGCGTCCATTTCGCCGGGAGATACTGCCACGTGTAGGCTGAGCTGTGGACATGTGGATGCTTCCATTTGAGACAAAGCATCCAGCTTATCCCCACACTGCAGCTTGGTCAAGTCTCTCTCTCTCTCTCTCTCTCTCTCTCTCTCTCTCTCTCTCTCTCTCTCTCTCTCTCTCTCTCTCTCTCTCTCTCTCTCTCTCCAAACCCCCACGAGCCTCTGTCACAGAGACTTCACACAGTCCACTCTATCTGACTTCTCCACTTTTCGCTTTTCTGTCTTTTTCCTCTTCAGTTCTTATAATATATTAAATATTTTATAAGAACGAAAGAGGAAAAAGAGAGGAAAGCAAAAGAGCAAATTTTGGCTTCTGCTCTTGCCCACAAGGAACGTAGTCAAATACATTTTTCTCTTGTCCTTGGCATTTATATACATATTGAATTTCTCTCCGAGCCTCAGCCTAGCCGGGCTGCCTCTGCGTTACATGTGCCCATGTGCATAGTTTAAGGCGGGAATGGAAGGGGAAGAGACAGATTTACAGGGCAATTTATCCTCGGTGGCAAGAGAATGAAAGTGGGTTTAAGTTTATTTATTTATTCCTATCCGAGTTACTTCTCCCCTTCCTTCTCTGCCCTGAGACTACGAGGCCCGGGCACTGTTGTGGTTTGAGAGATTAAGTTAGCATTGATTGCTTCGTTGGTGCGGTTGGATTGTTTCGCATCTGGGAACATTTGATGGAAGCACAAACATTTGTCTTGTCCTTCATCTTGCTCTTGTCCTATCGAGAGATCATTTATTTCGCTGCCCAGCTGCATGAGGCAGGGAGCTTACAGCGCAGCAAGCGAGCGAGAGGCGAGAGAAAGGATTATTTCAGTCACACTACTCCCACTTCAGTGTCTCGTTACACCAACGTCGACCTCTCTTTCACTCTCTCTCTCTCACTCTGTCGACACACCGACTTCAAACATAATCTGGGTCCGGTGATGATCAATCTGGCCCAGCTTTCACAGACAGCCTTCTCGAGTCTGATCAGCACCTAATTACATTCGATAATGCACATGTTTTTTAATTGGCATTTGTAATTACAATGTACTCTGGCCTCCTGCAGTATGGATCCTGTTGTTTATTAGGCAGCCTTCTGCGGCACACCTCAGAACTCGCCATTGATCATAAAACTCAATCACCGCCGGGCATTAACAGTTACGTTTCCCCTTTTTTATTTATCATTTTATGAGGGGCCTCATGGCGAAGTTACGCAACTGCCCCCTTTTTACAGTTTGATGCCCCTTTCTCTTATTTATTGTGCTGAGCTAGTGCTATCCCCACAAGACCTCATTGTGGATACGTTTTCAGTGCGTCAATATCGTACTCTCCTGGCATCTGCCATCAATAGCGCTCCCATTAAAATGGGGAATTGCTTAACGCAAGGCAGCCAGATGCATTTCAGCTGCACAGGGGGCGAGAGGGCCAAGAGAGAGAGAGAGAGAGAGAGAGAGGGAGAAAGAAGGAGTTAGTAAGAAAGAAAGGAAGAAAGGGAAGAGAGAAAAAGAAGAGAGAAGGGAGAGAGAGAGAGAAAGGGAGAGAGAGAGAGAGAGAGAGAGGAAAAGGGGGATATTTGCAAATAGCCCCAGATCAATGGCCTTTTACAGCCTTCTCAAACCATTGTCTTCAAATGATTGGAAATCTTTGGGATGGAGGGGTAGTGGGGAGTGAGCAGTATGGGGGAGAGGTGGGGGTGGGGGCTGGGAAGAGAAGGAGCAGGGGAGCAGCGAGGTGTGGCAAGAGAATGGCACCAGATGAATTAATTACCCTTGTTGAGGCATGAATGTCGGCTAAGATTTGCTCTCTATTTTTTCGGGGTGGGGGGCTGCCTATTATCATCTGACACTGCCAGTGATTGTTTGGCCCTCCTGGAGTAATGTAGCCCAAGCAGGACTCAGCCCGAGTTGCAGCACAAATCATTAGGCATGGCTGCTGCAGGGGACACAGAGAATATTCTCTGCCCCGTTCGGGTAAGAGGGGCTCCGCGCTGCCACACTCTCCATCTCCACCCCCCACCACCATCACCATCAGCACCACCACCACTACCACCCCTCCTTGCCTGCAGGGCCTGGGCTCTCATTACACTGGCCCTGCCATACCCTAGGGCCCCCAAAGTGCTCACTGCTCCACTCCCACGCATACAGAGAACCCCCCCCCCACACACACACACACACACACACACACACACACACACACACACACACACACACACACACACACACATACACACACACCACCCCAACCTTGGCCAACAAACAAACAAACATACACACTGCATCATTCACTCAGCACTGTGGAGGAGGAGTCTTTCAACATTAAGTTTTGAAAAAAAGGAGAAAAAAAAATAAAAACTCGATCTTGAAAGACTGTGTGTGTACTGTATGTGTGTGCATTTTATGTATGTTGTCTTTCTGGTTGATCTCTTCACACAGGCATGTGTTCAGTGTTTCCTGTCAAAGATCTGAAAGGATTTTGTTAGTTCTAGTAGTGTTAGTAGTTGAAACCATGCTGTACTGTATGTTATAATGCAGTTTCCATGGAGATTGCAATGGGGCTGAGTTTTGCTGTCTGCTCATTGGAGGTACATGATTTTTATTTATTTTTTTTTCAGTTGATATCTTTCAGGCACCTTTATTGCTAAATTTATCACTGTGGTATATGCACATGTATATTTATGGCAGAATCGGTGAGGGAAATCTGCCTGTGGTCTTCTGCCAGATGGACTTGTGAGAGGCCTTTCATGCTCCCTGGCTGGAAAGACTAAGAAAAGACTACAAATCCTACTGTATGGAGCCTACCACACAGGTCCAGTTGAAAAGAAAAAAAAGATCTTTGCAGTTCTCATGTGAAAAATTATGCCGCAGAAAAAAAAAGAGATCTAGCTGTCTGAATTATTCCATAAAACAGGAACACAACACGGATCCCTCGCTCTCTGCATTTGCACCCGATAATAACACTTGCAGTTAGATTTTTTTTTTCTTTCTTTTTTTTTTTGCTTTTAAAAAAGCCGGATTCCAGTTTGGGGCCAAAACAAAACAGAGCAGTTATTTATTAGACTTCAGCTGTTTACCATGCTGCAGGAGTGTGGTGCTGTACCCCGGCTGCTGTCAATTATGGATTCTTGTGTGTATGTACAGAGGAAGGTGTATTTTTTTCACATAGAAATGAAAGGATGGAAAAATTGGAAAAGGTGCTGATGGATTCTAAGTACAGAGCCTGTTTAATGCTCCATGTCAGAAAAGAAAAAAAAAAAAAAGCAAAGCGATTTTTTTCAGTCTTTTTTTCGGTTAAATATGCAAAATCCCGCCTGTCTGTTGAATGATAATGGCACGACACCTTGTCATCGCCGCTGACTGTGTTGGCTTGGCTTCAAAGTCCTGTTGACTAACTTTGAAAAGACCTTGTGTTCTTTGACTCCAGGCAGCCTAAGACTAGGACAAAATATGCAGCTGAGAGGGGCAAACCTGGGGATACACACACACACATATACACACATAAATATTTTTACTCATCCATAAACACCATACACACCCACAAACACACACACACACACACACACACACACACACACACACACACACACACACACACACATTTATATTTTGCTCACCAGTGCAAAAAGTTCAGTACTGCACTGCTACTTGCTATTTTGTGTGTGTGCGTGTGCTTGTTACTGTGTGTGTGAATGTGTGTGTGTGTGTGTGTGTGTGTGTGTGCAAGCGTCTGTGCGTGTGTGTTTATATGTTGGAAATGACCCCAGTACCCCATTAGATGTCACACTCACACAGGCCACTAATTTCTCCTTGGCTTCTCCCTCCTGGGACTTCTCTCATTTCAGCACTCTCCCCAAGTTGACAGCCAGAATAAACTGGGCTCCTGATTCTCCCCCAAAAGCTGCATATGCTGCGATTCGGCATCAGAATCATAACCAGATCTTACATGACGTGCTGAAATGGGCGCCATAGAGGCAATCTGCTCCATGCAGCTGAGGTGTCGCGAGCAGTTAGGCTTCAGTGAAGCCCAGGCACATGGAGCGCATCCCAGTGGCCCAGGATCTGCCGCAGGCTTGTGTGATCCATATTCTCTCTCTCTCTCTCTCTCTCTCTCTCTCTCTCTCTCTCTCTCTCTCTCTCTCTCTCTCTCTCTCTCTCTCTTTCACTTTCTTTCTCTCTCCCCTTCTCTCTCTCACTCTTTCACTTTCTCTCTCTCTCTCACTTTCTCTCTCTCCCTCTCCCTTTCACTCTCTCTTTCACTTCATCTCTTTCTCACTTTCTCTCTCTCTCCCTCTCCCCTGCTCTACTTTTTCTCCTCTCACTCTCTCAGATCCACAAAGTGCCCCTCTGCATCACTGCGCTGCATTGATCATCTTTGTAAATGTTTCATTAATACAGTAATACTCTCTCACCTACCCTTTGCTCTGTCCCTCCCTCCCTCCCTCCCTTACTCGCTCGCTCTTTCTTTCCTTTTATCCCATTCTCTCTGCATGTCTTTCTTTGTCTCCCTTTTGTCTCCCTTCATCCCTCTTTTTGCCCGATCACCCTACACGTTTCCCACCTAAATGACTTTTGTTCATACGATTAGACTGGAACTGCTCTCAATTATGTTTCACATTCCCATTGTCTGATCTTAATGAAGATGAAATGCTTTCATTTTTACGTCTAATTAGTTCATATTTAGCAAAGGTGCTGCCATTGAGAGAGCACAGAGACTTTCTTTTCTGCAGTTCTCTCCCTCTATCTCACTCTCTCGCTCTTTTTCTCTCTCTCTCTCATTTTCTCCCCCCTTGTGAAATCAAATACATCTGTTTGATTTCTAGCCTTGCTTTGTTAAATGGCTGTTTGCTACATTGAGTGATTAAAAAAAGAAGAAAAAAAAACACACCACCCTTTCATGCCACTTGGGTGGGAATTAAAAATAATTCAGATCAATCTGTAATTAGACGTGCTGGTGAATATTAGCTACTGGTCACTGTGCGTTCAGATGCAAATTATTGATGAGAGGTGTAATGTTTCTGTGCATGCTAACGTGGTCTGGGAGCATTTCATTGGGCAGACATTGGGCTGTGATTAGTCTGAACTGCCACTGGCCTCCTTGAGAGCGTCTGGGTGTTAACGTGAGGAGTGAACTGATGGAAAATACCTACTGATACAACAGCAGGCTCTTTAAAGAGAGGGTCATCTCTCTCTCTCTCTCTCTCTCTCTCTCTCTCTCTCTCTCTCTCTCTCTCTCTCTCTCTCTCTCTCTCTCTCTCTCTCTCTCTCTTTCTCTCTCCCTCTCTCTCACCTCTGTCTCACACACTCTCACTTCTCTCAGTCTCTGTCTCTTCCCCCACTCATTGTATTGGTTCCTCAAACAGACATTTCATGTCAGCACCACCATCACCACATCCCTGCTCTCTCTCTCTCTCTCTCTCCCTTCCATCTCTTACTCCCCTCCATCCAGCTAAGCTCCAGCCCCTCACACAACTGTGATTCATGAACATGTCTGCAGTGGACATGGTGGTGGAAAGGGGAGAAAGAGAGGGAGTGAGTCTGTGTGTGTGTGTGTGTGTGTGTGTGTGTGTGTGTGTGTGTGTGTGTGTGTGTGTGTGTGTGTGTGTGTGAGAGAGAGAGAGAGAGAGAGAGAGAGAGAGAGAGAGAGAGAGGGAGAGAGAGAGAGAGAGAGAGAGAGAGGCCCTCACTCTTTGAATCAATGCCCCCATTCGCCTTCCAACCTGCCTTTTGTCATCTTAATATGATTTCCATTGAAGAAACGCTTTTTCAAAATGGCATCCCTCTATGGTTTTACATATTGACTTTTTAATTCATGGCCCTGCGAGCCGCATCGCTCTTGTTGGGCCAGAGAGGCGGCGGCGAGTGGAGGCCGTGGGAGACGTGGCCCCAGTCCGGCGACTGATGGGACTCACACGCCGAATTGACTGCAGGGCACAGATTCATGCGTTGTGTGCCGGGGTGTGCATTTGCAGACTTGAGCGTGTGTTGATATGTGGACACATGCGGGTGCTGGCGTCTGCGCCGTGCCGTGCCGCCCAGAGATGTGAGTGATTGTGTGTCTGTTTGCTTTACGTACTAAGTACATATGTGCCTGTGCGCTTATGTGTGTTTTCGAGATGGATGAATGTGTTTATGTTG
>JAODXP020000015.1:22657573-22660073 GCA_027497455.2 Sardinella longiceps | reverse complement strand
CTTTCCCTCTTTCTCTCTTTCTTTCCCTCTTTCTCTCTCTCTCTCTGTCCTCTCTTTTCCCTTTTTCTTACTCTTCCTTTTATTCTCCTTCCACATTCTCCTTCTGCTGCTGTGGCTGTCCAGCCTCTGCTCCCCATAACCTCAACTCAACCCAGGAGAGACACTTGGCCCTTGCTACTCCTTCCTCGTTGCCACCCTCTGTGCAAAAGCCCCGCTACTCTGTTCCAATGCACGCCTCCCCTCCTGTTCACTAGCCACGCTTCTCCCATCGTTTTTACGGCCATGGGACCACTGAGCTATGCTAATGGTGGCCCGCATTCATTCCCCGCATAACTTTAGTACAGGAGAGATGCTGACTTTTATCCTCACTGATCTCCCCCTCGTCCCCTCCACACACACACACACACACACACACACACACACACACACACACACACACACACACACACACACACACCCCACCCCCCCAAACCTGTGTGCCAGTGGTGCTAGCAGTGTACCATTCCATCCCCCACCCCTCCTCCCCTCTACCCCGGGCACCCTGCAGAGAGCTGCGCTGAAAACACAAATTCCTTTGGTCCACCGTTTCCCCCCAGTGTGACTGTTTAGTGACAATTATCACCATCTATTCTGATTCCCCCACCGATGATTGCATTAATTCAGTGTTCTCTCCTTTGTTAAGCTCTCGCATCGCCAGCTTCTGGTTGAGGTTGCCTTTAAATAAGCTCATGTACACACACACACACACACACACACACACAACACACACACACACACACACACACACACACACACACACACACACACACACACACACACACGGACACACGGACACACGCGCACACACACACACACACACACACACACACTTTTTTCTTTATATCCAGCTGGTGAAATCCATTAAGCGTAAACACTGCTTGCAGGTCAATCTTTGATCCTCTTCTTTCTCTTTCATTGCCTTTTCTTCATTTCATTCGCACCCTTTTTTTTATCCGTCTGCCTATGAATAATCTGCATTGTGCTGCTCGTGAACACGCCAAGGTAGGTCTGTCTGAAGCTCTTTAATGGTGCTCCCTGTCAGCGCTGTTAGTCCCTCTGGCTTTAGGCTGGTGGTATCCGTGCCCTGGTGATTGCACACACACACACACACACACACACACACACACACACACACACACACACACACACACACACACACACACATACACACTCACACCCTTTGGTGTGGTACCGTCTCCATGGTGTGTTTGTTTGCTCCCCTGGCTTATTAGGCTTGCCCTCGTCTGAGAAACACAGAGAGTGGAAAAACCCTTGGTGCGTATTTGGTGTGTATTTTTTTTCTACCCTCTCTCTCTCTCTCTCTCTCTCTCTCTCTCTCTCTCTCTCTCTCTCTCTCTCTCTCTCGCTCTCTCTCTCTCGCTCCATCACTACAGGTGAGGGTATTGATCTTTGGCTTTTGCTGGAGGGGGGAGTCTGTTCTCTTAAAAGGCCCACTGATGTAGCCAGGGCTTATTAAACAATAGGCTGCGGAACAAGGCCACAGTCGCTTTGAATCATGTACGAGGGAGAGCGCGCCGTCTCAAAAGCTCTTTCGCCTCGCCGTATCAAATATGAAACGCTCGGCTAACAAGGTGTGTAATCTATTTTAATCAGATCATTCTTGGCGAAACACAGAGGACGGCTGAACCCGAACAAGCGGGGGAAAGAGGGGATTCGGCAGCGCGTTGTATTTCCAAATTGAATGTGACGGCTACAGGCCGGCCGCCATTTTACATTCATGCTTTTATAATAAGGCTGGCCAAAACGGTCAGCTACAGTTAATTTTATTGGGAGCGAGAGGTTTTACTGCGTGTGCGCACATGTGTATGTGCGTGTGTGTGGGTGTAAGGCTGCATATATGTGAGGGTGTATTCGGAGAGGGGTGTGGGAGGGGATGGGGGGGGGGGGGTCTGGATGTGCATGCAAGAGAAGAGGTAATCCCCACATTGGCTACACTGTTTCTTTCATGCATTTAGAATGGCGCTGAACTTTGGCAGCACACTGCCTATAGGGATTAATGTGGGAGTCGGCAGAGGCTTGTTGTCTGGGTTCTCTGTGGATTAAAGCAGGCTGTGTTCATTTCCAGACCCCAGTTTACGTAACCCTGGTGGAGAACCCACCCTCCGCCCGGCTCTCCGGTTCTGTGCAGCCTCGTCTCCTAGCACGGTTCGAGGCAACATCTCTCTGCCAATTATGAAGCTTTTTTTTCCCCTCACCAATTCTTTGTCTCTCTCTTTCTCTGTCTCAGGCTCACCATTAATTCTGGTATTTTTTTATCACCTTACTCCCTCTGAATTGTTTCTGACATCCTGACACTGGGGGTAGGTTATGAATATATGAATACATCCAGCGCACTGCGTACTCTTTCTCATTGCTCTCCAAACAGGGGAAAGGTAATGGACAGAGAGCTCTCTCCGTCTGGCCCATTCCAATGGGTGAGAAATAGTCCAGGTGGTGCAAG
>JAODXP020000015.1:22642573-22655073 GCA_027497455.2 Sardinella longiceps | reverse complement strand
GTGTGTGCGTGTGTGTGTGGTCTGAGAGGCAGTAGGGACAGGGTTGCCGTGGCGTGGGGGATGTCACTGGCTGCTCCCTTGTAAAAGCCCATTGGAGCGACAGGCCCGGTCCTCTCTGCCTCATTACGCTGTTTAAAGAGGTGCCACCGGATCACCTGCCTGCACTCTCCACCTGGCAGCTCTCTATCCATCACACACACGCAGATCCACCCATCCAACCATCCATTCATACATCCACCTATCTATCCATCCCACCTAGCCAACCATCCATCCATCCATCCATGCCTACATCCATCTATCCAAAGACCATCGTCCACCCTCACTTCACTGAACTGACTACCACCAGACTTCGGTCTCATTTGAGAATGCACTTGGGTTTGGGAACATAGCTATCACCTCCCCTCACCACTTGCTTGAGGTGGAATCAACAGCAATATCAAAATACTTAATTGTGCTATTGGACAGACTAAGACTGTCCAAGTCATACTGTTTTGAAGAAAAAACCTGCCTTCAAAATATCCATGCAAATTGGATTGGTGGCCATGCCAAGCTACAGAGATAAAGAACAAAATTATATCACTCACAGATAATGATGCTTTTACCCAGGCTCATAAAAGCATACTCTAAGGGCTGTATATTAAGTATACAGTATGTACTATATAGTGTGTCAGTTTACTAGTCTATTGAGCTACAGTACAGTGCAGTAAGTCTGTACTATTATAGTAAGGACTATAGTAAACATTATACTCAAATTCTTCCACACAGATATGTACAATATGTTTTTTGCTCACAACATGAGTAGCCTTAATCCTGTGTTACTTTTTTTCCTTCACACTCTTGCCTCTGCCTCTCGCCTAAAAAACGTGCTGTTTTTCGTGCCTAATTAGCCGAGGGCTTAAGCCAAAGGAGCACTTGGAACTTATTACTCCACCGATTACAAGGATATTTCACTTTGAAAAATCACAAGGCGCACAAGAGCAAGGCCTTGATTACCAGGGCTGGGGCATGCAGCCTTTACATCTTCCCCCCTCTCCCTCCCCAGTTTCAATTACAGCTGACTGGAGGCCAAAGCAAAGCACGTGGCTGCCAGCGTCCTCAAATAAAACTAAAATATTGCTGGGCTGAAGTATCAGACATAGGGGGCGAGAATGATGGAGGCCTGCAGCCATGCAATACAGACACACACACACACACACACACACACACACACACACACACACACACACACACACACACACACACGCTTAGAACATAATTAGAACTTTTGCTAGTGTTTCTTGACAGGCTTTCCACATGGATATGAGCAGGCAGGGCGAAAAAAAAAAACGCATCAGTCGTATTCATGACACATGATTTAAAATATATATAGAGCAATATTTAATAATAAAAAATATATTTCATTAAGCATTCCCCTGGAGGATCGCTCGAGACCTATCTCTGTTAGAAGTGAGAAAGAAGCATAGCCGTTATTTTTACGGCTTAAGCATGAAGGCTTCCCTAAATCTTATGACTAGAGGAGAAGGGAGCAGAATGATTGAAACCTGCAGTCAGAGATTAGCATGCTGAGTTATTCCCTCTGTGTCAGATGGTTTTTTGCTTTAGGAGAAAGAAGCACTGCAAATGTGTGCCCTTTTCACATTGTGCACCCCATATCCACACACATGCACTCTTAAAGATGTCAGTCATCAAGAGAGTCTTGTGTGTGTTTAGCTCTGTGGCCTTTGAATATTATTTGTAGTAGTAGTAGTAGTAGTAGTAGTAGTACTAGTAGTAGTAGTGGTGGTGGTGGTGGTGGTGCTAATTGAAAGCTGCTTACTTGATTATGTTATAAAATTATATCTGTCATAAAATTGTAATGTATTGTGAACATTTTTTACACAGAATGACAGCAGAGTGAATTTGACCTACAGAACTTCCACAATTCCGATAACCAGATTTAACATTTTATTTCAGTATTTGTATTCCCTGTTCAAATATTTTCTTTACTCTTCAAACATTCTCTTCACACTAAGACTGTTATTCAGTTTCAGAGTGTATTTAGACTTGGTGTTTGACTTTGTTGGTTTGTGAGAAAGCCTTATCATGTCATTGACAATGAACATGAGGGAAGAAATAACAACAGAACATAACCTTGGAGGACACAGTAGGCTACCATCAGCTTCTGTTCTTGAGAGACTCTCATTGTTGCTCTCCACTTCATTGAACATTTCTCAACCTTGAAAAGCAAATGGAAACCTTTATCATGCTCTAGCTCTTCTCAAGTGGATGCAGTTTGTATGTTTCAGTCTTCCTGTAGTACACATATTTATTTGCAAAGCTTGTGCATATTTGTCAGCAGTTCTACAGTAAACACCTGTAAGCATAATCTGAACAGCATTCATTGAAAGACACTCTTTAGAAGGAAAAAAAAGAAATAAAAAAGATGGAGAGAAAGAAAAACATGACTGCACACAAATGAAGCCCCTTAAACGTCTTAGAGAACTCTGAGTTGTGACTGTAGGGAGAGAATTGGCAGTGCACTTTGACGCTGACGCAGTGAGTGGCTCACTCGTTCAGTGAGGCAAAAGTGCTGAGGTCCAGAGTAAGCTGTTATCTCTGTCATGTAATCACCAGCTTGGCTGGATGTACCAGTTCCTGAATCTCTCTCTTTTTTTCCCCTCCCTTCTTTTCCCATCTAACTGTCATCATTGTTGCGTGTCAGTCCCCTTGAAACAACCCCTGTGGCCTCATCATGAACCACGCCTGTATTCCTGACAGGATCAGATGAAATACATTTTTTACTTCCCCTGCACAATTGTAAAGTTTAAAGCCCTTCCTGGTGATCATGTCAGGCCTTGTGGATTCACATGATTGATTGCTGTCGCAAACAATAGTGGTCTTGTAGCCTTCCCCAAGGTGCGTTTCCTTTGGATGTGTGCACAAGGAGCTTACAGTAAACAAATGGGAAACTCAGTGGCTATTTTCCTTTTGTGGTAGAAACACACATAGACACTATGCCATCTATCTATCTATCTATCTATCTATCTATCTATCTATCTATCTATCTATCTATGTGCATTTGTTCGAGAGAGAATCTTGGCTGTAATTTATTCCTTTTCATTACACCTTTAAAAATCTAATTTATTTCAGTCATTCATACCTTTCAAGCGTCAACCTTTGGAGTACCTCTCATCTAAGCTTTTGAGATGATAGCTGATTGAATGAAAAATGCTCTTGGTTAATATGGTACTGTGGTGCAAGTCCTCCATCATAACGTCAGAAAGGGAGACTCTCTTATCTCTCCATTTTGCCATTAAACCCCTGTGTGTCAGGTCATCAGAATAGTGCCCTTAATATGGAAATAACTCCATATTATTTTATGGCCTATGTGTTTTAAGGTAGACCACTCTACGACGTAGTTCTTATAAGCTGTGGGTGGCAGGCTGAAACCCATCAATTTTAGTGTCAAACTATTAAGAATGGGCAAGGAAGTGATGTTCTGAAACAGTAAGTGTATTAACCATCTCTCAAAATTGTGAGCCAGAGCATTAGAACCGATGAATCGTGCGTTATATTAAAATGTCTCCGTCGTAAGGGGTGTTCCCACAAATGTACAGTGCACTGATGGCTGCCTCTCCCACTGGGATGTTGATACCCCACACTTTCAGGAGCTCCCCCCATCCTGCCACCCAGCTTCCTAAGTGATACACGGAATGCAAAACAGAAGGGTTGCCATGTCACTGGAACACCTCAGCGGCTGGCACAAGGACAATTACTCTTCCAGCATGGGCGCGACTCAAAATTTTTGAACCTTTTCTTTCTCCAATCACACTTGATGGATTGAGTGGGAGAGGGCGATCATCTGGTTCTTAGCATGCTCACTGAGCGTTGCTGGGCTCCTCTTGATTAATGATATCTGCCTGCGGTCGCCAAAAAGCGGAAATTAAGTATTTCTGTTTAAGTGTAACATTTGTCTCCTTTGCTTGCATTGAGGAAGGCATTTGTCAAATTCCTGCAGCCACGTTTTCCTTGGGGAGTCGGCTCCAGAATTGTTCCCTGCCTTAATACTCACAATGTTCCGTTTTCTTTTATTAACCTCTGGAGGGTTACTGGCCTCACAATGGCCTCTCACAAGTTTAAATACTGACCATTACTTGAACCGTCTCATGACCTTAAAAGAACTCATCACTCCCTACATTTTTTATTTATTAATTAATTTATTTTTTGAGAGTCCCTGAGAGTTATTTGGTATTGTACTCAGTACTGATGAGTGACCTTGACTCTTTGGCCAAAGCTGATTAAAGATGGCATCTCCTGGCTGTTTGGGGGGCACAGGGGAAGAGCCTATCGGCTGTGCTGGTTGAGTTGGGTTTCCATTTGCACCGACACTGAGCCCGCAGTGCCGGAACCAACCCAAGCCTCTTAGCAGACTAATGGTTACAAGTCCTGGCCAACGTCCAGTGCAGTCCCTGCCACTGGCTCTCCCGTGGCAGGGATATCATTACCCCCAATGTGTTACATCAGACTCGCTTGGTCAGGCTTTGAAACAGTCAATACTACACAATTTAGAAAATCAGCCAAGTTTGCAGAAACAAAGAGGCAATATTGGAAATAAAGACGGATATATAATCTGACACCAGGCACCCCTCCATCCCACACCCCAAACCCCTTTGATGCCAAGTGAGTTATTTGCTGTCCGGAAAGGAGGAGGCTACTCTGCGGGACTGTGAAAGGTTTGGGACAAGGGTGGGGCAGGCCTGGTCAAATAGCTCAAATGAAGGTGCAAATCACCCGCTATGACTTCTAACCCTACCCGTTTCATAGACGTGTGCACCCCTCCACCTCCATCAATGGAAATCTAATTGCTTGAAAAGCGATCAATGGAAACTAAATTGGTTTTTGTGTGGAGGGGCCGCACATGCAAGAAGCAGCATGCTGTTTTAATACGCGTGTTGGTTTTTGCATCTTAAATCATGGTAATTTTTGGAGTGGGCTTTGTTCTCCTGAGGGCAAGCCCAGGCAGAGAGAGAGAAGGCACTCCATCAACCGCCTAATAAAAATCACAAGCTTAATTGCTTCTCCAAACACATAAATCCTGCAACTGCTCACACTAATCTTCGCCCTTCTTTCCAATAGGAAGACAGAGATGTCTTTTTGTTGTTGTTGTTGTTGCTTTTGTTGTTGTTGTTGTTTTGGGGACTTCAGTAAAGAGTGAAAACTTGCTCCCATGGTAGAGCCATGACTACTGATAACCCTCTGGAGATCTGATATGAGTAATCCACCTAATCCCTAATATACTGCTAAACATGCCCCTGACCGACAGCAGTCGATAGGGGCATGCAGTGCAGCTCCTCCATCTTATCAGGGATCTCTTTGTCTTTACTCATGGTTGGAGCTTTCTCTCTGTTTCGCTATCTGACTCTGTTTCTCTGTGCCATCTCTATGTAATTCTAACACTGTAGCTATAGCTTTGTCTATATCTCTATCCAAGTCTTTCTTTGCACTGTGTGA
The DNA here is from genome assembly GCA_027497455.2 of Sardinella longiceps. Lineage (NCBI taxonomy): Eukaryota > Metazoa > Chordata > Actinopteri > Clupeiformes > Clupeidae > Sardinella > Sardinella longiceps. Next base: position 22,649,583 of record JAODXP020000015.1, on the reverse strand, counting down.
TCTTACCGTTGTTCATACTGTATGATTGTTCCTGACCTGTTAGTTGCAAAGCTCCTAACCAGGATTAGACAATCAAACTTATTAACTGAATACTCCAGGCGATGTACACAAAACTGCTAATGAGATGGATGAATCAAATCGCCCCAGATTGTCCAATAACACTTTAAAGACAAGTTTTAATATTGGTTGGTATTCGCTCTCAACTGATAGCGTAGAGGATAGAGGATAGAACATCTTCTAAAGTGCAAGTGTGTGTGTGTGTGTGTGTGTGTGTGTGTGTGTGATGAAACTGACACTGTGGCCCTCTTCGATCCTCACCGTTGGTGCTGTAAGAGGGCACAAACCCCTGGCCAGTGATGTATTAAACTTTGCAGGCCGGCTCCATTACTGTATTTATATTGCTTCTGGTGTGAGTTTGGGGTCACAGGGGTTACTGTAACAGTGCTTGCTCCCTGTGGACTCCTCAAATGGCCCTGTCACTGCCGGTCGAAAACATAACTCATCTCCTCACTGCAGTAGCAACAACAACCAACCAACCAGCCAGCCAGGCAGCCACACATTCAGCGGCTACAGTGCACCTCAAGGCTTGACATTCTAGACCATCTCAGAGACCACATTACGCTTAAAAAAAACTTAGAAAAAACTATGTGATCACATGTCTGTAATGGCGGCTCATGTTCACTAATGTGACATTGATTATGTTAAATCAAGACAAATGGCAGAAACGCAACAGTCTCGCGGCAAGGAAAAACGAGACGAAAAGGATCAGGGGAAGAAATTGTTTTGCTTCTCTTGGCTTTTTGGTGTATGTATGTAGGCCTTTTATTAGCTCACCAGAGTTATTTTCCACAAGCCTCACAGGCTTGCCAATGGCACCAGGTCCGCTGAGGACACATGCATGCGTACACACATAAATTATGCATGCGCGTGGTGATGTCGATATACTCTGTTTCAATAAGTGTGTTTTGAGAAAACGGCCCGCCATACATGCTTTGGCTTGTGCTTAAGCAAACGATGAGAACATAAAACGGATCAGCCTCCGTAAGCACTTCTTGCCAGCCGCTTGTCTCTCCTGACACATCAACAGACCGGCACCGGATGCGATTACATTTTTTTTTTTTTTTTTTACATTACATTTGGTGCCTGTTCAGGTTTACTATTTCAAAACATCACAGAACCTGTAATTTTATATACAAGTAACTGGTGGGGTTTTGAAGAAATTACAGAATTTTGTTTGCTTTTTACTTGAGGCATTTATGAACCTCTGCAGATATGTTTTCTGGTTTGAAAAAAAAAATGCCCAGTTCACTGCAGGAGGTAAGTTATTACCAACATACGAACTGAATACGGACGTGATAACCTGTGGTATCTGAGCCTCAAGAGGCGGAGGTCTGAGCTGCAACTGGTGTGATGCTATCCTCACAAACTAGCCAAACTAGCTATTATTGGCACGGCACTAGTGTAATTGTCGATCCATCTTGCCACACTCTCTCTCTCTCTCTCTCTCTCTCTCTCTCTCTCTCTGCTTCTCCAAAGAGAAGTGTGCTGTAACCATATCTCCCAAACTATTGCATCTGTCTGTAAGCCCTGCAGCTGAGGCACCCAAGCAATCTAGTGTGAGTATGCACCTTCTCCCTCATGATGCCCCATTCATCATTCTGACACAAGCTACTTTTTTGAAGTGGAGAAAAATGTTGCAGTCAGCTCTTCCCTTGGTCTACAAAAGTGTGAGAGTGTGGAACTGATTGCGAGCATGTGTGTATATGTGTATGTGTGTGTGCACATTCTCTGTGTATTGGGGCATATGTGGGGATGCACATACATTATGTATGAGTGTGTGTGTTTGTGTGTGTGTGTGTGTGTGTGTGTGTGTGTGTGTGTGTGTGTGTGTGTGTGTGTGTGTTTGTGTGGGTATGTGTGTGTATGTGCTCTGCTGAACATTTTATTATGAAGTTTCAGTGTAGACATTACAGTTGGATTATTACTGAAACTGTTGTGTTTTAGTCATTTTTTCTGGTTTAAGCGCTATAGCTTTTGCCTGAGCAGAAATACTTCCTTGTTATTTTCACATCAAGTTGAGGCAGATCATCTTTTGTTGCCACTCCTTTAATGTTTATGTGTTTGTGTGTGTGGCCTAAAGATTCTGCATTATTGCAGTAGTCATAAGAGCATAATACGAGGCTCTCACCTTTAAGTTTCACAGGTACGTGCCCTGACAGAGGCACATCGATAGTGTTGTTAAAGATAAGCACAACAATTGGATCAATATCTAATGATACATAGGTGCCATCTCATTGAAGAGGCTGTCTGTCTGCAGAGGGTGATAATCAGCCTGGCGGCTCTTACTGCTCTAAATGCTAAGTGCTGTGTGTGTGTGTGTGTGTGTGTGTGTGTGTGTGTGTGTGTGTGTGTGTGTGTGTGTGTGTGTGTGTGTGTGTGTGTGTGTGTGTGTGTGCACATACGCATGTGTGTGTGCATGTGTGTGTGTGTGTGTGTGTGTGTGTGTGTGTGTGTGTGTGTGTGTGTGTGTGTGTGTGTGTGTGTGCGTGCGTGTAATTGTGTTTATGTGTCCGTCAGGCAATGTGTGAGTGTTTGGTTATTTGTGTGTCAGTATGTGAGTGGTGATGCCTGGAAGGTAAAAAATGAGTTTCTCTTCGCTTCAGCCGCTTTGACTCCTGAGCCTGCAGGTGTGTGGGTTGTAGTGTGTCATTCTCTGTACAGTGAAGACCAATGGACCAATGATACTGCCATGGGGAATGATATTGGTCAGGCTTTCTCGTAGGCTTTGTAGGGGACTGTACTGTATGCATTGAAACGGAAATGCAATGCACACCAAAGATTATAGGCGAGGTGCTGGCTATACTCGCCTGCAAAACAAAATAACAAAAGAAGCCCCACACATTCTGGCCTCATATGATGACTTTATGATATTTTCTTCAGACACCTATTATGATAGACAGAGTCTCCTGTAGAAGGGAGGAATTATACATCAGTGGTATCAGGTATTCACTAATTGGTGCTTAGTTTCAAATGATGTACTGTTTATGATCTGAAGAAGGTCTCAGGATGAAAAAAAAACATCAATGTTGGTTGAACTAGTTTCATTAGATGGAGCCATATAGACAGCATACCATTTCTTTTATTATTCTGAAGGAAACTTTAGTGAAGGCATCCTGGGTTCATGTTACTGTTTCATAGGCCTACTGTTGCTTTATTTTAAATGATAGCTACAATAAGTATTCTTCATTGCATTCATTTGAATGTTCAACATATTCTTACTCAGTATTGTAGTAGTTCCTACAGCTGATTATGTGAATCCATGTTACCACTTTTAGGAAGCTACTTACAGTACTTTCCTCTAGGCACCTTATCATTTATGAGAAAGCAGCTAAAACAGCTATCTCTAACCTGCTGCTTATACAGTATCAAAATTGTCCCTTGATAAACACTACATACTAAAATATAAAAACAGGAATAATTCGCCATTTGAAATGGGCCCTGTTTTATCAGAACAAATGCACACTTTGAATTCATATGGAGCACACTTTTTTAGCAGCATAAATCTTGCCAGCAGTGATGGAGGCGAAGCATATAGCCTATATTTGTACCAAGTTATTTTTACCCTTCTCGCCATATCCAAAAATCCACAATTGTCAAGGAATACTGTATGTATGAACAATAATAGCAGATCATATGAAGGTTAGGTACTGTGGTTCCTAATACTGTTGAACATACTTAGGTATGTTCAACACTTGTAACTGTAAGTAACTTGCATAGCTCTTTGGGCAATCAATTTGTTACAGGGTTGCAGAGTACTGATCTTATTTATTTACCCAAATCAATCAATTTGACCAATTCATGGATTTTAGCTAAAAAAAGACCTTGAAAGATTTTGTACAAAAAAAAAAGAAAGAAAGTAAAAAAAAACATGTTTGAAAGAAGAATGCCTTGGAAGTTTGAATCATAAATAATATACTAGTACTTTAAAACAAAATTCCAAACCAAGATGAAAGAAGGATCAAAATACCATATAGGACATGGCTACTTCAAGTAGCCTATTGTGTTCTGTGAAGATTTCAATTTTTTTTTATCATTACATTTTCTTAGTCCCCCTGAAAATAAGTTGGCTGATTAAATTTTTCTTGCATAATCACATAGATAGCGTAAGCATATCACGTGAAAATGCATGCAAGCTTTCCAACAATGTGACTAGTTGCTATGATGAAAGGTTCATGAAGTAGCTTTTAATTTACATATTAAACTTATAAATATTATTACAATTTTACGTCCAACTCATACTCATTCTTCTCTGTGAAATATTTCATGATCTCGTCACTTAAACATGACATACCATCAAGACAAGCAACGGATTCTAGCCTACAGATTTCAATACTTTATATCATTAATTTCTATGATAAATGGTTCCAAAGTAATCCCCATCTTGAAATCACATCTTAATTCTGCATTAACTGCAATCCTCCCATTTCCCCTCACTCGAAGATTAAATAATTTCTTTTCCATATCAGAAGTTGTTCTGGGACCCCTGTCATATAGGCATATGCTATAAGTGTCATTTTAGGACCCAGGCAGCAATACAGGGGATTATGATAAAGCTGTGTTTCTATTGCACCCCCATTCCTCTCTGTGAAATAAAATATGAATAAAATATGAAAATGAATAAAACTTTCTGTCACTACATATACATTTGCAATATTTCATGCAGCATCCCATCATCAAGAATCTTATAATGCCAGAAAATCCCCTCTAAAGATATTTGTACTGGCATGTTTTTAATGATGATATAAAGATGATAGGACTTACATAAGACATATACATGTAGTATCACAGGAAACACTGCCAGATTTGGATGGCCTAGGCTGTCCTGAAAGATAAAGCATGTGTTGATGGGCATTATGATGACTAAGATAATAACTTAAAAGTAAAAGGCAGTGAAATAACTCTTAAAAATAGACTAGATCTCATCAAAATAGTCACAGATAAATACCAGCGACTGCAATAATGTAGTCATGAGATGTGAGTTCAATTAAAATAAAATAAAATAAAGATTAATTCAATAATCATTTTTTAAATAATTTTATTTAATTAAAAAAGGAAAGAAGATATTGACTCAGATAACTAGCAAATACCTTCTTCCGGTGAACTAACAATAAGTCTATAATTACAGAGTCATGGGTCTATGATTGTGTCCTAATTCACATATACAGTAAATGTAGATTTTAGAAATGTGGATCGTTTTGATGGGATGAAAAATATCTTTTTGAGATACAATATCCTCTCATCTGGAATGTTAAATATGCCAGCTAACATTGTCATTCAGCCTGACTTTTAGCCTGGAATTAAAAAGATCTCTTTCCACTGCCAGGTGAGTCAGTTTCGATTATGTTTTATGGTCTTGTGCAGTACCTTTGAATGTTTGTTTTCTGCACATTGGTTTGGTGATGGGAGTGTGTGTGTGTGTGTGTGTGTGTGTGTGTCTGTGTTTGGATGTGTTTTTGCCTTAGTGTCAAAATATATTTATGAATGTCTGCCTGTGTGGGCACATTTGCCCGTATGGTCATGTGGGAGTATTGGGTTCTGTGCACACATGTGGATCCCACAGTATAGTGTTGTTTGTGTGTGTGTGTGTGTGTGTGTGTGTGTGTGTGTGTGTGTGTGTGTGTGTGTGTGTGTGTGTGTGTGTGTGTGTGTGTGTGTGTGTGTGTGTGTGTGTGTGTGTGTGTGTGTGTGTGTGTGCATGCATGTGTGTACGAGTGTGTTGTGCACACCAGAGCACTCCTGAGTATGTGTGTTGTATGAGGGAATCACGCTTTTAAGCAGTTGCCTGTCCACTTGACTGCTGCAGCAAGCTGACTGCTGGGGGTCAAGCAGATGACCTATTGGCAAAAGTGCTCCGTGTGCCAATAGATGGCTGGCAGCATTAATCACAGCAGAAAGCCTCGTTCCTACTGAGGTCAACACAGGAAAGGGCAGCAGGCAGACGGGCCTCCTGGCAAAACATCCCGCCTTGCCCGCTTTTCCTGCTTCAGCATGCACACATGGGTAGCTGGTCAATCAAGTGCACTCAGATACAATTTGGTCAATACTCCATTACAAGTTTTTTTTTTCTTTTTCTTTTTCTTTTTTTCCTGTATTTACATTTTTTTCCATTTCCATGTGGCTTGATTAAAGCGGAGGGCAGTCTGCACAATCTGTTGGACGTCATGTGGAATTTAGTCAGCCATTACCATTAACTGGTGTACTGGAATCAGGCAAATTGGTGAACATCTGTTTTGTATATGTGTATGATCGACAAAAATGAACAGGCTTTCCTGATCCACTCGTAGGAACGGCTTACAAGCACTATTCCTAACAAGAATGCAGTACTGTACACAAACTCTGTTGCCTTGTTTTCCAAAACTTTTCACTCTACAGGCTGTGATGTATAAGGGCAATACTTCTGGGAGAAACGCATGTGAAAATAGTTAAAATGATTACATAGAAGCATTGCATTTGTTTTGTTTGCAGAGTAAGGTTATAGCTTACTTTCTGATCTATACTAACTATATTCCAACTCTTGAAAGTTTAAAAATCGGATGCATTGTTACCCTGGTGCCTTTCTCATCTAATTGCTTTAAAACTAGAAGAAAAAGCGGCTTGTGGTGCAACAGTGTCAGAGTTAGCTATCCAAAGGTATAGTAGTTTAGACATTCACAGCTGTACGGCACTACATCAAATAATTTTCTATTCATCTCATTATGGCTTTATTTGCATACACCCATTAAACAGAAAATTCTGGGTCAAAGAAGAAACAACACAACATATGAATTAACTTTTTCCTGACTTTGCATTTGGTAAGAAAGCACAGGTAGTTATAGTGTATTATGGAACGAGTCTGTGTCCACTACACTATAAAGGGGAAGAATGTATAAGCTCAGCTATTAGTGCCTTTACCGTAGAGTTTTTATTGAGCATCCAATGATCCATGCTGTGCAATCACTGTCCGCTAAATT
>JAODXP020000015.1:22635073-22637573 GCA_027497455.2 Sardinella longiceps | reverse complement strand
GGATGAAAGGATGGTATTGGACTCTTTAGAGAGAAGGAAAGAAAGAGAGAGGGAGACAGAGAAAGAGAAAAAAGAGAGAGAGAGAGAGAGAGAGAGAGAGAGAGAGAGAGAGAGAGAGAGAGAAAGTAAAAAAAAAAGAACAGAGGAAGAAGAAGGAGAGAATGGCAGTAGCAGTACCCCTGAGGGTCACTGTTAACTAGATGACAAGCATGTAGAGTGTAGCTTTATAATGCAATGACAGTGGCTCTTTTGGCCTCTTTATATTTCTCCATTTCTCTCTCTCTCTTTCCCTCTGTCTCTCTCTCTGTTTCATACACACACACACACGCACACACACACACACACACACACACACACACACACACACACACACACACACACACACACACACACACACACACACAGACTCCCTCATTCCCTCCATCTGTGCCTTTTTTGTTTATTTATTTTTTTGTCAGGAAGCACTCACAGCCCAATACATATTCATGAATCTGATAGCAGAAGGGAGGAGAGGGACGCAGCTCACAGTGGATACAGTACATGTTGACATCATTGCCTTGTGCGCGCTAGAAAAACCTTTACAGTTGCAGCCACCATTTTACAGCATTGATAAATGTTGCATATTGGTTATTTCTCCCTGTCATTAAAGAATGGGTTTTGTGTGTTTGCCAGGTTAGTTACTCTGCAGTGCCAGAGGTCAGAGGTTGAGTTCGGTATGGTTTTAGCATAGTCAAATAAATCAAATGTATTGTTTTTACTTTTTTCATTAACAATTCAATGTTTTTTTGCAATCATTAATCCAATACGACTGTGGTCCTAAGGGTCTTTTCATTATAGATGGAGGCTAAATTCCCCCTGGTGTGATTAGATCCCTTAGGAAATGAGCATAAGGCTTATTGAGCTTCGGTGACCATCATAAAGCAGGACTCATTGAGGATCACTGCGGGAAAAATGGCCTTGACCATTATGGGCTTTTATGACTCTGGAAAATTCAAATATCTATCAGTGCTGCGGCACCAAGAAGCTGAACATGGGTTCAGCTGCCTGTAGTTTCAGCACATTTAGAACCACCGGAACTGGATGGATGGATTGATGGATGCTAAAGCTAGCTAGCCTGACACCTGAGATAGTGTGTCTGACTGTGGAATCAACAGAAGTCAACCGTCACTCTCAACCTCCTTGTTTTCCCATTGTTGAGGAGTGTCATCCAGTGACCTGACTGAAAGACAGGACGTCTGGAGTGGGGTGGCATCGGTCACCTCGTCACAGTCGCTGCGGCGACACTGACTCCTGAGGCGGTCGGGCGGTGATGGTCGTAGTGGTTATCCCACGTGACGGACGTGACAGTTATGTGGTGCCGACAGGTTGATGGGCGGAATTGGCAGCTTGGGCCCTTTGGCGAGTTGACGAGAAGGCTGCGGCAGCACCTGCATTTTTAATGCGCCTCCGCCACGGGTTGCGCTTACGCAAGTGCCTTGTTATGGCCCCTCCAAACCAGCATGGCATGAAGCCAGAGGCAGACTTCGGAGAGAGAGAGAGAGAGAGAGAGAGAGAGAGAGAGAGAGAGAGAGAGAGAGAGAGGATGGAATGGACAATTGCTGGAAAGGGATGAGAGAGACAGAGCTGAAGGGAGCGAATGAGAGTGATGGTGACGGAAAAAAAAGAGCAACAGGGCCATCCCCTCCACCCTCACCCCCACCCAACCCCACACTTTGCCGACCCCCCACCCCCACCCCTTTCCCCGTTAGACACCTCAATAATTTAGTGCATGTGTTTACAGAACGTTGACAAAGTCAAGTGCACTGCCCCTGTATACATCCTAGGGATGAATAATACATGCTTGCAATGCAATGCCGGCCAGCAGCGCAGGGAGTGCGGATGTGCCGCATATAAGCCGAGTAAATGTCCTGACATTTCAAATATCCAACCCGCCACAATGTGCTGAACACACATATTCAACTCCCCCCCCCAACACTCACACCCCTTACACACCACCACCACCACTACCACCAGCATCATCCCCTTACACTTCCCAGCAAGCATAGCAGTCATCCCTCTAACACCCCCCCCCCACACCCTCCCCTTCCAATACCTTAAAAACAAAGGCCTGAGATCAGACCAGTGCATGTGTGTGTGTGTGTGTGTGTGTTTGTGTGTTTGTGTGTGTGTGTGTGTGTGTGTCTGTGTGTGTGTGTGTGTCTGTGTGTGTGTGCACGTGCTTGCTTGCTAGGCAGACATCAGCCCCAGTCTTAATAACAGTGTCCCTTCCTATCAGCCCAAGTGCAGTTTAATCTGAGACTCAACCTCTCAACCTCTCAACCCCTGGCTCTCTTCAATTACAGGTGCACTGGTTGTGGGGTGTGGCAGTTTGGGTTTCTTAAAGCCAGAGGAGGTGTTGATTGTATGAGAGCCTTAGATTGTGGAGGGACCGTCAGGACAAACGAGACAGATGCTCGGCACGGTTTTTCTCTCCACTTGTCTTTTGTTGTTGTTATTGTGG
>JAODXP020000015.1:22597573-22620073 GCA_027497455.2 Sardinella longiceps | reverse complement strand
GGGGTTGAAACTCGCAGGTGCGGCTAGCAAGGTGCTCGGTGGAGGCTAGGCACATCCTCCTTCTGTCTTCCGCCCTAATTTGATTGCAGACTGATTAAACCCGCACTAATGCAGTCAGAGCTACGGCATGCTAATGTAATAAAATCACTTACAGCTAAAACGGGTTAGCTTAATTGGCAGGAGGAACGACGCTGGGATTTGCATTAAATTATTTATTTGCTTAGCAGACGCCCTTACGCAGGGCCGGCTCTCAATTCCATTACACACATTAGCCATTTGCACACCCAATTTGGTGCCGCCATGTGCGAGTAGCGTTCAAGGATAGGACGGCGGGGGGCGCGCCTCCTTGACTTCGCAGGGGACCTGCCTCCCTCGTTGTCCCCGCCGTCGAGGGCACCGCAGAGGGACTCTCAAGAACAGAGCGGAGAGCGGAGTCACCGCGTGTCCGCATTGCCGTGTCACAACAACAACAACAACAACAACAACAACAACGATGCCGGCGTCCCCCGTTCGTGTTTGACGCCAGGGCCAGTGTCCGCACGCACTCCCGCCCAGGCCCATTAGCATTAGCCACTTGTCCCCGTCACTCCACTGAAAGTCAAGCGTAATTGAGCTGCTCCATTAGTGAAGGGGATGTGTGTAGGTGGTGATGAGGGGGTGTGGGGGTTGGGATCAAACAGATGGCGCCCTGCTTTGCTAATTTACGTATATATTTATGCGAGCATGTTTATTTCCTCCAGTTAAGTGTTGTGTGTCTGTGAGTGTGTGTGTGTGTGTGTGTGTGTGTGTGTGTGTGTGCATGCTTGTGTGTGTATGGGTGAGAGAGAGTGTGTGTGTGTGTATTGGTGGTGTTTTAGGGGTGAGGAGTGCGTAGACATGCATGAGTAGATAGATAGGTGGATTGGTGGAAGGATGGATGCGTCATTCAGGTTCAGGGGGCTAGATTCCAGCGGAGAAGCCGCTCAGATCACAGGCAGCATTTTCCCCACCTGTTAGCTAATCCGAGGCGTGGACCTGCAGTCACGACCATGCTCTGTAATGGGTAATGTGGTTAGGCGTCGGGGCTACACAATAGTACAACTGCAGACAAACTCCTCTGGGATTTCAGATAGCAATCTCACTCCTGGTGAAAAGTGCAGGTTTTTGGGTAGGGCACTTATGATGGGGAAAAGCTCTCACAACCCAATGTCACCGCTGAGGCCTCTGTGCCATAGGCAGACACTGAGATCAGGGCAAAGCACCCCCCTTTTGATGATGGATTCCATTGTTTGTTTGTTTTTAACACACCAAGCCACTTTTGCCGCGGACATTTATATTATGATGTGGGTTTTATTTTTTTATCAGTGCTGCTCAATGAAATCCATTGCTCACCAAAGTTCTGCTTGTCAGTAACGGTTTAGGCGGTTTACATGGGCAAATGACAGAAAGTCAGTCATGTATGTGCACGACTATATGATGAGACCTTTTAATGGCTTTTAGACACAACTGTCTTTGTGAATATGGCTAAGCAGAAATAGCAAAAAAAATAAATAAATAAGTTGAAGAGAGAGAGGAAAAATTGGGTGAATATGTGTTCTTTTTCGCTGTTCCAAGCCCAGTGTGGTTTAAATTGCATAAAATTGTGTTCACTGGCACTCAAGAGGTAGGAGCTGGCGCAGGGCCACAAAAGCTTTCGATTGGGATTGAGCCGACATCCATTTCCTCTCATATAAATCAATATTCCCTAAAATCACAGTGGCAAACTCTCGATAGTCACTATTACCTAATCAGGTTACTAAAGCTTAAAAATTTCTAAAACATAAACATTAAATAAAAAAGAATGAGTGACTGGAGTGTAGCGGAGAGAGACCTTTGAAAGTGGGCTGGATGGTGAAATACCTCCCTCGGCTATGAATTTCATAGCGTTTTTGACAGCTTTGCAGTTAAGCACAAAAATGGCTGTGTCGCCTGCACCATTCTGAGAGCATGCACAAAGAACAGGGCTTCTCCAGCATCTGAATACTGCATCCTTCTTGGGGTTTGTGTGGTTTCACCACAAGAAAAGGCCTCTGTGTGTGTGTGTGTGTGTGTGTGTGTGTGTGTGTGTGTGTGTGTGTGTGTGTGTGTGTGTGTGTGTGTGTGAGTGTGTGCTAAATGCAAAACTGTTCTCCAGATTACCGTGCACGGACCGCAGGGGCCGGGCAAACGTTTTTCTCCCCTTTCCCTGTTTTCAGCCGTAACAACAGTATTGTTTGCATTAAGGGGTCTGGCCGAAGTAAATGGAGCTGTTTTCAATTAGTTTTCAAAGTGCTTATCCCATTAAAGGTAATGACTTATTGATTTAACGACAGTGGCGCTTTTGGTGTGAAACGCAGTGCTATTATGACTCTCCCCTCTGCTGTTTGATAAGGGCCAGAGCACGCTGATCCCGCATGAAAGCCTTCACTCTTTTATTTTCTGGACGCATGAGCGGGAAAAGATAGGAAGGGAAGGGGTTGGGGAAAAGTGTGTGTGTGAGGGGTGTTGGGGGGAGGGGGTTGTCGTTGTTGTTTTTTCCCTTCTCCCCCTCCTCTCCTTGCCTATGCGCAGTCCCCAGGTTGTTATTTGGTGGCAGAAGTATCTCTGGGCTTGTCGCGGCTGAGCAGGTGATTTTTCTTCCCCTGGCTCTCCGCCAGCGTCAGCGCCAGGACGAGCGGAGCTGAGCGGCTCGGCTCGGTCAGGATCCGGCTGCCGTCGTTGACGCTGCCACCGCCACCGAGGTGGGAGCGCCTGATGTCATTGTGGCTGGTTCCTGGGCGTCCTGCTGCTGCAGTGCAGAGGAAGCGGTGGAAGGGGCCTGTTGCAAGCTAATGCGCCCCGTGCCGCGCCGTGCTCTCTCCCCGCGGATCCCAGGCTGCCACACCGCCATATGGCCCGGCTCCTCCCCTCAGTAATCCCTCACTGGTGTCAGCCGCCAGCCCAGGAGGGCCGTGGCTTTTCTCCTTCTCTCTCTTCTCTCTTTCTCTCCTCTCCTCCCTCCCTCCCTCCTTCCCTTTCTCTCTCCTTCTCATGCTCCCTCTATCCCTCCCTCCCTATCTCTTTCTCACACTCAGACACACACATGCACACACACACTCTCTCTCTCTCTCTCTCTCTCTCTCTCTCTCTCTCTCTCTCTCTCTCTCTCTCTCTCTCTCTCTCTCTCTCTCTCTCATTTACTCACCTTCTTTCTTTATTCCATTCTTGCTCTTTCGGGTCTCCAGATATCTATTGCTCTATTTAGTCTCTCCATGTCTTTCAGCTTAGCCTTTTGTCACTTTCCCTCCCTGGATTCATTGTCATACAAATCAGAGGCGTGTGATCTGAGGGGAAAAACAGGACAAGCTCCAAAACCAGCGGGTGCCTCCGAGGAGACGTCATAAACATCAGCCCGTTATGTAGTGGCCTAATGCCACTAGAGGAGGGGGGAGGAGGCAGAGAAAACGTCGTAGAGCCAGCGCAGGCTTGGAGTTGGGGCCAACGAGACCTAATGGCCGCCAATTTGTTGGCAGCGGGGAAGCGACAGTGAGCTTCAAGTTTCTTGTCTTGATTGATGTGTTTAAAATCCAGACTGGCGCTTCAACTTAATGAGGATGCATGCTGTCCAGACAGATTGGTCTGGCTGTCCACCTATTGCATGCTGACAATTTTGACTACAGTTTACAAGAAGTGTGCTGTCGAGAGACGTTTCACTTTCCTTCCTTTAAAATAAAAAAAGAGTCTTTAGTTCTCGCCTTGGTTTCCACTGCATAAGATTACATATGGTGAGAGACTCAGAGCTGCGGCAGACCAACTCCTGCACGTCACTAAGCTAAAAATATTTTTTTTGCTGGGCACAGTACTGTATGCCAACCGGGATATACACAGTGTCTATTTTACGCTGATTTTCCAAATGTGATGGGGCTGTTGGATAGGATGTAAAGGAATTTGGGATTCTGTTGCGGGCTGGTGCTGTTTGAAGTTGGAGTACAGTATGAGGACTAACCCCAGGCTACTTTTCACACTGGGTCCTGATAACTCAGACACACTCTCTCTCTCTCTCTCTCTCTCTCTCTCTCTCTCTCTCTCTCTCTCTCTCTCTCTCTCTCTCCCTTTCTCAGTCTCATAGTCCTGTTTTCTGTTTCATTGCTTTATTTTTTGTTTCTACATTACAAGTTTTTTTTTTTTTCTTTTTTTTTTCCTCACGGTTCTCTGGAGAACCTTCAGTTCAGTCGCTGTATATCACAGTCAAATATTTTCTACCATTTCTCTCTCTCTCTCTCTCTCTCTCTCTCTCTCTCTCTCTCTCTCTCTCTCTCTCTCTCTCTCTCTCTCCCTCCCTCCCTCTCTCTCTCTGTCTCTCTCTTTCTGTGAATCTGTTTTGGAAGAAAAGTTTCACTTACTCATAAGTACTCACTGCACAATGTAAAACACAGCGCTAAACAAAAAATGAATTCCCCTGTCACCAGCCTTTAGGGATCATGTTTTTTAGTTGCTGCTGCGGCTGAGGCCTTTTGTGGACACCAGAGCAATTCTTCCTATACTTCACCAGCCTTCATCAGAAAAAAAAAATCTTTTCCAGCAGGGATGGTGTCAGTTACACAGCATTGCTGTTTATGAACACGCACTCATTATTATCCTGGTTGCTTGACAACAACATCTCTGGCTACACAGATTACAAGTGCGAGTGTGAGTATCTATAACAAATGCCATTTTGAGAAAAAAAATGGACCAGTAACAGCCCGTCCTTTCTTGAAATGATACCGCAGAGAGTAATTAAACTCAGACGGACCTCCGCGAACACGTCAGATTGTGTTATTTTTAATTCCATTAAAGGGTCACTCTCGAAATCAGTTTTTTGATGAATACACCAGGTTGTGTGATAGCATGGCTAAATTAGACTGCCTACGCTTATCTTTTTTTTTTTTCTTCTTTTTAATTTTTTTTTTTTTTTTTTTTTGAGCCATGTTTTAATGAAGGTGGTCCGATGCAGATTGGGCATAGTGGGCCGTGCAGGGATGTGCTATACTGTCTGTCTGCCGCCCGACATGATGGATAGGCCTGCCAGCAGACAGGAGCTCCTACAGTAATTCTGCAGATGCTGTGGAGATGAAAGAAGACTGTGTGTGTGTGTGTGTGTGTGTGTGTGTGTGTGTGTGTGTGTGTGAGAGAGAGAGAGAGAGAGAGAGAGAGAGAGAGAGAGAGAGAATGAAGAAAGGAGTCAAGAGAGTCTAAGAAAGGAATGGAGTGTGTGGTTGATTTCATGTCAGCTTGTGGGTTTGTGTCTGTGCACTTGCATATGAATGTGAGTAGATTTTGAGTTGTATGTGACAGCATATACAGTATTTATGTGCACATATGCGTATGCATATTTAAGCATTTTTACCTTTGTGTATGTATGTTTATGCTAGCTCATAAATTTGTATGTGGATACATATGTGTGGGTGCTTGTGGGATCTCTGCGTACATTTGTTCACGAGAGTGTGTGTGTGTGTGTGTGTGAGAGAGAGAGAGAGAGAGAGAGAGAGAGAGAGAGAGAGAGAGAGAGAAGCACATGTGCGGTGGAGCTATCTCCCCAGTTTCTTCTTGGAGCTCCTGGTTGTTTCGAGGCCAGGGTTGTTTAATAAGCCATGAGTGGCAGAGAGAGGTCCAGGAGAGGGAGAGGGAGAGAGAGGGAGAAGGAGAGAGAGAGAGAGAGAGAGGGAGGGAATCGATGGAGTTAATGAAAGTGATTAATCAGTTCTGAAACTCAAACCAGAGCAAACTTTTCACGGCTAGCAAGAAAAAGCTCCTCCAGCTCATCTCCCACTCCGTCTCACCGGAAGCCTGCAATGGCGCCTGGGCCTCTGTGCACGACTGAAGAAAATCAAAGCGCAAGAGGGAAAGAGTGCAAATACATGCGGAGGCCTTCAAACAACCACAACATGATAAATCAAGGGAAGGACTTGTTGAAATATTTTATAACAGAACGGGGAATGAATATTTACACAGAGAACTACATGAAACAGTTACAAAACAGGATATGCTGCAACATTTAAGATGTAGTTGTTGAAGCAACGCATCTGTGAATGATGCAGAAGAGACGTATAGTTGCCGTCTCAGGAAGTTGTCATGGCGTAATGGTGTTCTTCCTCCATCGCAGTGGCGCCCTACGGATGGAAAATAGTGATAGGTGTGTGTCTCTGATTGCGTTTTGGGCGGGCGGACGTTTCGGGTGCGCTCATCACGCACACACACCTGCTCAGCCGCGGGTGCCCACTCATAGATCCGATTTCTCCAGACGGTTCGTTGAGAGGGAGGGGAGGGTGGGGGAGTGAGGGGAGGGCGAACATATGGACCGAAACTGAAGGCTGTCTCCTTTGTGCCGATGTTTACAGAAGGGCTTTTTTTCTCCTTTTTTTTCCTCTCCCTGGAAAGATTTTTCTAACCACATACACTCACACACATATCTTCCCCCTAGTCCTACCACACACACACACACACACACACACACATCCCAGTCGCAACACACACACCCTATCACCCATCTCCTCACCTCTCCCCATGCATCCGTTTCGGCCTAGGGCATCCACAGCATGTGTAAACTCATGTGTGAGGGCTGGCATCTGATGCCTTGTAGGCGCTGCTCTCCTGTAACTATGCATATGATTGCAGATCAGATGTAATTATGCCAAGTTAGATTGTGCGCCCAGTTCAATTCTCTTCAGCACCTCCCCCAAAAAACAAGGCACTTCACCTAAGACAGGCACGCATTTTGATGTTTACTTACCTAATTAAGACTAAAGCTAATTGACTTTTCCCAACTTGTTTTCCACCCGTTCCTTCCTTGAGAGACATTTTGACAGGAAAAAAAAATTGCGATTTAAAAAAAAAACTTTGCAGTGTTTTTGACAAGGCATTGCTGAGGCGGGCAAGGAGAGATGGTGTATTTCGGGTGAGCTGCCGAATTGAGGAGGCATCTTGCAGAAAGCACCTGTTTATGGATGTTTCCAGATGGTTATCATATTTACACACATTATAGATGATGTCACACTAATCAAAATAAAGCACAGTTTGCATTGCTTGCCGAGGCTCCAGAAGCAATCCTACCTGAAAAATAAATAAATAAAGTTTTGTTTCTTTTTTTTTTTACCATTGAAAAGGAGTGACTGAAAAGACAAAGGACTTTAACTTTAGTTCCTTTGATAGCTGCCCATACCCACTTTGAACTTTCAATTTTCTTTTTCATTATGTCTTTGCCTTGATCGCACTAATGAACACCAATGTAAAAGATCACTCATTAGCACGGGTGACCAGTTAGCGCAGGTGCGCCTTTTAGTCACAGGCTAGTCAGCGCTGTCAAGCAGCTTTCATGTCCTGTTTCAAAGACAATAGATCTGATATCATAGCCAGACACACGGTGGAAACCACAGCCACGTGTCCCCGGTGCTGTACGAATACAGGTCATTTGCTTTGGGGAGGTCACCTACAAGCTTCATGGGTTGAGCCACAAAAAAATAGAAAAAAAAAAAATAAAATGAATAGCTGTATAAATCACTAATCGATGGAACATCTCTCCATATATACACAGTAACATTTATGGGGGCAAAATCCATCAAAGGTCATTGATTTTTGCTGCCGTCTCATGTAACATGACGTTTGATCTGAGCTGTGCTGATCACTGAGCATGCTTCTATTTTACATGACTGGGTCTCTCCAGTGAGTTAATTAAATGGCTTTGGTAGACTAGAAGTGTCTGAGTTTGCTTTGGAGTCTGTGAGTGAGTGTAGGAGTCTGCATCTCTCTGTGTGTTTGTGTGTGTGTGTGTGTGTGTGTGTGTGTGTGTGTGTGTGTGTGTGTGTGTGTGTGTGTTTGTGTGTTTATGTGGGTAGTCTTTACCCCCTTTACATCTTACATGTTTGTGCCTCTGGTGAATTAATTAAATGGTTTTGCAAGGGAGCCATGGGGGTGTTTGTGTGTTAATGTGTCCTTATGACCATCTGCGTGTGTGTGTGTGTGTGTGTGTGTGTGTGTGTGTGTGTGTGTGTGTGTGTGTGTGTGTGTGTGTGTGTGTGCAGTACGTTGATCAGTAAACTATGACATTTGGCCTTTCCTGTTCGACTTGTTTGTGTTTATTTATTAACAGAAATGCAGATAGCTGGGTACAAAATGTAGGAGTGTTTATGTTTATGCAATGGTGCTTGTTTGTGTGTGTGTGTGTGTGTGTGTGTGTGTGCAGCGAGTATTCAATCAGATGCATGGTGTATGTGGAGGTTAAAGCATCAGACTCAGGGTTGGGTGGCAGGAAGAGAAAGAGAGGTGTGTGGTTGGGGTTGGGGTTGGGGTGGGGGGAGTGTGTGTGTGGGGGGGGAAGGAGCCGGCGGGTGGGCGGCTCATTAGATCTCTCTCCCTGTGGAGGGTGAAGGAGAAAAACACCCATTAGCAAAACAAACGACAAGCCCATCGCTCACTCCCAGACCACGGCTGTTTACCCAGAGACGCCCAGCCCCCCCGCCGCCTGCTGAGGGTCACCCGCTCCAGCACTTCCACGGTCAGGGGTGACGGGCTGGGGCTGGCTGCCGCTTCTATATATCTCTCATCGTCCCATCGAGAAGGAGGGAGCACATAGAAAAAGAGCGAAAGAGAGATGGAGAGAGAGGAAGTGGGGAACCACTGCCATAATGCCCTCGGTGAGAGGAGTGCTGGACTTGAGCTGCCGGCCCTGATCTGCTTCCACACATGGAAATGTTATCTCAGGGGTAATTAGTGGATCTGAGAGAGAAACACAGAGAGAGAGGGAGACAGAGAGAGACAGAGAGAGAGAGAGAGAGAGAGAGAGAGAGAGAGAGAGAGAGAGAGAGAGAGAGAGAGAGAGAGATGAACTGGCATGATCCCTAGCTACCCCAGTGCATAAAGGCACCCACCAGCCGCCACCACCACCACCACCGCCCCCCCCCCCTTCCCAACTAGCAGCTCATGCCAGAGTTCATCTCTCCTCTCGACCCTCATTCCCGCAGCCAATAGCCCCACCACCCCCAACCCCCAGGCCTTTCATCCAGCCTCGCTCGCACTTGATTGGTCACAGGCCCCCGATTGTCATTCGCTAGCCATCTCCACTCCTCATCTTCAATGGATGAGTTACACTGCAGCAGCATCCTCACAGGGTTGCACAGTGCTTGTGTACAGCAACAACAAAAAAGCTAACAGTAAGGAAAGCAAACTGTCTCTACTTCTCCATTTTTTATTCTCTTCTCTCTGCAGTGCTTTCTTCTCACTCTTCTTCTCCTCTCTCTCTCTCTCTCTCTCTCTCTCTCTCTCTCTCTCTCTCTCTCTCTCTCTCTCTCTCTCTCTCTCTCTCTCTTTTCTTTTCCTCACAGAGTGGGATAATTAGCCAGCGACTGTCAGATAATTAGTGAGGCTGCATCTAATTTTGGTCTCAACCTCTAACGATAATGGTCAAAATGAAATCGCTGAAGTACTACAGAGGGAGAGAGAGAGAGAGAGAGAGAGAGAGAGAGAGAGAGAGAGAGAGAGAGCATTGGACTAGCGCAAGAAAATGGGCTCCACTGAATCATGGCCGCTCCAAGGCAGTGGGTGAGGGAATGGGCAATATGGTTCAAATGGCGCAGAAATGAGCCGATTTCTGCAGACACTGCAGACATGTCAAACCACCTTAGGAGCAACGTGTGTTTGTGTGCGGGTTTGGGTGGAGATGATGTGTGTGCTCATATCTGTTTGTGTGTGTGTGTTTGTGTGTGTGTGTGTGTGTGTGTGTGTGTGTGTGTGTGTGTGTGTGTGTGTGTGTGTGTGTGTGTCTGAGAGGAATTGAGTATTGGTTTTGTGCACATGTTGATTTTTGTGCGCTAGCATCATCATATTCTGACGGCTGCATCAAAACAGAACTTTGAGGATGTGGTGTACAGAATATGTACCGTATCTATACCTTACTCCAGCATGCTGTCAAAAGAACGGTCCAGATGCCCTGTGTACTAACTGACACCACTCTTGCTCCGGAAGTCAATAAAATCTCTAACTGTGGAAATGGTGGTGCATATGCTGACAGCGTACTGCTGACTTACTGTGCAGTGTGCTGATACACAGTAATGACAATGTTTTTAAAACCTCCTGCACAGCGCATTCTATAATCAGTTTCATCCCCTGCCTAGACGTAAATAGGCAATAATTGTATACACTTGCATGCTGAAAATGCCTCTATGAGCACACCGTCCAGAAGCTATTACATTAAATGCAAGAGAGACACTCACACAAAATGTGATGGTATTTTTTATTTTTTTAGTTGTTTTTGTTTTCCTGCTGTCCCACAAACGGCAGGACCCGTCCAACGTAAGCTTTATTGCGCGATCATTTTCCACAATTCCCTTTATGATTGAAACCTTTAGTTTTTATTCCACACATTACCCTAAACTTAAAACTGTTGAGTCATTAGAGACAATAATAACACACTGTCCCCATGGTGTAAATACGAGAGAGCTTAATTGTTTCACTCAGCCAAATGAAAGGGCCACAGGTTCCCTTGGGGGGCTGTATACCTACAGGCTGGGGACATTTGTAAGTACATGCTGTAGCTTTGCAGAGAGGCTCGGCAAACATTGGGACTGCACTGCCAGAGAAAAAGACTGCTTATGATGTTGGAAAAAAATAGGAGTTGTCTGGCCAGCTTGGGCGACAAACATTCCCCATTGTCTGTTCAGCCCTCCAACCTGTGTGGGTTCTCAGTTTAACCCAGTTATTTTCAGCGCACAGTTGAAACTTTTATTTTATTTATTTATTTGTTTATTTATTTATTTGCATTAGCTGTTTTTTTGGTCTACTGTGGATAGAGCCCAGGTCATTTGAACACTCTGGGTATGCAGTTTATATGAGCAGAATATAAAACACGCTTTGTTTGTTTGTTTGTTTGTTTGTTTGTTTGTTTATTTTTGGAATACAATATTTGGAATACAATATTTCTTTCTGTTCAAGATGTCAGGCCTCTGAGCACAGTTAGCTACTTCAATTTTGGACAGACAGACAAAAGTTTCTATTTTCAGGCCTCAGAAAAAGGATGATGTAGCCCTGCCTAATCGTGCCTCAGTATCTACTAGACAGGGCTTAAGCTGCAAACACTACAAGTGTCAAGACTGGGAAAAAAGCCTTCAGGAAAACCAATTACAGCAACAATGATGAGGCCACACAGGTTGTTGTTGTGTCCTCTGCCTGCGTCCTAAAACTCACTGCTGACCTATAATGATCTTTAGTGTGGTGTTAAAGGACTCACTCAACCCAGTTCGTGTAAGGACTGATGATGGTTTGGTGGTGTATTTTTTTCATGTGCTGAATGGGAGGCCCTCCTCCATCAAGACACAGTGAGGAGAGCTGTGATCTGACGCCTCCAAAGTCCTGATAACTCCCAGAGACCCCAGTGGGCCTCATTTGGTGGACATTGTTTTCTCCCTTTGGACCTCTGCGGCTTTTTGTGTCTGTGTGAAAGTTTAAGCAAGCTCCAGAAAGGGGAATGTGAAAATATGTTTCTCCACCCCCACGCTCTGTCTTCTATTTTTCTGTGTGTGTGTGTGTGTGTGTGTGTGTGTGTGTGTGTGGAGAGAGAGAGAGAGAGAGAGAGAGAGAGAGAGAGAGAGAGAGAGAGAGAGAGAGAGAGAGAGCTTATGTTTGTGAGACAGAGTTTCAGGGAGTACTCGTATATTTTCGAAGTGGATGTGCATCTGTATGTTTGTTTTGTATTTTACGTGTGTGTTTACAATATTTGTGTATGTGTGTGTGTTTGTACTGTATGCGTGTGTATGTATGTGCATGTGTGTATCTGCACACTCTACGCCCCCACCCTTGCACTTTCTTCCCCTCTCCCACACAGTGGCACAACTTTCTCTGCCTTATTAGTATTCCATCTGACTGCTAGTGGGGTCATGCGATCTCCCCCTACTCTCCCCCCACCAGTATCTCTCTCTCTCTCTCTCTCTCTCTCTCTCTCTCTCTCTCTCTCTCTCTCTCTCTCTCTCTCTCTCTCCACTCCCTCTTTCTGAGGGCTGGAATAGAGGTTTCACTGCAAGCCCAAGGAGCATAAATAGATGTGCAAAGTTGGGGGGGGGTTGAGGCCTCGGGGAGGTACTGTATGGATATATGTTGTCCGTCGGTAGTTCCTAGGCGTCTCTCTCGTCAGAGGATATTATCCTGTCTTGTGCGCATTACGGCAGTAATTCAATTGGGGATAGATGAAAGCAAAGCTTCCTTGTTGCTTTTTCCTTTCTTTTTTTTTCTCCTTCCATTCCTACTCCCCTTTTCCCATAAACGGCTTGTATGGCTGTCAACATCGATAACCGCAGTCCGCACACACCGACAGTGCTGCTACCGATGCGCCCCCCACCATCCTCACCCCCACCCCTCTCTCTCTCTTGAATCGGTCAGAACATTGCATTTTGTCGATTGGTTAACTCCAATTCGCTGTGTGTCTGGTTGTCTTTTTTGTGCTGACATCTCCCCTGGATGACTGTCTGCACGTCCTGCACCCACCCCCTCCCCCTCCACCCTTCGTCTCTCTTCTCCTCTTTGCTGCACTCTCTCCCTCATGGTATCGTCCTCTTCTTTAGCTCGATTGTTGTTCTTCATCAGTCAGATGTCATGCCTCTAGAATCCAGAGAGGTGAGCGATGGGCGAGATATAAAACCGGCATGATACGTGCTGCATCTTTTACCCTGTTGTTGTTGTTGTTGTTGTTGTTGTTGTTGTTGTTGTTGTGTATGTGTTCACTTTTCGGGTGAAAATACATTGTGATGTGGCCAGGTGAGCCTGTCGAGAGTGAGACGAGGCGACCCAGACGTGAACGACAACAGGTAAAGTGCAGCGATCTGTTCTCGCGCTGTCATGAGCTAATAGCGGCTCAACGTCGACATCTGGGCAGAAGAGGAAAAAAATGAATTCTGTCTGGCTCATCGGTGGCGGCAGGGGGAGAGGAAGAGGCGTAATATAGTGAACAGTCCGAGGCTGGGAAAAAAAGAAAAGAAAAAGAGAACGTGGAGCAAGAGAGAAGGATCTGGAAGGAGAGAGAGGGAGAGGGAGAGAGAGTGATGGAATGCCACTGCATGGTGTGCTAGCTAATGCTTCATAAGATTGGCAGTAAAGTGTGGCTGTGGTCGGCAGGCCGGGTTTAGTGTGTGCATTACCGAGCTACATAAATCTGTTGCGGCCGGCCCAGCAGCGTTCCCCTCTCTTCCCCTCCACCCCATCCCAGTCCACTCCACCCACACCCACTCCCACACCCCCACCCCCACCCTCCTGTCTGCCTGCTTGTGTGTGTATTTAATTACCTGAGCCTGCTCTCTCTCTCTCTCTCTCTCTCTCTCTCTCTCTCTCTCTCTCTCTCTCTCTCTCTCTCTCTCTCTTTCTCTCGCCCTATCGCCAGTCCTCCAGCGGCAGCTAATGGCCTGCCAGCTCCCCCCATCACTCACTGGCCCACAGCTGGCTGGCAGAGCCGAGAGGGGAAAAGCCTCACCTGGAGTTATGAGCGGGAGCCCCAGTCGTAACTCCTCGCTCTCGTGCCACATCCCTCGCCCCCCACCCCCAGCACCACACAGTCTGAAGGGCTTACTTATGCTGTAGTGCTCCTTTCCTCTCTCTCTCTCTCTCTCTCTCTCTCTCTCTCTCTCTCTCTCTCTCTCTCTCTCTCTCTCTCTCTCTCTGTTTCAGTGTTTGTCTTTCATCTTATGTTTTGTCCCTTCATCTTTTCTATCTTAATCTGTCTATCTCTTTTATGTTTTCTCCTCTCTCAGTCCATCCTGCTCCAATATCCCTTTTGTTGTGCCTTCCTTCCACCACCTATAAACCAGTAAAGCAGTCCACTTACAGGCATGGACACTGTGGCCTTTTGTTTTTATGGTAAAAACGCTGATGTGTGATGCCCATATTGTAAAGGCCTGCATTGAGAGCAGTCATTTCGCCTCATAATCTGCTGGAGCAGTAAGTTACTGCGTTCTCTGAATGGCAGATGATTAAAAGCAACGATTTGAGCCGGTGTGATTACTGTTCTCTTGCACGTTTTCACCGGATGATGACCCTGACCAATCATCCACATAATGGCAGGGATTTTTTTTCCCTCACAAGATGTGTCGAAGTGGCGTTTTTTCCCCCCTTTCTTTCTTTTTTTCCCCCTCTTCACTAAGCGCTCATTAGAAAGACAGCAGAGACCCCTTTGTCTTGTCCCCCAACGCTCAAGAAAACCAGTCCACGTGATCCGTCCTCGGTGTGACACCAGTCGAGAATGACTGGCAGTGACCTTGGAGATTATTGCTAGACTCGACAGAAAAAAAATGCTATATGTTTGTCAAGGAGCTGTCTGTCATCAATGAGCTTTTGTGTTCACTATCGATCGTCTCTGAGGCAGGACACAGGGGTTGATGGATGCACGGTAAACAGACTCTTGCACCGCCAGCAGCGGGCCCAGCCAAGAGCCCCAGATGATGGGACGTCAATCCCCTCTCTGAGCCTGCATCTTATCCTAGGGTCTACTGTCTGGACCCACTCCCCACCCCCATCCATCCCCCTCCCCCACTCACCAACCTGGGACACCAATAAAAGCCAACAAAAAAAAACAGCTTCATACTTGAGCACCCATTCCATTTGCAAACAGAGTGTGGATTATGCAAATCGTCGGCGTATCGATTGAGCATGAACCAGTAGCTTTACTGAGAAAGCTGTGGTGTTGGAACTGTACCTACAGTAAACACTGATACAGACAACTGACGCAATTCCCCAGTCAGCTGACCTGCTTTTCTCAACAGTCAGGAAAGTCGCTCCAGGGCCTAATTGAGTGTGTTATGGTCCTCACCAAGCCAATAATAGACGTGGAGAATGTTACACAATGAGCAGGGCTGTCTTCATAACACGTTTCTTTCTTTCCCTTTTTTTTTTTTTTTTTGTTCAAGACCATGAGTAATTGCAGTAGCTTGTCTTCAACAGGGTCAAACAAGAAAGGGGGACAAAAATGAGAGGCCCCTATATAACCCAGGGCCTACATTCACAAAAATACCTATAGCTGAAAGTAACTTCTAATGGACATATTTAGGATCAAGTTTTAAAAATAAGGCGCTGTCACTCCAAAGGCCCATTTTAGCAACACTAGGCATTGAGGATCACCCAAAGCAGAAAGGGGAGCGTTCATACTGTAGGAATTATCTGTATTTTTAGAGTTATGTGTGGGTGCATACTACACAGAGATTGCAAGGGCCTTTTCAGCCAATAAATAAATAAATACATTTATATATAAAAAGAAACTTTGTTAGAATATTTAAACTATTTGTTTGGTATATTCACTGTGAATCATTAATGTGATCTCATCAAAATATTCAGTGGTAGTTTGTGAGCTAAAGTTGCCATGGCCATTTATCTAGGTGATAAGTAGCTCTTTCTGTTACATGAAGAGATGTCTACAGAGGTTTGTTCACAACAAACTGTCTAAAATAATGCTGCCCCTTGCCTGATTCAGTCGTAGATAGAGTATCCTATGGGGAATTAAAAGCATTGCTTCCACCCCAGGAAAATCAATGATCTGCTTACATGAGCTACCTCTCTATGGCTGATCATATATTTACACTACCTGATTTGAATGACACATTTCACATTTTTATTGATCTACAACCCGACACTTGCATTTGCAATTCTTGCAACATGGCAAAAAGCTGTCTATTGAATCAGCGTGTGAGAAAGCACAAACAACTTTCCCAAGCCTTTAAAATGGATGCACATACCTGATCTGTAATTAAAGGTTGAATTTATAGGTTCATTAACATAGACTTTCTTCTGTGTGCACAGTTCCTCAATCGTTTTGCATACCCTACTCATTTCGTTGATTTACTTTTTCAGGCCTGTGAAATATATCCAAATTAAATAAAATTCCTGAATCGGAGAATCTAAATGCTTGTGATTATAATTTGTCCTGCAAGTGCTTTAATTGCTGTGTTTTTGATGACAAAACTAACCTAATAATGTAGGGGAGACTCTTTGCAGGCACTTTCAAAGTTTTGGTTGTGATTGTCTCTGTAGAACTGAAAGTGTTGTTTACTACACTAAAATATGATTTTTTTTCCCTTCCAATGATATTTTTCTGGTTCCAATGAGGAGCTCTTTGAACTAAATATCACCTTTCTGTTTTATTTATCCACTACATAAATTAAGACAAATATGTTGCCAAATAAGAAAAAAATGAATATATGATGTCTTTTTTAATTGAAGTCTAGAAGAACGCAATATCAGATTAGAGCTACTACAGCACATACACAAAATAGCATTCAATAAAGCAAACAAGCTTTTTAATCTGTTACATTACGTGTGCCAAACTCATTTTAACTCACAAATCAGTTAGTGTCCACATACAGTACCACCAACCAGTGAATGCTTCTCTTAGACCCTTTCCGCAGTACTCTCTTTTAATTTGTTTCACAGCCACCTTATACTGGAATAGAAAAGCTTTGCATACAACACTAACAGATACCTCTCTGAAGACCTGTAATAAAGTGTTTAATGATGTACAACAGAACCTCTAATGAGTGAGAGAGGGAAGTATACAGATTCCTAAACTGTCCACATGGATCACAAAATGCAAGGACTGATTTTTTTGTGTTTCTAATAAGAAGATAACTAATAATCATATAGTTTACTGTGTAATATCGGATAGGACATTAAAGCACATTGTCTTTGATATTTTGTCTCGCATAATGCCTCAATATCCTGCAAAGAAGAGATTCATGGGAAGCTTCACCTTTTAATGTGGTGTTTGGTTCCTTTTAAACATCCAATAACTCAATGCATAATTCATGTTGATATTTCAGTGTCACAAAACCTAGAAATACCACCAAGGAGCACATTTGTTGTTGGGGTTTTTCTTTTTTTTCATTCCTTCTTTTTCTTCTTTGCCTTCTGAGGGGTGTTTGATCTTGCGTGTGTGAGACTGTGTGTGCACGTGTGTGTTCGCATCGGTCCAGCACGAGGTCAGACTGATCGATCTGCTTTGATATTTTATAGAACCAACCCCTCCCCCCAAACCACTTTCTCCCTCTCTCTCTCTCTTACTGTCTTTGCTTGTGTATCTCTCTCTCTCTCCACACACACACACACACACACACACACACACACACACACACACACACACACACACACACACTCACTTACATACTTCTCTCTCTCAGACACACACACACACACACACACACACACACACACACACACACACACACACGCACGCGCGCAGACACACACACTATTTCTCTCTCTATGTCCAGCACTGAATATTCCCTTTGAGTGGAATGTGTAACATGGTCCTCCCTCTGCACATTCTATGGCCTAAGCCTCCCGTTATTGTTAACATTGCTCTACATGGCTTTGCATTTACTCTTGGTCTGTTAACTCTAAAAGCAGACTGATTGTACTGCTCCTCCAGTGCTTAGCCAAATCCAACCAAATTAATATCTGATTTGTAATTTGTGCAAGCATTTAAAGATGTTAGAATCAACAATTCCAATGTTGGTCGACTTGTTGATTGTATTGTTAAAGAATTTTTTTGTTGGCGATTTTGTAGACGAGTCTTTTTATTGTACAGTGCAGCAGTCACAAACAGTTGATACAATACTTTAGGCGCCTCAAAAAGGCATCGTTTCTACCAAGCTATAGCCTTCCCAGACCCTCTGAAAAGGACTGGAATATGTCAAAAAACACAACTCTGGAGAATTTTGCTCATTGCTGTGGAAGAACAAACTCCCTGATCATTTCCCTAAAGCGCCACTCCCAGTCTCAATTTTTGTGAGTGTCGCTTTCAAAAAGTGGATCCAAATTGATAACATTTTTTCTGCAGTTTACTGACTCAATAACACTTAGAGGGATACAGAAAAACAACTGAGCCGGACATGGAAGAAAAAGTCGAGCAGATTACTGGAGATTTGCAGGCCCCTGGGAGTTCTCCCGGAGCCGATGTTGACAAAGCAGAGCCAATTCAGGTTGAGTGGAGGGGGGAAAAAAATCTCTGGGCCGAAAAACCATTCGAGTATGCAGGCTGTATATGATAGCATTTGAAATGTCTTTGTGTGTTGCTCCCCCCCTCCTCATTCTCTCTGTCTCTCCCACTCTCATTCTCTCTTGCCTAGCCCGTGCCAGGGGTAGTGTGTCTATGAATAATTCAACTGTCAAATCCAGAAATCTATGAAATAAAATCATTTGTTGCCTGATACTGTACTTCACAGTGAGATTGTTTATTACAATGGAAAAGCAAGACTTCAGTGTGGGTAACAATCGATAGTCTGATGAAATCTCCTCCTCCTCCAAAAAAAAGAATGCAGAGACAGAGCCTTGCACACACATACTTTCTTGCACACACACACACACACACACACACACACACACACACACACACACACACACACACACACACACACACACACACACACACACAGGCAGCCTCAGCTGCTGAGTGGGGAGAAAGCTACAAAATGAGTGTTTGGGGAGGGGTCCCGCGTTAGGAAAAGGCTGGCTGTGGTGAGGGTGGGTTGGGTGAGTTGCCTTATCTGTTGGTCTGAAAACCCTTTTAAAGCCGTACATTTTTCAGCCTCTCTGCCTCCTCGTCTAGGTAGAGAGCACCAGAATTACATTAGGTCCTACTCCGACTCCGAAAGCTTAGCCTCTCCTCTGTTCTCTGCTTCCATGTGAAGCCCCCTTTCTCACTTTGCTCTCTCCTGACTGTATGAGTGCTTCTGTGATGGGAGAGGCATGCTGTTGTGAAAATTACTGCCTGTGATGCCAAGTGCATGGGCTTCCCCATAAGATAAGCGATGATGACAATGATGAGGATGGTGGTGATGATGATGATGAGGATGGTGATGATGATGATGATGATGATGATGATGATGATGATGAGGATGGTGGTGATGGTGGTGATGACAGTAGTAGTTATGATAGTGGCAGTGGTTGTGGTGAACAGTTAGCAGTCATAGTGACATCATCATATTGACAATTGGAGTGAAGTGAGGAAGTTCTTCTTCATATACCTGTGCTCAATACTCTGGACTTGATACTCTGGACTTGATACTGACTCTGGTCACCAAGACCGGCAGCTCTTCCTCATGGCCAGCTATGTTCGCTGAAGGTGCCTCTCAGAACCATCAGGTCTATAGTGTCTGAGGGCAAGACAGGCCAGATATATGAGACCCTGTCTGCCTCCCTCCTGGAACTGAAGAAGCCCTGCTGGGCTGTAAGGCATTGATTGCACAACAGCTGTTTGGCCCAGGAAACCACAGGCGTGAAAGTAGCTCTGAGGATCCCCAAGCTGCAGTCCCCAGCCTTACCCACAATGCACCAAGCAATAAAGGCCAACCTCGAAACTTGAGCCCGGACACTTTTGGGGACTAGTATTGATGATTCAGAGTCGCCACACTAAGCAGAGCAAATGCTGTGTGCTTTTTTTTCCCTGGAAGCCTCTTGAGGAAAAAAAAGGGGTGGGGTGGAGGTGGAGGTTGGAGAGGGGTGGAGGTGGTGTGTGCTGTTATGAGAACCGATTCCCAGGGGAGCTTTTAGATAGGTGAGCGAACAAAATCACACAACTCCCCTGCAGCTCCGTAACAATAAGCAGCGTGGCTAATTTGCATGGCTTTGAAGAACACAGGGACCTGTGTCGCACTCCTAAAATGGCGTATAGGCAGCAAGTAATGGATAGGAGACACACAAAAAAGCAGATAGACACAGAAGATCAAGATCAGCTAGCACCACTCTGAGACAAAATGATTGATGTAATCATTATAATGGTGACAATATTAATAATAAATCATTGTTAATTATTAATATTTTAATCGAAACATAAAATGGCAATCATAGCACTTACATTACCACTCAAAAGTTTAGAATCACTTGGAAATGTCCTTGTTTTCATTGGAAACAGTGTGAATAGGATATCTAGCAAATTAACAAGACTTGCAGTCCTTGTGAGACATATTGTTGAATTGATTATTTTATATGAAATGTTAAACATTTTCTTCAAACCTTTGCTTTTATTTATGAAACTAGAAATGCACGCGGAAAGTACAGCCCCCCACCAAGACAAAATGGTCACTGACAGCTCCCTACAGTTCTGGAGTTTACAGATGGACGTGATAACTCACAGTGGTGAGGAATCCTTTAAAAAATCTTGACTCCAGATCCTGATCTGGATCATCAAATTTCATTCATCATTCATCAAATTTAAATTGTTCCTTGGGCAGACATAGCCTGGCGATGCCATCCTACATACTACCCTAAAAAGGTACGATGTCTCTGAACTTGCCTGTAGTTCAGCAGCTTGTAGTTCAAACAGCATAGGAACGTGTTTGTTATTCTCCCCCCTACTTTCAAATTACCTTTACAAAATTGGTACATGACATTAACATCCATGATCTTGAGGACTTATTGCCACTACGATGTCAAAATAAATCGGAATTAGCCAGCGATCTGTTACTACTGAACACAGAAGTTGGAGACGTGAGAGCCAGGTGAGAGAATACGTCATATCCAAACTGAAACATGATTCAATTGCATTGTTCCAGACTGAGTCAACAGTTGGCTTATTAGCCAGGCTAGCAAAGACACACCTCTGCTAAAAATTTCATGCAAATGCGGTGTAACTTTTGCCATAAAGTTGCTAGCATCAAATGGACGAACAAACAATTTCCGGAGAAAACCAACCTCCTTGGCGGTGGTAATAACTCAAGGGAAAAGATAAGATGATGGCCACATACAGTAGTATATAAGTATAATTCTGGTGGCTCATATTTTGCATTTTGGAAATACTAACCACTCTACATTTTGTCTCATGCTTTGCTTTCAGCGCGTACACACACACACACACACACACACACACACACACACACACACACACACACACACACACACACACAGAACACACACACACACACACACACACACACATACGTGTGTGCAGGCATATTGCAATACCTTTCCAGTCTCAAGCCTCATACTGACCTCCCCCAGTGTGTGTCAAAATGGAATAGAACGCTGCGAAGGAGAGAAGTAATTAATTTCTTAATAAGGATTGCGTTTCTCTTCCATCAATTTCAATATGCTGCACAAGTAGTCGGCAAGAGGCGCGCAAGCCATTTACCGTGCTTCACAACCCACCCGCCATCCTGCCATGGGAGGGGGGAAAAAAAGAAAACATATTATCACCCAGCTCAATTCTATACAAGGTTAATTTGCCATATTATATGCATCCGTAGGATTATCTCATGCAGAAAAAGAGTTCAAAAATGAAGGGGAGAAAGAGGGGGAGAGAGAGAGAGAGAGAGAGAGAGAGAGAGAGAGAGAGAGAGAGAGAGAGAGAGAGAGAGAGAGAGAGAGAGGTTGAATAATGTGCTGAATTGGAAGTGTGACAAATGTCAAGTCCATAGGAGTGCGAAGGAGGCAAAGACATGAGGGGAGAAAGAGATTAAGAGGTCCACCATTGTTTACCTCCTCCAAGGTGTGCACCACTTTGTCATTTATAAATGTTGCCCACTCTTATTGGTTAGCTCAAAGGCTTTTTTAAGGAAAGAGAAAGACAGAGAAAGTGAGAGAAGTGCGAGAGAGAGAGAGAGAGAGAGAAGAGAAATGTTGAGGAAGAGCAGAGGAGAGGGGGGTTCGATACAACTTTAATAATGCGTGGCAGAGGCTAAATGAGCCGTTCTGCCTCACTTTAAGATGCCCCCCCTCCCCTTCCGCCCTTCCCCACCTCCTCACCGTCTCAAGCCTTGAATTATTAAAAGTGTTGTTTTCCCTTATTGCATTGCAGCATTGTGCTTTGTCGCAAGAGAAGAGGCAGAGCAGAGGAGTGCTGTGCTCAGACAAAAACACACCACCGCTGCAGCCGACACACACACACACACATGCACATGCACAAGCACGCAGACACATAAACACACACACACATACACGCACATGCACAAGCACACAGACACATACACACACACAGACACACACACACTCAAACAGCCCTCCTGCTAGATAGCAAGGGCGTAGGGCACTCTAATTTTTTAACATGTTAGGAAAGAAAAAGTGTACACACAAACAATACACACATTGCTCTCTCTCTCTCTCTCTCTCTCTCTCTCTCTCTCTCTCTCTCTCTCTCTCTCTCTCTCTCTCTCACACACACTCACATACACCATGATTGCGTGCAATGCCAAAGTCAGAGGATGCCCTTGAACAAAAGCTGACGAGGATGATGACGATGACGATTTTCTAACACATTTGAGCGTTTGTGTACACACCACACACTTGTGCGTTTTTTCTTTATCCTTGTTTTATTACTTTTTCTAGGACTACACATACTTTTGAAGACAAATTAATGTATGAATGCATATATTCACATGCGCGCACGCACACACACACACACACACACACACACACACACACACGGACCAACACACCCCATAAGCGCTTAGCACAAGCACACTCACTAAGGAACTCCACTTCTTTATTGGCACTGTCATTTCAAAGGACAATCATCCAGTCGTAACACAAACA
>JAODXP020000015.1:22585073-22587573 GCA_027497455.2 Sardinella longiceps | reverse complement strand
TCCCTATCAAGTGACCCATAAATGAGTTGAGGAGCGTATCTACAGAGACCTGCTCAGGTTGAAATGTTGAATATTTACAATAGAAGGCAGTCGGCGGTGTGTGTCTCGGGGTGATAAAGCAGAAGCTTCCGGAAGCTGTGGCGGAACACTGGGGGTCTCTGGGGTCAGCCATGAGGCAGTATGGTAATCCCTAAATGGTTTGTGTGGTCTGCTATAGTGGATAGTGGATATACGCTGAAGTGGAGGAAGGCTGACATAGAGATGGAGTGAGTGGGAAAGAGAGTTAGAGAGAGAGAGAGAGAGAGAGAGAGAGAGAGAGAGGGAGAGAGAGAGAGAGGAGGATGGAAAGAAGGGAGGCAGCCAGACAGAGGGAGAGAAAGGGAGCAGAGAGGAGTCTAGGCCAGACGCTGTGTCTCTTCGGCGATACCCTTTCTATTTCCATTTTCATCAGTAATTGAGGGCTGTAGATCCCTAGAGAGGAGACATGGGGATTATGTGATGCTAAAATGCCTTCCGATTCTCAACTTATTTTCTCGGTTCTACCTTCACTTTTTTTTTCCTAATCCCTGGAACCCTACGTGCCCCCTGCATTAGCTCCCGCCTGTGATGCTGTGCACCCGCCCGTCTCGCCCTCCAAACCTTTCCTCTCTTCTCTCCCTCTCTTCTCCTCTCCTCTCCCTTTCCTCCACTTCTCTCCTCTTCTCTCCCTCTCCTCTCCTCCCTTGGTCTTTACCCTGCATCTCCTTGCTCGCTCCACTCACCACTTCTCCTCAGCCATACACCCTTCTCTCTCTCTCTCTCTCTCTCTCTCTCTCTCTCTCTCTCTCTCTCTCTCTCTCTCTCTCTCTCAATCACTCTCACTCTCCCTCCCTCTCTCCCTTACTCACTCACTCACTCACTCACTCTCACTCACTCTCTCCATCTTTTTGCGTTCTCTTTCTGCCTTCAGTTATTTATGAGGAGGACTTGAAATAGACTTGAGTATTTGATAAAAGCGTGATCCTTAATCCCAGCTTCCAGAGTAGTGCTTTTCATTTTTATTTCCCATCAGAGATTGATGGAAGGCAGGCAGGCAGGCAGGCAACCGGGGCAGGCGGCTCTCCACTTCCTGGTGACGGTGGATGTAAATCCATTGGGTGGGCGCCTTGCACACGTTGGGTTGCATTTGAGACCAAAGCGCAGGCATATTGTTTTATATAAACCCAAAAGGCTGTGTGGTGTTAAGGCACGAAACTATTTAAAGGCGGAAAATAAAAAATAGAGGAGAAAGCACCATGCTCCGAGCACTCATGAGAGTCTAATGGCAGCACTGACTTCAAACAGGTGCTCTGATCTTTTTGCCACTTATAATGAAGCTGTTCACCCCGTACATCTCGGGCGAAACGTCCTAGCACTAAATCAGTTATCGCAACACATTTACATATTTTTCTTGTCTACAAGATGTGTCTTTTGAAAAAAAAAGCACAAACCTGCTTTCTGTCCTCTCATTTGAAAAAAAAAAAATTGGGGTAAAAAAAGCAACAAAAAAAAAAGATGATGGAAAAATAGAAGTGATGGATTGAAGATGACAGTAATGCTACGAATACGAGGGCCCTGTGAGTTTGTGTGCCCACCGTCTCCGAGGCAGTTGCCATGGCTAGGTCTCTTTCTTCCTTTCTCCACCCCCCCACCCTCCAAAACCCCACCCCGCCCCATCTCTCCCTCTCTCTCTCCCATCTCTCTCTTTCCCCAGGAGCCCACCACCACTGGGATACATCCCACCCACAACCACCCACCCCACCCCACCCCCCACCCCACCCCCACCCTACCTCCCTTCCTCAGCCTGGAGGCCTGCAGCTTCCAGCCCCTGCAGCCAATTAGCCCTGTCCCACTGGAGGCCGTCTGATTGGATGATAGAGTGCCGGTGGAAAACCGCGGAAAGAGCCCACCCCGCCCTTGGTAGCCGCAGGGTTAATATTTAAAAGCCCGCGCTCTCTTGCTTGCCTCACGAGTATTGATGATGTGCTTTGGAAATGTGCTGATGTAGGCTCTGTGTTGTGACGCTGTTTAAAGCCCTCCCATACGCATAGACATACACACACAGACTCACACACACACTCATTTATGCACGAATAGATGTGCGCTAGCACGTACACACACATTTACAGCTTGACAACAGCTTTGACAAAAAATAAATAAATTAGTAAAAATTTAGAATAGGCTACAGATAGATATGCACTGTCTATGCTGTCTCATCAACACCCCCTCTACACACACACACACACACACACACACACACACACACACACACACACACACACACACACACACACACACACACACACACACACACACACACACACACACACACACAGCTATCTTCCTTTCTTATCTCTTCTTTGCTTGTTAGCGGAACAGCAGACTGGTGTGCTGAGGTGACTGGTGTCAGTGTGTGTTTTAGACAGCTGTGGTGCAGGTCTAAGTGGGGAGCATAAGCCCTGTCACCCCCCCTCCCCTCCAC
>JAODXP020000015.1:22570073-22582573 GCA_027497455.2 Sardinella longiceps | reverse complement strand
TACACAGCATCTCACAAATACAGTACATGAAGATTTTTTTTTTTCCAAACCCCTGTTGTTGCCATTCAGCTCTGCTATTTTTAACACTCCAGAGTTCAGATTGGATTTCATCTACAAACAATTCCTTGCTGTGATGTGATGCATCCTCCAGAATATTCTAATACGTTAAATTATTGATTGGAAAAACCTTGACTAGATTTATTGATGGAAAATTTATCCTTCATTTTTTTGTTTTGTTTTTTTTTTCCCCTTAGAATTTGCTGAAAGAGAAAAAGAAATTGAAAGGGATACGGCTAGAGAGAGGGAAGTGAGGGGATGCACAAAGGCACAGGCTGCACAGAGAGAGATACGCGGGAGAGAGGGGAACAGAGAGAAAGAGAGTGAGAGTGTGAGACTGGGGAGGAGAGGAAAGGAGAGGGAGGGGTGCACACAGTGGATGGTTTATTTAGAATTAGCTCCTGTATGATTATTCCTTGATCCTTTGCATCTGCTGGGTAGTGTGTTTCTGTTTTTTCTTTTTTTTTCTTTTTCTTTTTTTTTTTCTTCAAAACACAGTGTCCTTACCCCAGCAGAGCTCGCCAGATCTCCTGCCTGCTTTCTCTCTCTCTCTCTCTCTCTCTCTCTCTCTCTCTCTCTCTCTCTCTCTCTCTCTCTCTCTCTCTCTCTCTCTCTCTCTGTCCTCTCTCTATCTCTCTGTGCTCCTTTAACACTGGGTTACCCGCCAGCCAGTCAGTCAGCCAGCCAGCCAGCCAGCCTGGGTTTCCACTGCCGTGCTTAAAACCACTCTTAATTATACATCGTTCTGCTCTGCGCTGCTCTCCTCTGCCCAGCGGCGTTTCCACATCACTGGGAGTGGGAAAAAATAAAGAAAGAAAGAAAGAAAGAAAGAAAGAGAGCGAGAGAAAGAGAGAGAGAGACATTTAAAAAAAAAAGAAAAACACAGTGCATGGCAGGGGATGACACAGGGGGAGCCGGGATCATAATACACCACCACCACAACAGCACCACCACCAGCACCACCGACATCCCCCCTCACCCAGACCCACTTCACCTCCAACCTACAGTGGGGACGTAAAGCTCCCCGCCGCTGGAGCCCAATGCGCAGCATACAGAGACGGGCATTCACAGCATTTTTCTGGAGCGCTGCGGCAGGGTACAGTGGAGGCTACAGCTGTGTGTGTGTGTGTGTGTGTGTGTGTGTGTTTGAGAGTTTGAGAGAGAGAAAGAGAGAAGGAAAGAAGGAATTTGTGTGTGTGTGTGTGTGTGTGTGTGTGTGTGTGTGTGTGTGTGTGTGTGTGTGTGTGTGTGTGTGTGTGTGTGTGTGTGTGTCTGTGTGGTCATCGATTTTGAGTTCATGTTTCAAGCTGAGAGAGGGGTGAGCAGAGGTGTGTGTGTGAGTGTTTGGGAAAGACGCATCTCTACATGGGACAGTCCATTAGTCCAGCAGGCCCATCCTCCAGCCTCCATCCTCCAGCTCTGGACTTGGGGAAGAGGGCTGGATGTGGGCTTTTTTCCCCGCGCAAAAAAAAGAGCCAGCCACTCTCATGAATTATGAAAAGTTTTATGCCTCAAACATGTTGCCTAAGGTGAACCCACTTTCGCTTTGTCTGCTTCCCCCATCTCCCTTTGATTTTATGTTTCTTTTTTTCTTCCTTTCTTTCTTTCTTTCTTTCTTTCTTTCTCTCTGATGTCTACATCCCTCTTCCTCTATTCCTCTATCCCTCTCTTCTACATCCCCCCTGTTTCTATCTCTTTCACTCATTCACTCTCTCTATCCCTTTCTTTTTTCATGGTGAAGTCAGACAGCATAGTTCTGCTACCTATCAGCACGAGCAATTAGGCCTCCAAAAGGGGTTCATCAGGAGGCTTTTGATGCTGATGGAAGGCGGCAGCAGGGCCTTGTGGGAGCGAGCAGGTCTCTCTCTCTCTCTCTCTCTCTCTCTCTCTCTCTCTCTCTCTCTCTCTCTCTCTCTCTCTCTCTCTCTCTCTCTCTCTCTCTCTCTCTCACGCAAACAGATAGCATATGTGTTGCCATGTCCGTGCATCCTATAATTCCCTTTCATCCCATTGCTACAAACACTAGCATGTAACGCTAATCAGTCTGTTTGAGAGAACTTCAGGAATGGTAGGAGGTCGACTCTCTTCTCCTCCGCCCCTCTCTCTCTAGCGCTCCTCTCTCTCTCTTTCTTTCTTTCTCCTCCCCATCATCCTCCCTTTATCTTCTCCCTTCTCCCTTCCCCTCTCTCTCTCTCTCTCTCTCTCTCTCTCTCTCTCTCTCTCTCTCTCTCTCTCTCTCTCTCTCTCTCTCTCTGTCTCTCTCAGTCTCTGTGGGTTGAGGTGCAGGTGTTGAGCCGTTACCTGCGCTCCCTCCTGAGTCCCGTCAGCAGCCCAGCGGCCCGGGGAGCCAGCGCCAGCTCCTCTCATTAGAATATTTATTCGCCAAGCAGATGTTCTTATCCGGGGCAATTACCTTTGGCTTACACGTCCCCCGTTGCCCCTTTGATATTGATGAACGCGTGCCAGGAGACAGCTTGGGTTATTCACGTTGCTTTGGGGGCACCACCCTCCCTGCAGACCCCCCTCCACCACACACACACACACACACACACATTCAAACACACACAAACACACACACACACACCTCCTCTGCATCCCCATCCATCTGTGGCTGGGGTGGGATGGAGGGGAGGGGAGATTGCTCCCCCCCCCCAAACAAACACACACACACACACACACACACACACACACACACACACACACACACACACACACACACACACACACACACACACATACTCACAGACACACACACACACTCAACCCCATCTGGGAACTGTTGCTGCTCTGTGGCCTTCGCCCTTCCCCTTTCTTTCCTGACTTTGGGAAATTGAGGGGCGAGGAGAGACAGCACCTCGCTAAAAGGTCTGGGAGAGAGCGAATGACAGAGGCTCTAAATGGAGCCAAATGGGGTGCAGGAGTGAGGAGAGGTGGAGTGAAAGTCAGAGAGAAGGATGGGGAGCAGAGCAGGACAGAGCAGCAGCAGAGGGAGAAGAAGAAGAAGAAGAAGAAGAGAAGGAGGAGGAGGAGGAGGGGGGAGAAGAGGAAGGAGGGAGAAAAAGAGGAGGACTGCAAGAGGGTGAAGAGTAAGAAAGAAGGCGGTGTGCATGCTACAGCCCTGTTCAGAATGCAATGAATTATTAAGCAATGCAGGGCCTTTGCTGCTGAGTAGAGAGGCCGCAGGAAATGGAGGGAGAGAGAAGGGGGGAGAGAGATGGAGAGAGAGAGAGAGAGAGAGAGAGAGAGAGAGAGAGAGAGAGAGAGAGAGATAAAGACAGGGTGGATTAGACCGAGACAGACATAGAAGATTGAAAACATGTTGAAGCGCTGATACACAGAGTGAATGTGTAAGAGAGATATACAGTGTAGCCATGGAACGACAGATAGAGAGGGACAGAATGAGAGAGTGAGAGAGAGAGAGGGGGGGGTGGCGGGGAGAAAGACAGAGAGAGAGGAGGCGAGTCTGCAGGCCAGGCCTGTTTGTAGCGGCTCTCTGAAGTGGGTTGGACCCACAGAGATGGGCCGTCCTCTCCGGGGTCCTGGGGCGCGTACAAACAGCTGCATAATTACTGTGTCACATCGCACTAACACGGAGGTTAATAATTAACTGGACAACTCACAGGCCCCCGGAAAAAAGAAAACAAACACGGCCCGGTTTTACAAGAGGTCAGCTCATAAAAATGCCGGGACTACCCGTGCAAGTGACAATTAACCTCACAAATAAACAATCACAGCGCCTATTATATCACAGAATTTGATTAAGGGGGGAAAAATGAAAGAAAACACTCCTTGAAAAGGGAAATAGGGTTTCCTGGAGGCAAAGCAAAGCAATCTTTAGTAACACCCAAAAATATATTGTCTCTCAAACACACACACACACACACACACACAGAGAGATAGAGAGAAAGAGAGAGAGAGAGATAAGCACACACACACACTCATCTGTGAACATGGGGCCAGCACCCCGGGGCTATAAGGTGGCAGTGCAGCAGCCGTCTGGGCTCCCATCAGCAGGCTGGTTTGTTTAATGTATTAATTGATCTGTGTCCTCGCGCAGGCATCAGGAGTCGCCTCACGTAGACCAGCAGACACTTTTAGCACTCCTCAGGACACTTTCATTAAGCTAGCCAGTCTTCTCTCTCTCTCTCCCTCTCTCTCTCCCTCTTTCTTTCTCTTCCTCTCTCTTCATCTCTTTCTCACACTTGTCTCTTCTCTCTTTCTCTTCCTCTCTCTCTCTCCATCACTCTTTTTCGCTCCCTCTTTCCTACATTAAAGAGGCCCTGCCGCCACACACTCACCTGACTGCTCTAATCACCCTGGACACCTCCATCTCATGGCAGCAGTGCCGGCAAGGAGCCCGAGTGCCCGATCCCTACCCCACCCCACCCCACCTCACCTCCCTCTCCCTCCCTCTCCCTCTCCCTCTCCCTCTCCCTCCCCCTCTGCAGGTGTCAGCTCTGTGTCTGCAGGTGCTGGGTGAGGAAGAGGGCCGCAGTGTGTCACACACACTCCCAGTCTGTACTGTAGATTATTAAGTCACCTGCAGGAATTGATCTACCACTTACAGACGTTTATTAACTTCCAAATACCCCCCTCTTTGCAGTGGTGCTGGTGGTGGTTGTGGACTTTTTAGTGCACTGGGCGCCAATGTATGTTTTTTTTTCTTTTTCTTTTTCTTTTTGCATTCAGTCTATGAAGGACAAAGTGAATTTCACCTCATATGGCTCCATTTCTATCTGTACATGTTTTTTTTTTTTTTTTTTCCCTCACCGTGCTGACTGGAGAGGATCTCTTTCATGTGGAAATGTACCCGATCTTCTGATGGGAATTCCAGGGTGTGTCTGCTCATAGGCTGGCCTCTTCTTTAAAGGAAAGAGAGAGAGAGAGCGAGAGAGAAAAAAAAACATATTTTCTGTTGCTTAATATGGACCTTGCAGTTGTCAGTAGTTGGTTATAGAGTTGGTATTCATCTGCTTTAGCCAATGTGTCTAGTTGCCTACCCTCTCTCTCTCTCTCTCTCTCTCTCTCTCTCTCTCTCTCTCTCTCTCTCTCTCTCTCTCTCTCTCTCTCTCTCTCTCTCTCTCTCTCTCGCTCGCTCGCCTCCGGGGCCAATAGGTCTGCAGCCTGGCTAATTGTGATTAGGCGCCGACAGCAGGCTTTTTACGGCAGGATTTTCACTCAGTGGTCCGCTTTGATTTTAACAGCGGCACTGATAGGAAGATTAGATAGTGAAGGAAAAGAGTGTAAAGGGGAGAGAGAGAGAAGGAACGGCAGAGAAAGAAAGCTTTTTAAAGAGAGAGAGAGAGGTGGTGGGGTGTGGGGGGGATTGAGAGACACCTACACTTGGGAAATCACTGGCCAGTTGAGCTGAGGAAAACAGATATGTGCGCTCACTAAGAAAGGGAGAGAGAGAGAAACGGGAGAAAAAAGAAATGGTGGGGAAAAAAGCTTTCCCACTGCCTTATTGCACCTGCTATCATTAGCGCTTTTGTACACATGGTCAGCCTCCCAGGGAAAAGTCATTATCCAGCTGTGCCGTTGTTTTATTTTTTTAATTTATTTTTTTTCTCTTCTTCTTCTTCTCTTTCTTCCTCTTCTTTTCCCTCCTCGCCGCCACCCCTGCAGCCGCTGTTTCCCCCCGAGTGGAGTGTGACTTGGGGGCTTATATCCAGCGTGGCGTTTTAATGCCTTCCAACACAATAAAGAGCGGGGTCTTAATGATGTGGGTTTGGAATGGCTACGCCTCGGGTTACTCAAACACACACACACACACACACACACACACACACACACACACACACACATACAGACTCATGAGCCGTGGCTTCAGTCGGCCATTTTATCTCTGCCTCTCGCTCGTCCAAAACCCCCACCAGCAAAACCCCAGCTCCAGCTCTAGCCCAGCCCAGCCCAGCTCAACTGTGCAGCTGAGCCCAGCAAAGCAATGCCCACTCAGCCTGACCCCTTCCACTCCTGGACTCTTTCTGGTTCTGTAAAGGGCCGAGCGAGACCGCAAAGAGAACAGATGAAACCAAAGGCTGGCTCAGCAGCAGCATTTAGACGCTCCAATGCAGGTGGGCGAGCGAGCGAGCAGGCATGCAGGCGGGCGTGCGGGCAGGCGGGCAGCAATGTGCCCAAAGGCACTCATTTTTGGGAGCGTTTGTGCTTGCATGACGCAATGGAATCTTAGGATTGTTAGACTGACAGTTTTGCTGAACAGCAAGTGCCCAGCACGTGCATGCAGAAGAGAGAGAAAGAGGGAGAAAGAGAGAGAGAGAGAGGGAGAGAGTGAGAGAGACATAGAGACAGGATGAGAGCGAGAGACTCCCTGCCATGATTAATGGATGAATTCAAAAATGAAAAATTAGGATCATCTGTTGGGGCGGTTATCAGCACTCTCACACTCAGTGGAAAAAAAAGGAAAAGTAGGAAGTGCGGGCTGCTAATTTCTGACCTGCAGTATCACTAGCAGAGTGGGTGCAGACCTTTCCACACATGCAGGTTTTCTAATCTCT
Organism: Sardinella longiceps; assembly: GCA_027497455.2. Taxonomy (NCBI): domain Eukaryota; kingdom Metazoa; phylum Chordata; class Actinopteri; order Clupeiformes; family Clupeidae; genus Sardinella; species Sardinella longiceps. The sequence continues at coordinate 22,576,001 of JAODXP020000015.1, read as the reverse complement.
CTCTCTCTCTCTCTCTCTCTCTCTCTCTCTCTCTCTCTCTCTCTCTCTCTCTCTCTCTCTCTCTCTCTCTCTCTCTTTTTTTTTCTCTCTCTCTCTCTCCCTTTTCCCTCCCTCCAACCCTGTCTCTCTGACCCTTCTCTCTGGTCTGGGTCAGCCAGCTCTCCCATCCCAACCCAACCCATCCCATCCCATGTATTCCCCTTGGAGACTTGAGAGATTTAACTACAGGCCCACCAGTACAGCAATAGCACTTTACCTCTTTGCTACACTGTTAGGGTGACACACTGTTTAAGCGAAGTGCACAATTGGGCCAAGGTTGGATCCCCCCAGGTTGGCAATCCCAGAGCCCAACCCCCATCCCCCCACACCCCCCCCCCCCCCCCTCTTTTTTTTCTTTCTCCCAGTGCCCACGTGAGACAGGCACAGATGGGCAGCTGGTCATAAGAACAGAGGGAAATGGAGCAGAAGCTGCTCAGTTCTCTGCCTGTCGGGCAGACACTTCAGGCCCAACCCCAAGTTCCACCGAGGTATACTCTGTGGTATTTTTAGCCGTTTCAAACCGCAGGTGAAGTACCTGAATCACTTGCTGGAGTCATTCGTCAGCAAGATGTTTGTCATCCAATGATGCCTGTTTGGTGTGAATCGTCCCCCATAGCCTTCTTCTTTTACCTTTCACCGGACAAGCTTGTTCAGCATGACTGAAAATTTGTCAGAGAATAATAATTATTTTTTAAAATAAGTGATTTTTAGAGAATATGCTGAGCCTATTTTTATAACCACGGTGAAACCAATCATTATAAATCACATATCACATATTATATGTACATTGCATTACATATTATATGTAATATAACGCATTGAAGTGCATTGGTATCTGATTGTTTTCCTACAGTGCAGCTGATAAAATACAGTAGCTCACCTTCGCTGCTGTAGGGCGTATGGGTTTCGCGCATAAACCACATCCACATTGTGTTTTATGGCCAGAGAAACCAGGCATCTTTCTCCAATTCATTTCCTTTCCCCTGCAGTGTTGCCCCTCCTGTCTTATTTCCCCGTGTCCACTCCGGCTGGACACGGCGACGATGCTACTGGGGAGATAATTTAATTCAACCCGACCGTCGCGAGCAGCCATTGCTCTTCCTGAGCAGAAGGCCAGGGCTGCAGGAGAGCCGCCATGGCAGGACTTTGCCCTGAAGTGTCAGCTCACACACACACACACGCACGCACACACACACACACACACACGCGCGCGTAAACACAGACATGCGAATGCAAAGACACACAGTTCACTCAGGCACAAGCACACACATACTCACACATGAGAACACAATTCACACTCACTCACTCCCTCACACACACACATCCTGTAGACACACACACACACACACACACACACACACACACACCTGAGGTTCAGGAATGAGCAGGGAGTGTGTTTCCCTGGCAGCTTGCCATCTACCACAAGGAACACCAGAAGCCCTTTTGGAGAGAGAAAGACAGAGAGAGAGAGAGAGAGAGAGAGAGAGAGAGAGAGAGAAGGGAAAAATATAACTCTTACAGTCTTGTGTTTCTCCCCCTCTCTGCTCTCTGCTTTTGGTTATTTCTCTGCAGGCTCAGAACCTTCTTTGGGTGGAATTATGAGATCGTGTGGCATTTCATATTCAAGCGTTCACACTTCAAACTGGTCTCACAGCAACTGGTTGATGAGAAATTCTCTAGCTTTTATTTTTTATGAAAAAAGAGAGAGAGATGGAGATAGAGGGGAAAAAATGTTATAGTGTTATTTATTGCCCCCTCAGATATACATGATTTCTGTGAGGGAGTTTGCTGTGGAAAGTCCAAAGCCATTCAAAGCGCTTGCGAGCTGCATTAAAAGAGGCTTTGGCTGCTGTTAAAGGGCTATGATACAGTGTGACAGACCAGCAGTGAAATGGACGGAGCGAGAGAGTGACATTAGTGTTATAGGTTATTGACCGATCTGGCAGAATTTATGACCCTAATCACGAGCCAATGTCAATGGGAATGAAACAAGGCAGAGGGCTGCGGAGGGCCGAATGGCCAGGGCAGCAGTGGGACCCACTGCCCCTCCCCTGGAAATGAGGCTGGGGACTCCATAAGTCTGGGCTCAGGCTGTCTGCAGCCTCTCTCTCTCTCTCTCTCTCTCTCTCTCTCTCTCTCTCTCTCTCTCTCTCTCTCTCTCTCTCTCTCTCTCTCTCTCTCTCTTTTTCTCTCTCTCCTCTCTCTCTCTGTCTTTCTCGCTCTCCTGCAGCCAAGCCCCAGGCAGTCCTGCCCATAAACCACAGCCAGTATGTTTATATGGGTTGTGTGCGAGTGTGAGCGGATCTGCTGGTGTCTGTGTGTGTGTGTGTGTGTGTGTGTGTGTGTGTGTGTGTGTGTGTGTGTGTGTGTGTGTGTGTGTGTGTGTGTGTGTGTGTGTGTGTACCTTCTGTCTCAGACACATGGGATTTGTTCTATTATTCTATATGTTGAGTGGGAGTCTGGTTTGGCCAGGCTTAAGCATTTACATTATGTGGCATGCAATATGTTTAGAGAATCTGTTTGTTTTGTTTGCCCCCTCATCTCATCTCATGTTATGTATTGTGTGTGTGTAAGACCCAATGTGTATGTTTGTTTATTTGTGTAAGTGTGTGTGTGTGTGTGTGTGTGTGTGTGTGTGTGTACTGTATGTGTGTGTGTGTGTGTGTGTGTGTGTGTGTGTGTGTGTGTGTGTGTGTGTGTGTGTGTGAGACCCAATGTGTTTGTTTATTTGTGTAAATGTGTGTGTGTGTGTGTGTGTGTGTGTGTGTGTGTGTGTGTGTGTGTGTGTGTGTGTGTGTGTGTGTGTGTGTGTGTGTGTGTGTATGCGCATTTGTCGCCTATGCCTTGGCCGCCGTTGGCTGGCACCGCTGGCCGGCCTGCCTGGAACAGTTGGTCAGCAGCTCTTTATTGGCTTTCTGCTGGGCGCTAGAAAGAGAAATATTCAGCAATGCTGAGGTGAGGCGAGCCCATGCAGCTGGACCGGAGGCCAGGCAGCCAGTGAGAGTGAGATGGCAGAGGCTGCCTTTACTGATAAATAATTCCCATTGAAAAGCACTGTATAATGTGATGCATGTTGACACAGGCATTTTTTAGCCCTCCACCAGAAAATATATATAAATAAGCTCACATACACACACATTCACACACACACACACACACACATACACACACACACACACATACTGAATATACATATATTTGTATGTATGTTCGTGTATATCATAGCTGTGAATAATGTGTTAGCCTATGTGGGCGGCAGCAAACAAAGTGATTGTGCCATTGCAAAGCTCAAGGTTTTTTTTTTCCCCTGCACGGACAATCCTCCACCAAATCACTTTCAGTGTTGAGCTATTTTTTTCACCCTCTATTCTTATATCTTTTTTTCATTTCTTTTCTTTTTGGGGGGAGAGGAGAAGAAGGGGCGGGGTAGCGGCTGGTTTCTAAATCTTGGGCTGCTCTAAATTTTTATGCCGAGCGAGCAACGGTGCAGACAAATCATCTCTGGCAACCTCAAGGGAGCGCGGAGAGGAGAGGAGAGAGAGGAGAGGAGGTCTAAGAGCCCCTTCGTGTTTTATACGCCACCTATTTAAACCAATCACCTGGCAGATCTTCGGCGGGGATTAATATTTAAAGTGCCATGCCCTGAGAGACTGAGGTTCTTTGTCTAAAAATAGATGTTGACATTACGTTGTTGACAATTTTAAAACGGCAAAATGAGAGAGTGTGTTTGTGTTTATATGTGTGTGTGTGTGTGTGTGTGTGTGTGTGTGTGTGTGTGTGTGTGTGTGTGTGTGTGTGTGTGTGTGTGTGTTGCTGCAGCATCAGAGTCCAATTGTGAGAGATCTGTGTGGTTGTCAGCATGAGTGTGTGTGCCCATAAATGTGGGTGTTGTTGACAATATGGACACATACATTTATGTACATGCTTAAATATGCATGCATACATTCACTAGTGTGGCTCCCTTCCGAGATTCTCTTTTTTCTTCTTTTTTGTAGTCCTTTGACATTCTAGTTCTAGAAAGACTTAACTTTACTGAGCACTGAAGACGGAAAGAAGCAGAAATTTAAGTGTGTGTGTGTGTGTGTGTGTGTGTGTGTGTGTGTGTGTGTGTGTGTGTGTGTGTGTGTGTGTGTTTGTGTCTACTGGGTTGTGGGGGTGTAGTAAATGCTTACAAAGCCAAATAAACTTAATTGAATGGCATTGTGATGAATGAGATATGTTCTCTGTTTCTGAAGTGTGCTTGCTTCGAGCTACATTTATTCAAATGGCCTTGTTTTGAAAACTTTCTTGTGAATAATATTGAACTAGTAACAAAAGAGCTGTATCACTGGTGTGTTTGTGTCTGTGAGTGTGTGGGCATCCGTGTGTATATGCAAACGCCTGTGTGTGTGTGTGTGTGTGTGTGTGTGTGTGTGTGTGTGTGTGTGTGTGTGTGTGTGTGCTTGCATGCATACAGTATGTGTGTGTACAGGCGTGTGTGTGTCTGTGTGTACCACCCCTTCTCTCCTGATCTGACACTATTGACAGAGGCTCTGTTGAATTTTGACAGTGAGTGCAGGAGTTTGTTTTTAATTAAAAACAAAATTCAATAACCATATCAAGACGTGTCATTTTACGGTCTGTGCTGCATCGATCGCCGCCTCACTTATGTAAATCTGCTACTTCATCTTATGTGAGCAAATTTGGCAGCCTCCTTTTTGAAGGGGCTTTTTTTGCGGTATTACAACTTCATCAAAACCGCACCTCGCTACTGTAGCCTTAGCCTCAATCGCTCTACTTATTTTAAATATATAAATATACACACACACCACTGGTGTTAACTCCTTAAAGGCTACTAATTGCCAGCAAGCAGAAATGCAAAAGATGTGTGTAGGAAATCTGACACCTCTGTGTGTGTGTGTGTGTGTGTGTGTGTGTGTGTGTGTGTGTGTGTGTGTGTGGGTGTGTGTGTGTGTGTGTGTGGGTGCGCTTGGGAGATGGGGGAGTGTACCGGCCCACTAGTCAGTGGTACAGTGCATCTATCATGTTGCACTTGGAGGGCAGTCCGTGTCAGTGGGGTACAGTAGATTGAGTAAGCTGCTCTCTCTCTCTCACACACACTCTCTCTCTCTCTTTACGGGAGCCCAGAGAAGCAGCGGTAGGCTAATTGCCCGCACACCTTTTTCCTCAATCTCATTTTTTCCCCGTGAAAATCCCAGCTAATGGAATTAAAAAACATGTTGCCGGGGGTTCTCTCGCAATTTGGAGAAGGAGTCCATTAAGTTCATTAATTTAATAATGGGGCAGGAAAATAATGAGTAAAAATTATTGCTCAATTAGGATGGGGGGTGGAGGGGTGGTGGTGTGTGCAGTGATGGTGATGGTGGTGGTTGTGGAAGTAGAAGTGGAGGTGGGTGCTGCGCTAGAGAGAGCAAGAGCACACAGTAGGGAGAGAGAGAGAGAGAGAGCGAGAGAATGCGTGCGTATGGTTGGCGGTTTCACATTCATTCGAAATCACCTCGGTGTGCAATACTTTAATGAGATTATAATGGAATTGATTTTGCATAGGTACCGAATTAAACTGTTACTGGAGAGGCCATTAAGACTGGCTGAATGTAAGACTGCAGGAGCGCGGCTCAGTGCAGGGGGAAGAGCCATCATTTTTATTATCATTACCATCAGTAATGGTGTTAGCATTTCTATATAGGAAGACCACCACCACTAGCAGAAGCAACAGCAGCAGCAGCATCAGCAGCAGTAGTAGTTGTAGTAGTAGCTATGACCAAGCCCAGCTTGCAGCTATTTTAAATTAGCGCCACTGTTTTTGTTATGGTATCTGTATCTGTGTGTGTGTGTGTGTGTGTGTGTGTGTGTGTGTGTGTGTGTGTGTGTGTGTGTGTGTGTGTGTGT
>JAODXP020000015.1:22530073-22557573 GCA_027497455.2 Sardinella longiceps | reverse complement strand
CCTCTTAAAGTCCCCAAACCTCACAGCCCTTGGACTTCATAAAGTGTGCTCCACTACTGATGATGATGATGGCCGTCTCAGAGGGGGTAGTCTGTGGTACTTTACCCAAGCAAGAGAGCGGCTTCCTGGGTCAGACATGCTGAAGGCCTCCCTGCCCAACTCCCTCCCTGCAGAGGAGAGGCAGCTGCGGTATGACTGTCTGTCTGGCAGGTAGACAGATGTTCCCAGCCAGCCGTGGTGTTGGTGGTTGTGTGTGTGTGTGTGTGTGTGTGTGTGTGTGTGTGTGTGTGTGTGTGTGTGTGTGTGTGTGTGTGTGTGTGTAATGGTGGTGGTGGCTGGCAGTGGCACTGGAGGAATGAAGGATGAAGAGAGGAAGAGGAGGAGGAAAAGGGAAGGATGGAGGCAGACATGCATGAAGTCACTGAAGCAACCGCAGAGCTCCATTCCTTACACAAGCCCTCTATGCGCAGACACACACAAATACACACGCACACACACACACACACACACACACACACACACACACACACACGTATATACACACAGTGCATTACACTGCTGTGTTACAAAGCGCTTTCTCATTACGCACACAGGCGGAAGCTAAAGTGCATTGTTTACCCGAGTAGCACTGACACGCCACTGCCCCAGCGGAGATGGAGACAGCAAGAGAGAGTTAGGGGGAGGGCGAGAGAGATAGAGGGATGGGAGAGAGAGAGAGAGCCTGAGTGATTCTCAATGGGCGCTGCGTTCCCAGACTAATTTACTGTGTCACAGATAATAAATGTACACAATAATTTGGGGCAGGAGGGGGTCGAGTGCAAGTGTTTTGTGTGTGTGTGTGTGTGTGTGTGTGTGTGTGTGTGTGTGTGTGTGTGTGTGTGTGTGTGTGTGTGTGTGTGTGTGTGTGTGTGTGTGTGTGTGTGTGTGTGTGTGTGTGTGTGTGTGTGTGTGTGTGTGTGTGTGTGTGTGTGTGTGTGTGTGTGTGTGTGTGTGTGTGTGTGTGTGTGTGTGTGTGTTTTCGTCTTTGTAATGGTGTGTTTGTGTGTGTAACGGGTAGTGGGTGTTGGTCGGGGGTTGGGGAAAGGGGGTGTTCGGAGATCAATATTGATCACGGAGAAGAAAAAGACGGTGTGCAGCGGAAAACAACAATGTGCCTCAAATTGTCTGTGTCCCATTACAGCCCGAGCTGTTCCTGCTGACACTGCAGCCAGCACGTGTGATGGGCTTTCATCCACCTTCCCGACCCCCCCAACCCTTCTTACACACACACACACACACACACACACACACACACACACACACATGCACATACACTCAATCACACACATTCACACATACATGCACACATCCTCAGCCTCCTCACCCAGGCCTCTCTTAAACAGACCTCATCACTAAAACAGGCAGAATCATCCCAGCTATCGCAGCCCATTAAAGTGTTTGACAGTCACACCGTGAGTTTTTTTTTTTTTTTAATGGCAGACCCTGACAGTGTGCTGTGCTTCGCCTGATAGGGATCCATAATGTATTTTTTTCTCCCCCTTCTCCCTCACTCCTCCTCCAACCACCGCAGAATACAACCATTGGAAATACACAGCCATTTGGCTCTTTTAATAGGCCTGGGTGCCCCCTACGGCTAATTCAGACCAGGCAATTAAAGCACCCAGGAGACACATGAGTTGCCATGGTTTGACGGCTGCGATGATGATGAAGACGATGGTGAGGATGAGGATGATTATGATTACATGGATCCCGACAATGGCAGTGATGGTATTGGGGGACAGATGATTACACTTGTGTTGGTGACAACGATGATGGTGGTGTTGATGATGATGATGGTGATGATGATGACGATGATGATGATAGCTGTGGTGATGTCAGTGATGGCGGCTGTGATCTTGAGCTCCTTTATCGCTGATAGTAATTGCCACCTGCCTCTTCAACTTCCCATCTCTGGCGAAGACCTGCCCCGCGAGTAAAAGCACTGTCTGACAAGTCTGACGGCTTTGATTTAGAACTTGCCAGAGAAGCCGGGGAGAGGAAATAGAAATCAGGCTTTTGAAGGCGGGCGAGGTGAAGGAGCTTCATTTGAATTATTAACTGTGCGTTGGGGTGGGGGAGAAGGAGTCAGATAGAGAATGGGGGGTTGAGGGAGGGAGGTAGAAAAGGTAGTGAGAGGTAAACGAGGGGGACGGGGGCCCGGGGTCTGTGTTAAAGAGGGACTTGCCATGGTCTGTTTCATGAGAGCGTGTAGGGGGAAGCCCAGGGCCATGAGACGAGAGCCTGAGCGCTAGAAATGACGTTCTTCCCGCAGCGCCTGTGTGCACACATACACACACATATACACACATTATCTCTCTTTCTCTCTCACTCACAAACACACACAAATTCTCTTGCACATTCTCTCATCCTCTCTCTCTCTCTCTCTCTCTCTCTCTCTCTCTCTCTCTCTCTCTCTCTCACTCACACACACACACACACACAAACAAATACCACACATACACATACATTATCTCTCTTTTTCTCTCACTCTCAAACACACTCAAATTCTCTCTTCCTCCCTCTCTTTCTCTCTCTCTTTCTCTCTCTCTCTCTCTCTCTCTCTCTCTCAGACACACACACACACACACACACACACACACACAGCTCTGCCACACAGCATGGTACAAACACACTGCATGCTGGGCAGTGTGACAGAAAACAGAGCAGTGAGGCACATCACAGAGCAGCACATTACAATAATATAACAAAAGAGAAGCACAGCTAAGCACATATACAAAACAACACATTAGATTATTACACAAACATAACACAAGCAAGCGCATCAACGAAATAACATCAGCAAGCATATTGCAGAAAAGCACATAGACAAGCACGTTTTCAAAAGCATCAAATGATGCTATAATACAATGCCGAACAGCTTTGCGTAGTTTAACAACGGCACAACAAAACAGCAAAGCTAAGCTCAGTATAACACAAGCCGTTACAATATGACAGCGCATCAGACCCAACAACAGGGCACAGCGGAACCATTTAATCTATCAACAAGACCGTTTGCTGTTATTCGCCCTCTTTAAATAGTCAATAAAAAATTAACAGTCAGTCAATATTTACAAGCCTTGTCTGTCAGGATGAATACAACGCTTGATAATGAATTATGTAAAAGTGAACCTGAATTCAACCTGAAACCAACTTGAAATAAACGTCAACCCCCTTTTTTAAAATCCCATAAGGAACGAGTCGTAACGCTGCACTGTCCACTTGGAAGCATTAAATGTCTGAGTAGGAGAGGGAGTGTGTGTTTTAAGGGACTGGAGTGTGTGTTGTGATGATCTCAGCCGGTCGTTGGTTGACGGTGTGTTTTTTTGCCTGGTCAATGAACAAGCGTGGGCTGTGTGCCGGCCTCCCCCTTTTCCGCCGCGCTCTGCCCTGCCGGTGGCCGGCGCGGAAGGAAGTCATTATCGGGGCTTCGTGTCGGGAACGCGACCAAACGCCCTGCGTTAGCATGCCGCAGCCCCGCGGTGCCTCAAGCTGTTCCGGGAGCGGCGAGAGCACGAGCCAAACGCGCCCAGATCACATGAATGACAGCATTGCACACTGCGCACTACACAGACCGAGCAGCAGCGCTCTCTTAAGAGTTCAGCTCAGTGTGTTTTATCCCCAAGCCTGTAATTAGTTATGCACTTTGCTCGGCTCTATCTATCTATCTATCTATCTCCAGCATCTTCACCCTGTTCAACACGTTAATATGTTTACTTTTCAAATATTCATGTGCTTATAAACATTTGTGAGCAAAATGGATGGATGGATGGATGGATGGATGGATGGATGGGTGGATGGACTGATGAAAACAGAATTGCAGAAGCGTCTCCTGGGAGTGGATGACCTTTCTATTTTGAGCTCGTGGAGCCTTTTTTGAATACATCTTTATTCATACGTTCATTCAGTCATTTTGGACAGTCATGCACTCATTCACTCATTCATGTGTGCAGATGAGATGCAGCGAGCAGGCGTGCTGAATGCATGTGTCCTTGAGAGCTGGCGCGCTGGTCGGCCGGGACAGTTTGGCGGTTCTCCTGAGTGTGCCAGCCCTGGGGCTCTGACAGAGGGGATGGGGGTGGGGGCGAGTAGGAGAGGGAGGGAGAGATGGCAAGAGAGGGACGGAGGGACAGAGGGACAGAGGGAGAGAGGAAGAGAGAGAGAGAGAGAGAGAGAGAGAGAGAGAGAGAGAGAGAGAGAGAGAGAGAGAGAGAGAGAGAGAGAAAGATGGAGGGATTGCAATTAAAAGGCAGCCGGCCGCGTGCCGGGAGATGCTGAGGTCCAGGATCAGCTGGTCTGATGTCATCTTATCCCTCTGTTAAGCAGCCGGACCCCTTTGAAGAGAGAACTCACAAGGGACTTCATCAAGCCCATACACACAAACACACACACACACACACACACACACACACACACACACGTGCGCACACACCACCGCCACCACTGCTGCCACTACACGGGGGACTTCATCATAAAACCCCACCTCCCCCATTGTCCTATTCCCCCTCCAACCTATGACACCCCCTCGTACAAGCTGCCACACACACGCGCGAGCACACACACACACACACACACACACACACACACACACACACACACACACACACACACACACACACACACACACACACACACACACACACACACACACACACACTGAAAGAGAGCGAGAGAGAGACCGGCGCACTGAATCCTCCCCCTCAGCCTCCCTCCCCCTCTCATCTCTCTTCCTCTCCTCCTCCCCTCTGCTTCACACAGATCCTCCCCTTTTTCTGTGTGTGAATGCTTATGTTGGCTTTTAGCACACTGAAAGTAAACACAGGGAATAGCACAGAGAGAGAGAGAGAGAGAGAGAGAGAGAGGAATAGAGAGACAGACAGCACAAGAGAGGGAGAGGGAGAGAAGCCACTCGCACACTGGCTGCACGCTGACGTGCTCATTCACTTGAACAGAGGGACACCCTGCCAAAGAAAAGCCCTCTCTCACAGGCGAGGGGAGAAAAGAAAAGAAAACACAATACCGCCACAATAGAGAGGGAAAGACCCGGGCGGCAGGGAACGAAAGAGCGTAAAGCCAGAGAAAGAGAGAGAGAGAGAGAGAGAGAGAGGACTCTGCACTTTGCCAGCGAAAAGGAGGAGAGAGAGAGAGAGAGAGAGCAGGAAGAGAGAGTGAGAGGAAAAAAAGGGAAAGCAAGTGAAAGAGAGGGAGAGAGAGAGAGACAGCAGCGTGTGTGCTTGCAAGAGAGTGAGCGAGAGCGAGCGAGAGAAAAGGATCCTCCTGCTAAATGCGCAAAGCATCCCGCTATCCCACGCTGTGCTCCATGGCCAACTCGGGCTGTCTGCTGCTGTCCGGTGCAGGGATGCTACCTCATACCCTCCAGTGTCCACCCGCATTCCTCTACCTGCCTGAGGTAAGCCCTCCATCCCTCTCTCACTCTCTCTCTCTGTTTTTTTTTCTTCTCTCTCTCCTCCTCTTGTTTCTCGGCGAGCGCGTGATGGCATTGTTGTGCTGAGCAGGGTCTCCTCCTCCCCTCCTCACCCTGACCCTGACCCCTGTCCACTTCGGACTGTCATCAGGTCACTTTTTTTATTTATTTAAGATTATTTATTTAACCCTTTGAGTTCCACCGTGTCCCCCCTCGCCTCAGCCCGATCGTCTCTCAAGGCTGACAGTGTTTATGAGAATTCACACTTTGTATTCAAGAATCTTACTTCCATGAGCAAAAATAAAATATTCCAGTTAGTTATTTTTCTGTAATTCTTCATAGTTTTAATATTTGTAATTTAAGCGTTATTATAGAAGGGTTTGTTGTTTAAGAATCACACTTGTGATGTCAGAACCAGACTTGTGTGAGTGATCGTCGTAGAGTATTGAGAGTTCTGAGTCTGTGTGTGTGTGTGTGTGTGTGTGTGTGTGTGTGTGTGTGTGTGTGTGTGGCTGTGGCTGCTTGCACTGTTTGGCTCTGTTGTGTATACTTTTTTTTCTAATTATTTACCATGCGTTGCTTAGTGTGTACATTAATGAGGCGGTGCTATTTGGGAGGAAAAAAAATAAAACGCATCTCTGTCTCTTCATGTATGTTGCTTTGATGTCACTTTTCGGCATGCATCAAGGCAATTCCTCTCTTTCTCTCTCTTTCTCTATTTCTCTCTTTCTTCCTCTCTATCTCTCTCTCTCTCTCTTGAACGTTGAAAGTGGAGCCAGCTAAAGTGCTGGGGGCTGTTGATGAGGGGCGGTTAAAGAGCTAATGCCGAGCAAACACTGAGGGGAGGCAGCTAGTCCTCCTCATGCATTTATGCATGGCCCTATGTGCTCGCTACAACCTTGATTACATTTGTCAGAAATGTATAGCAATTTTCTGTCATGTGAGTGTGTGTGTGTCTGTGTGTGTGTGTGCGCGTGTGTGTGTGTGTTTGGGGTGTGTGTGATTTTTTTTTGAAGCACTTGAAATATGAGATTTGATAGGCCTTTCATGCTACATTGTTTATTTGAAGCCTCTGGACTTTTTTTTAAAGCTTCAATTAAATGGGATAAATCTAAGAGGATTTTGAAGGGATTCTCCAAATTAATATTATTATTATTATTACTATTATTGTTGTTGTTTTTGTTATTATTATTATTAGTGGTATTTCTTTTCTGTGGGTGGGTTTCTGAATGCTTGCGTCATCACAAAACACACTGTGTGTCTCTATGCGATAACTAAAACTCGCTTAGAGCAAAATAGAAAAAGCAGATATCCCACCGCTGAGAGACAGACAACAGAAGAAAAAAAAGCTAAAAAAAAAAAAAAAAAAGTATAAGAGGTGCGAGCCTCCTGTTTCCTCCTTTTAAATCATGCTCAGCCACCACGGTAATGGCCCACTCTCTCCTCCCTCCCATCTGTGCGCGGTGAGCCCCAGCATGGAGGACTTCCTCCCAGCCCATGGGCCGCGGGACGGGGGCCACGCCGAGGTCCAGCTGCTCCACGCACCACATTCTGCTCCACGGCTCCCCCGAGACCCATTGCCTTTTATTCATCACTTCAGTGTGTGTGTGTGTGTGTGTGTGTGTGGGGGGGGGTTACTTGTGTGTGTGTGTGTGTGTGTGTGTGTGTGTGTGTGTGTGGTGAAGAGGTGAATGTATGAGAGTACATTCTTGTATTTGAGTGTATGGGTGTAGGTGTATGTGTATGTGTGAGAATGTTGGTCTATGATTGTATTTGTGTGTGTGTGTTTGTGTGTGTGTGTGTGTGTATGTGTCAGTGTGCAGCGAATTGTGTGGGAGGAATGGTTCTGTGTGAGCGAGTGTGTAAATACTTCATGTCAGGAACACTCCCTCTCTCCCTCTCTTCCCCAGAATCATTTCCAAATAAATTAAAGCGGCATATGTAAAGAGAGGAGGGTGAGGAGAGATTTATATGTAAACCAAATAAGGTACCTGCAAGATGTATTCTGCCGTGCTATTTGTATGACAGCACGGGAGATTGTTTTTAAAAAATTGCTGTGAAGGAGAATCAATATGCCGTCACAAGGAGCGCTCTATATTCTCCACAGAGTTCTTTTTCCTCTTCTTTTATTATTCTCCTTATTTCTTTTGTGGCTGGCGATAGCTTAAATGCATTTTTTTAACCTCATAGAGACAAAATGGAGGCGAGGAGAGCTGGGATGAGTTTGAGAATATCAGGGAAAGGATTTTTGGCCTGGTTGGTGTCAATCTGAGTTGTCTGAGCTGCCCTGGTGTCGATCTTGCTTTCCTGTTTAGTCTATGTTTGTGTGCTCTCTCTCTCTCTCTCTCTCTCTCTCTCTCTCTCTCTCTCTCTCTCTCTCTCTCTCTCTCTCTCTCTCTCTCTCTCTCTCTCTGTCTCTCCCTCTCTCTTTCTGGTGGATGAGTGTGAGTGGTCTGGCGGGCCACTGCTACTCTGCTCTGTCTCTGTGCCACGGGCCCTGGGGGAGGAAGGCAGGCAGGCAGGCAGGCAGGCAGGCAGGTTGCCACCTCAGTGCAGTGAGAGGGAAGCCGAGAGCCCAGTGATGAGCAGGAGGGGAGGAGGAGGACAGGGTTAGGCAGGGTCCCCTTACAAAGCAGGCTGGTGGCGCGGCAATTGTGCATGTTTGTGTGTGTGTGTGTGTGTGTGTGTGTGTGTGTGTGTGTGTGTATGTCTTTTTGTTTATACTGTATATGCCACTCCGCTGTTGTGACACATGAGCTAACATTTACTTATTTGCAGATTTCTGTTCATGCAAATATGCAAAAATGTTTAGCATTCCTGCAGCTGATGTGTGTGTTTGTGTGTGTGTGTGTGTGTGTGTGTGTGTGTGTGTGTGTGTGTGTGTGTGTTATGTTGTGTGTGCTATTGTATAGTGCAGGCATGATTTATCTTTCTGTGTGAGTGTGTGTGTGTGTGTGTGTGTACAATGTACATGTATGTGCGTGTTTGAGGTGTGTGTGTGTGTGTGTGTGTGTGTGTGTGTGTGTGTGTGTGTGTGTGTGTGTGTGTGTGTGTGCGTGTGCTTGTATGCGCGCACACAACTGTGAAACACAAGCTCTGTGAGCCCTGAGCAGACGAGTCCCAGTGGGGCGATGGGGACTAATGGGGCTTTAGGTAGTGTGACGGCGTAAAAGGCCGTTTTCACACCCCTGCACGGCCTCAGCTGGACTTCCAGTAAAGAGGCAGGCAGGGGAGCAGGCGCACTGCCCACCACACCTCGGCCTGTGTGTGTGTGTGTGTGTGTGTGTGTGTGTGTGTGTGTGTGTGTGTGTGTGTGTGTGTGTGTGTGTGTGTGTGTGTGTGTGTGTGTGTGTGTGTGTGTGTGTGTGTGTGTGTAACCAATGGGGATGACATCACCTCAACCCACCACCCCATTAAATGGCACTCTGACTTCACAGGCCTTTTCTAACACTTAAAGATGATTCATAAAATTTCATGACTGTTGATGTGATGCTGTCAATTTCTCTGACTCTCTCATCACTTTCTTCTGAGTGCTCCTGTCTTACAAAATGTTCACATCATTTTCAAGCTTTACATTTCTGTATTTTGATACTCTTGATTGCGCTTGGCGCACTTAGATTATGTAGGTCTTTTTTGTTTGTTTTCGTTTACGTTTTTAATCTGTACCAAGACATCTTGTTGATCTGTTTTCTTCCCGTAGTATCATCTCGCTCTTTCTCTGCCTCTCAGCGGAACTTGTACAAATTTGAAACGGTGTTGCAAAAAACATGGGGAATGTCTGAATATTAATGTCTGTGTTTTATTGTAAATTTTTCATCTGCATGACTGGTGCGATACAAGTGGTGGTTATGCTCATTTGCGCAGCCCATCCTTTGCGAGGCTGCGAGTTGAGTTGACTTGTGTGTATGTGTGTGTGTGTGTGTGTGTGTGTGTGTGTGTGTGTGTGTGTGTGTGTGGCGCGCAGTGCAGTTCAGTGCAGTGTAGTGCAGTGTAGTGCAGTGGAGACTGTTTGTGATGTGAGGGCACGTGCACGCCGCACCCCCTGCTAATATTTTATCAGATACTGAGAGTGATCTCTGCTCAGTCGGGAGTCACTCGTACAGACACACAGAGACCCCAGGGGGGAAGAGGAGGGAACAAAACACCCTCTCTCTCTCTCTCTCTCTCTCTCTCTCTCTCTCTCTCTCTCTCTCTCTCTCTTTCTCCCCTTCGTCTTATTTTCTCTGTCTAGTTCTATCTCTCTTCACTCGTTCTCACTTTCTCCTCATTCTCTTTCTGTCTCTCTTTCTCTCCCTCACTCACTCTCACTCCATTTCTCCCCCCCACTCCCCTCTCTCTCCTCTGTTGGGGGAGTATTAGGTAACAGTGGCAGAATCATTACTGTAGACCACCGCTGGGCTATTGACAGCTGTAAATGGAGACGTCTTGTAGCTGAGGGACCATCAGGGCTGCTGTCTGTGCTGGGCTGTGCTGTGCTGGGCCTCTGTCCCCACACATGGTGCTTAGGGCAGGGCAGGGAGCTGGGGACAGAGAGGGCTGGATATTTCTGGAAGAATGCTTCTCCCCAGGAGAATGACCTACGGGGGTCAAAGGGCAAGCCCAAGGCACCGTGGGCGTGAGAGGCGGGCTTAGATGGTGATTGTGTGGAGCACGTGTCAGATGAAGGGTTCTCACAGTAATTTGACTTCGTATGGCACACATACACCCACATACAAAGGCACAACTGCATTGTTTACGTATACCCACACACACACATACACCAATATACCCACACCAGTATACAAATAAATAAAACAAAAAAAAAAGCTTTTTATGGCATGCATACACCAGTACTTCTCCCGGGAAACACTGTTTATCTATCTGGCTGTGACATTGGTTAATGCGAGTCAAAAGGAGCTTTTGAATGTTTTTGTGTCTAGTTCGAGTTCATTTTATGTATTGTGACTCGTATAGCTGCAGAGGAAGCAAGATATATATTTTTTTTTTAATATTCTTTTTCCTTGCATGATTCTCTCATACCATCCTCTTTCCAAAGTCCTCTCCTTTTTCACCACTGCAATCCTCTTATTTGGGTTGCATTTGTTTTGTTTTGCTTTTATTTTTGTTAGTGTGTGTGTGTGTGTGTGTGTGTGTGTGTGTGTGTGTGTGTGTGTGTGTGTGTGTGTGTGTGTGTGTGTGTGTGTGTGTGGACAATGAATCAGGTTTACATTTCCATGAGGAATTAGAGAGCCACAGCCATGTGGAATGAAATAATGAGTCAGTGGGGGAGAGAGAATGTACACTCCGCCGTACACACACATACACACACACACACACACACACACACACACACACACACACACACACACACACAAACACAAACACACACATACACACATAGTGACAAGACACAGACCATACAAACAAAAGCCAACAACAAAAGCCTCGTGCTCTGCCTTCTGTGGCACAGCCTGCATTTTGCACACTGATGAATGCCCCCTTTCATTTGTTCTCCCCTCTCATCCTTATCTCCCACCACCCCCCATTTTTTTCTTTTTCTTTTCTTTTTTTCTTTTTTTTTTTACAAAAAAGGTCCAAATTACAGTTAGGAATTGGCACAGTGTTTTATAGAAAAGTGCACTGTGCATCAATAAATGCATATTTACATTTTGCCAATAATGTTAAACATCCCTGCAAGTCAATGGAGGCGAGAGCGAGAGAGTGGCCCTCGGGTGAAGTGGCGGCACGTCAGTGGGCGTCCTGAAAAATTAGCATTCTTGACGCTTGTGACGCTAATATACTCCCCTCCTTGGGAAAATGTGCTGATTATAGATGTCTTCACCCTCAAACATTCCTCCAGCCTTTTTATAGCCCCCCACGCCATTATTTAATTCGGCTTTTTAATCACCGCTCGTATTTGCTCAGCCCTGGAAGAGATGAGAGTTCAGCTCGAGAGGGCTGCACGTTTAGCTGAGAGAAAGTAGGAAAAGGCAAATAGTGTAAGAAGAGGGAGAAAAAAAGACAATAATATCTTTTGGTGGCTGGAAAGTAAGCCCTGAAAGTAAGAGAGAGATAGGTTTAATAAGAGCGTGTGGCCGGGTGGGTTGTTTTATATACCCCAGGAAGAATGCTCTTGTGTCTTGAGAAAGAGATTGCTCATGAGTTGCAAGTAGTCAGGAGGGATTTGTTTAAAAGCCATCTTTGGTCAAGGAGTATGGCTTTCTTTTAAAACAGAAGGGTAATGGGTAGAAATATGTCTTTGAGTGTGTGTGTGTGTGTGTGTGTGTGTGTGTGTGTGTGTGTGTGTGTGTGTGTGTGGATGTGTGTGTTGTTTGTGTGTGTTTGTTTGTGTATACACACACATCCTCCTGCAGATACAGTTCATGCATACTCATACAACCACACAGTGATTGCAAAAATAGTAGCAATAACAATATTATTTTTTTATCATTTAAACATGGTAGTAGTGAGAATATAAACATTTTTATAAATGTTCAGATCATTCACAATCCATGATAGCTGCTGATGTAAGTCCTTAAGTACCTATTTGTATTTAGACTGTACTGCAATGCACACGTAACGCATTATGATACTGTACAGTAAAAATCCAACAAAACCATCATGATGAAAGCATAAAATGAGGTCCCATGGTTCCATAAAGAGGATACACTGAATAAAGAATGATTTGGAAAAAGGAAAAGGGAAAAATAAGCTTTAATGTGCATTTTTATTCTTCAGCTGAAAGGCCCTATAACGTCGTAACACTTTATATGTGTAGTTATTATTACTATGCGCCAATTGCAGTGTCACTCATGATGAGGCATTATGAGTAAGCCTCTTTTATGTTTACTGGGTGCAAACAGAGTGTTACCACAAAGTTATTTTTTTTTCCAGAATTGTAAGAACCTGTGTGTATGAACACACACAGACACACACACACCACGCACAGAGGGAGGGAGACAAACACATTTTCTCTCTTCCTGTTAGCCATCATTGCAAAAGGCTGCGGGTTGGTGAGCTGAGCTGTATGTCTTGCTCTGCTAATGCAGTGTGTGCACCTGTGGCCGTGTTACAGGCTCTGGCTGCTCTGTTTCAGCCCGCTGCTGCCATTATTAGTTTCATGATATAAAGGTGGCTTGCTTTGGTCCTGCTGCCCGTAGTCTCATCTACTCAGGAGCCTAGGAAATCGTTAACTTAACAGGCAGCCCAGAAAAGTACAGCATACACACCCTTACACACACACACACACACTCACACACATGTACACACACGCGAGCGCGCACGCACACACACACACACACACACACACACACACACACACACACACACACACACATACACACACTGCAGCCAACTATTGAAGTCACTGCACATTTCTATATCCATCAGCGTAATAGCTTCAGTGAAAAGGAAAGCAATAAAACCCCATCACTTAAACGCAATCTGGTCAGCCCACATACTCTTTCTCTTGAACGAACACACACACACACACACACACACACACACACACACACACACACACACACACACACACACACACACACACACACACACACATTAATATATACTATGCTATATACATACACATATACACACAAAGTGAGCCCATTCCATGCTACAGGACAGGTCAGAGAGAAATTGTTCTGTGGGCAAACAAAGATATTCTTAGTTTTTCCAAAAGGTCATTATCAGTGAGAAGCACCCAGGCCTTGGAGAGAAAGTGAGTCATTTCATTTCAGTTCTTTTTATTTTATTTTATTTTATTTCACTTTATTTCATTTCATTTCATTTTTATATTTCCTATGGAAAGCTGCTTTTGAAAAAAAGTTTACACTCTTCTGTCTTATTTCTTCCTCCCTCTGGCCATATTATTGTGGTTGAATTCTCGTTTTTGAAGGGGCTTCTTCTACATATCTGACTATTAAAAAGCACCAGAAGTCATTTGCTGAGGGGGATCGATATTTGAACTATACTATTGTGGTTTGTTCTGCGTGTACCGGTGTGTACAATTAAATGGAGCTTGAAATTGATTTGAGGTTCTCTGAGAAAGACTTTAAAAAAAGGGCTGGAGGTATTTTATTTTTATTTCAAAATGAAAATGAGAGGGAGGGCCAGAAGGTGAGCACAAGCTTAAGAAGGGGAGTTGGGGGGGGGGGGGGGGGGGGTTGAGAGGTGCAGACTAGGAAGACAACCTCACTCAGGCAAACAAATAATTGCCTTTGTGCTTGCAGTCAAATGAAGCACAGTTATTTGTCCTCTTATGTGCACTTCATTTTCCCATTGCTATGATATACCCACACAAAAAAAACAAAGAAAGAGAGAGAGAGAATAAAAAATACAGAATTTTAAATGCAATAATTCCACAAATAATATTGTATTATAGCCGAGCTCAATAACTGTCGTCTCACTCAAACATTACGGCTTTATTTTCCGACAAAGGTAATAATTTTTACATTTTTCAGGAAGTCATTGTGTTTGATGGGCTATTGACCTGAGGTGTCAACAGCTTTTACAAAACCAGAGCAGAATTGCGGAATGCATCAGGGGTGGTCTGCTGTAGAGGTGGTCTGCTGCATTTCCCTGCACTAGTGGGTGATGTGGGTCCACCCAAACCATCAAATTAAATCAGAAAGATATTTTTCATGTACAGTACACACACACACACACACACACACACACACACACACACACACACACACACACACATACAATACAGTACATGTAAGAATAGCTTGGAGTATAACCCATAAACACAAACACAACACTCCATCCATCTAAAATTGATGAACTTCCATAAAGCCGTTACTGCATCAGAAAAATGTAGTAGGTGGCAATCATTTGTGACATTTGGACAGCTGTTGATTTTTTTAATTTCATGAAAAAAAAACATGTTGCCTGCTACAAAAAGTATAGATTTGTTTTAATTACATTGGCAACATGTGGTAATTTGATGGCATCAATTAAAAGTAATACCATCTTAAAACTGTATCTCAATCAAATATCAAAGCACTCACTTTGCAACCAAAATCATCTGAAAGGGACAGCATTATTTAAATAGATTGCATTTCCTCAGAATAAACATTTTTTTTTATTATCTCATCAATAATTATTAATAGTTGTATTACTTCAAGAAAACAAATTTAAATGAAAAGTATTAAACCACTGCAGTGACTGCACTTTTACTTTGCTTAATTACTCCAGAAATGTGTATTTCTGTATGTACATCCATGTGAGTGTACGCATTTTTAGGAGAAAGAGCAAACATGTACAAACCAAAAGCAAAAACTTTCCTCGAGTCCCACTGACCAGCTGGCTGGGTTAGGAGTTTAGGTGAAGACCCTTAACCCTCTGTGTTCCCCTGTGGCCCAGACTGGCCCAGTGCACTGTAGTGCATCCAGTAGCTGCCTTCAGTGGGGCCGGAGGAGAGGAGCTCAGGGCTCAGTGAGCAGGTAGAGTAGAGAGCACATGCAGTAGACTAGAGCCACAGGCTACAGTGCTCCTCTCCTCTCCTCTCCTCTCCTCTCCTCTCCTCTCTTCTCCTCTCACTGACTGGAGGGTGCTGCCTGGACGCCTCGTGTTCCACACCACACTCTTCCCTCAGGACTGACACTGCACTGCACCACGCTCCCGACGCTGCGTGCACACACACACACACACACGCACACACACACACACACACGCACACTCATGCTCAATACATACATGCTTAGACAAACATAAAGAGGCTGTGACATGCACTTGCAATGAAAATGTAGCCTGTTCTGTGCGTGTCTATGTCTGTGTGTGTGTGCGTGTGTGTGTGTGCGCGCGTGTACGCACACGTCCAGATTGTCCACCACAGTGCTGCGCCACCCGCTGACACCTCCCTCACTCCTAATTTAATGACTGGGAATTATAACCACATTGTTATCATTTTGCAATAGAGAGTAATGAGTGGCAATTATGGCTCTCAGAAAAGCGAGGACAGCAGCCCAGAAAAGGGAGCGGAGAGGAAAGAGAATGGGCCCCGCGTGCGTCTCCCCCAGGCTATGTCCATGCATCCCCCCACCCCCCACCACCACCCGCAGCCCCCACTGGGCACTGGGGCATTGTCTCAGGGCAGAGAGGCCTGATGGAAAAACCCAGATGGCTTTGTGATGTAAATAATTTCTCCATCTCTTTGTTTCTCTCTCTTTCTTTCTCTCTCTCTCGCTCTAGCTCTTTAACTTTCTCTCTCTCTCTCTCTCTCTCTCTCTCTCTCTCTCTCTCTCTCTCTCTCTCTCTCTCTCTCTCTCTCTCTCTGATCCTATCCCTCAACGCAGTATCTGTTTCTTAGTTTTTCTCTGAAATACATACTGTTTGTGTGTGTGTGTGCGCGCGCGTGTGTGTGTGCGTTTGTGTAAAGCAGTGAAAATTATCACAGTAATCAGTCGAGTATCCTCTTTGTTCTGCTACCCTCAATGAACTGTTAAAAAGCGTGAAAAAATTACGACATTCATTCAACCCTGTTTTGTTCTTTTCTCTCTCTCTCTCTCTCTCTCTCTCTCTCTCTCTTTCTCTTGCGGTGATTGCCCCTTTCTCTGTGCCATGCAGCGAGAGGTGCTAATTAGCTTCCATGTGAGAATGTGGAATGCCGGGGCAGTGGCGTATCAGCAGCAGGGAAACCAATGCGATTTAGCTGCGTTGTGAGCGAGTGGAAAATCACTGTGTAAATTGGAGGTTGTCGCTGCAGAGGCATTCCTGTGTGCTTACATTTCATGGGTGAGAATCCAATCTCGTGGGACAGCACCAGTGTGTGTGTGTGTGTGTGTGTGTGTGTGTGTGTGTGCATGTGTGTGTGTGTGTGTGTGTGTGTGTGTGTGTGTGTATCAGTGCGTGTGCGTGTGTTTGTGTCTGTGTATCTCTCTGTGTGTGTATGTGCCTGATATGCCCCACTCCAATAGTCTCCCCCAGCCACTCCTGTGATGAATGATGCTACTGTAAATTTCAGTGTACAGACTCAAACATGCATCGCATTCAGGAGAAAAAGATGGTTGTAATGGCAATTTTAGCCTAGTAAGCAGCCATTTAGTGCAGCCATTCTGTTTCACAGAAATCTACCGGCCTCCACAGTGTGGCTTTAATGGGACATGCAGCGCTAACATCTGTCTGTGACTGCTCAAGCTATTTACCCTTGTTTTTACAGCCAGACTGTAGGAGGATCTATTAAAAACAGACGTGCGGGTTCTCTCTCTCTTTCTTGTTTCGTAATTGTGATTTTTTTTTCTCACTCTATTTTTTCTGTCTTTACTCCTCATTCTGTGACTTTCTCTCTCTGACTCAGTCTTTCTCGCTCTCGCTTGTGCTTTCGCTATTTCTTTCACACACACACAGACGCACACACACCGCACACTCCCTCCCTCTTATACACACACACACACACACACACACACACACACACACACACACACACACACACACTCACACACTGAGAGTGAGATGGGCATCTTTATCTATGGCAGTGGACAGTTTGGGGAAGAATTACAGTGACAGAGGCATACCGATGATGGGCCGGCCGTGAGATATCTGCGTCCCGTAAATTCTCTCTCACACTGTGTGATTTATGGAAGGAGCCTGTGTGAGCCTGTGTGAGCCTGTGTGTGTGTGTGTGTGTGTGTGTGTGTGTGTGTGTGTGTGTGTGTGTGTGTGTGTGTGTGCGCGCGGTTACGTGTGTATGTAGGTGTGTATCAGAGAAGTACTGTAAGAGCTATATACCTTAAGCTGCGGCCAGCACCCTTGCCTATTTTTCATAGTGCTCTTTTTCTCCTTCACGCACAATCCCAACCTCCAACACCCCAACCCCCCCAATCCCCACCCTTCCATCTCTCCCTTAATGACCGTCTCACTGTCGTTCTCATCCCCTTAATCAGATCTTTAAGAAGCACTGACAAACAGGCCTCTGCAAAATTATAATTTCACACCTTTGACCATTCTTAAGATTTTTGTGGTGGTGGTATATTTCCTACATAAATACCAACATGTTTGATTTTTATTTCAGTATCCTCAAGCCATTCTTTCTGTTTTCGTTCTTTCTGTGAGAAAATGACATTAAAGTCACTGCAGTCAGAAATTTGCACTGCACGTCTCTAATTGTTTATTCCCCCTTTGTGTTTGTTTCTGTGTTTGTATTTCATTGCAATGGAGCTTTCATTCACTGCACAAAGAGACCGGGGGTGCATCGTTTTTTTTTTTTTTACTCGAGGCTCAAATTGACTCCCTCCACACAAGAGAGTGATTGAATGAGGAGCTCTCACCCAGGGCTAGAGGGCAGTGGCAAACTTTTCCCAATCCAGTTAGGAGGCAGGCAGCCACTGCCTTTATTGCGTTTGAGGAGGAGGACGATGCCTCGCCACTCCAGCCAGGTGCTAGGACCAGAGCTGCCCCAAAGCCTCATCTGTCACCAACACACAAATGAGTACACACACACACACACACACACACACACACTCATTCACTCACTCACCGAAGGCAAGCCCAATTCCTCTCCTCTAACTACGAGTGTGTGCACATCATCATAGGAGATGGATGCTGTCCTGAGGGAGTGCATGCAGTAGGGGTCAATAGGAGCTGGAATGAGCAGAGGGGGACTTGAGCCTATCTTCCCTCCGAGTTGGGATTTGAATTGCAGAAATGTAGGCTCTGCTAGATTCAATAGATCCCAAACCAATTCTGTTTACCAATACCCTTCCCCCAAAGACACACACAAACACACACACAGACAAGCACACACACACATTTTTCTTCTCTCTTCTCTCATCAGTTGCTTTACACACTCACAACTGACCACTGGGCCTTAAGCCCCCCCACCTCCTCCAACCACTCCATGCTTGAATATTACAGCAGTTTTTCACAGAAACTTGTTGACTTTCTAAAAGAAAGAGTGGAAGGGGGTTAAGGAAAAAAATAAATAAATAAAATAAAGTCAAATAAAATATAAAAAAAATTCTCAGTGGTGTCGGACTCCAGCCCACGGGTTGAGATGTCAGCAGTCTTCTCCCTCTCACTGTGTTGTCTCATGGTGGGCTCCTTAATAAGCCACGGGGCTGGATGCGGGCAGGCAGTCGGGCAGGCAGGCAGGCAGGCAGGCAGACAGGGCCTCCGGGGGAGCCTAATCTAATGGACTCAGGGCTGAGGAGGAGACTTCGCCCAGAGCACAGGGGGCCGCAGGTCAGCCTGAGGGGGGAAGAGCCCAGGGCATCCTGGGCCAACAGGTTTGCCCTACCTGCAGTTTCTATTTTTTTTTTTTTTTTTTTGGGGGGGGGGGGGGCGTCTACGTGGTGGGTTAGGTTTTTTGGGGGGGGAGACGGCTACGTGCTGGGTTAGGGCACCTCGAACTATTGTGTGAGATGGAAGAAGCAAAGACTTATTTTATTCTTTTGTACTTCTGGACTGTTAGCTTGAAGTTTTTTTGTTTTTTGTTTAATTTTTCCTATCTTTTCTTTCATCAAAAAAAGGGGGTAGTGGTGCAAATTAACATAACATGAAAGATTATGGGCGTTTAGATTATTTATGTGATCAAGCCTTTGTGTGTGCAAGATATTGTGTGCGCAGTGTAAGTGTGTACCAGCACACACGTGTGTGTGTGTGTGTGTGTGTGTGTGTGTGTGTGTGTGTGTGTGTGTGTGTGTGTGTGTGTGTGGGTGCGCATATGTGTGTGTATGCCTGAATGCATATGTTAAAGCAGTTCACCAGCAGGTTAGTCCCTCTGAACTGGAGCACTCACTTCTAACTAATTGTTGTAATTAGCATGTGAATGAGGTGGAAATTAGATAATGGAAGTAAGATAAATATTGATGTTAACTCATATCCAAGAAAATCTGTGTGTGTGTGTGTGTGTGTGTGTGTATGTCTCTGTGAGAGAGAGAAAAAGAGACAGAGGAATGGAGGGAGGGAAAGAAAGGGAAAAAAGGAAGATAGAAGGTGTTCCAGACTGGTTTCTGTACATTTCACAGCCGCTTGTATTTGCATACATTAATCAGGGGTAATTAGAAGCCAAACGTGATTGCTGTCGAGGTTTCAAAATAAATCAATTCTTCTTGCGGAAGTTGGAGAGAGGGAAAAGAGGGGGGGTAGAGAAGGAGAGAGAGAGAGAGAGAGAGAGAGAGAGAGAGAGAGAGAGAGAGAGAGAGAGGGTTGTGTTGGCGGTGTGAGTGAAGCTCACCTTGCCTGGCCATGTACCTTTGTGTCTGAGCAGTGGCCCTGGCTGCACCTTTAGCTGCAGTCTATCTGTTAGCTGACAGCCGGGCTTTTCATTGCGGGCCCCCGTCTGTAATGACTGCAGCTCACCGAGGAGCCTGTCTCAGTGGAGCAGAAGAACTGCTGACGGGGAGTTCTTATCGCAGGTGTGTGTGTGTGTGTGTGTGTGTGTGTGTGTGTGTGTGTGTGTGTGTGTGTGTGTGTGTGTGTTAGTGTGTGTGTGTATGTGTGTGTGGTACGATTTTGGGGCAGCAAGGGAGGGAGGCTATGGTGACTAGGTTGAGGAATGGTGTGTGTGTGTGTGTGTGTGTGTGTTTAACTGTGTGTTGTGGTGTGTGTGTGTGTGTGAGAGAGAGAGAGAGAGACCGTGTGTAGGTTGACAGTGTGTTGCGGTATTGTGTGGTTTGATATAGTATGATGACGCAGACGTCTGTGTGTGTGTATGTGTGTTTGTATGTGTGTGTGTGTGTATGTGTGTTTGTATGTGTGTGTGTATGTGTACCGTATGCGTGTGCACATATGCACTGTATGTGTGTACTGTGTGTGTGTGTGTGTGTTGCGTGTGGGAGTTGAGGGCCTATGCTGTATGGTGCGGTGTGTTGCGGTGCAGTATTGGGTGGTCTGTGAGGACCATTAGGTGTGATTGGGTCTGTGCTGTGGGTAGCAGGCTGGTCCCTGTGCAGTGGTGGCACAGAGCAGCCAACCAACTGGAATTAAAGACAGCCGCCCAGAGGGGAGCCGCCATCTGGAGTAGGGCCCTGTCTGCACATTAGTGGCATCCTAGGCGCGCACACACTCTGACCTACACACACACACACACACTCACATTCACTCACAAACACTGCAGAAATGCTCACACAGTGAAAACAACCAAGTGCACAAAAATACACACATACATGTACAGTGTACTCACATATATCGAACATGCTTATTTAAGATGCATACGTATATATTTACCCTAGGAAAAAAAAATCATAAAAACACACGCACGCACATACACACACACAGACAAGCACGCATGAGGTCCTGTCTGCTGTGTGTTTCTTTTTTTTTCTTGAAGAATAATGCATGAAAGTGGGGGGAAGGAGAGAAGTGCTCGGGGCAGGCCAGGAGAAAGCTCATTTCTGGCGGCGGGCGGGCGCACTGCAGCGAATGGGTTATTGAGGTGGCTGTAATTTGATAAGGAGAGGAAACTCAATGGACTGTGAGCAAGTCAGCAGTTTGAGGCCAGTCACATTTCTGATGCGGGGGTGGCAGGGGAGAGAGAGAGAGGGAGATCGAGAGAAAAGAGAGATGGAATGAGAGAGAGAGAGAGAGAGAGAGAGAGAGAGAGAGAGGAAAGGGAGAAAAGGTTCCCTGGCGGTTATAAATCTTACCTCCATGAGAACAAGAGGGGAAGGCGGAGGGGAGCTGATCCGCCTGCGGTGCTCCGTTGCTAGGCCATGGGCCTGGGGAGCTCCCCCTCTGGCAGGGCCCCCAGTAGTGCTGCCTCTCCTCCTCTCTGATCAGCCCTAATCTGCTGATGTGCTCTACCATCAGCCGCCGTGATCCTCCAAAGACCCCTTTCAAACAAGCCGCCATTATCCCCTTAGCTTTCCCACTGCATTCACTCCCTCTCGCTCGCTCGCTCGCTCTCCAACTCTGTCTCGACAACTCCCAGAGATGCGCCCTTCCTCTCTCTCTCCCCCCCTCTCTCTTTCTCTTCCTTTCTAATGTCCATCTCCTTCACTCCCCCCCCCCCTCGTTGTTGTTTTGTGACTGTTTCTCCAGTGTGAGATGAGAGAGGGTGAAGCGGCTGGTGTGGTGTGGTGTGCATGATGTGGTGTGGTGTGATGGGCGCAGGCGTTTGAAGTGCTGCAGCTGAGGGGGGTGGGGGGTGGGGGGGTAGCTGAGAAGGAGGGGGGAGGTGGGGGTAGCCCCGATCGGGAGCGGAGAGGAGTGGAGAGAAGGCCCCGTGCATCCGCTTGTCGGCAGATCAAAAGATGGAGCTTCTCAGGCCGCATAGCAAAACCCCTAGAATAAAGCACTTTATTGGATTGAGAGGCACTCCTGTGTGTGTGTGTGTGTGTGTGTGTGTGTGTGTGTGTGTGTGTGTGTGTGTGTGTGTGTGTGTGTGTGTTTGTGTGCTTTGTGGAGGCTACAGTGACTGTGTGTGTATTGAAATGTGTGTTAGAGCTTGGTTTTATATATTTGGGTTATGTTGCATATGTGTGTGTGTGTGTGTGTGTGTTTGTTGTGTTGATTGTGTGTGTGTGTGGACGGGATGCTCAGAGACTTTGTGTTCCGGTTTGGTATTGTATGTGTGTGTGCCTTGGCATCCTCTATCTGAGTATGTCCTTCTCTGGAGAAACAGCAAGCCCCTCCGAATTTCACATGAAGGTGCTATCGAGCTGTTTGTACTCCCAGGATCCCCAGCTCAAGAAGAAAGAGAAAGCCGTGAAGGGAGGATCACAAAAAAAAGAAGAGATGAGGAGAATGTGAGGGAAAACAAAACACGCAAGAAAGTGAATGACACAGGGACAGAGGGAGAAAAAAAAGCAGAAGGATGTCAAAAGACAGAAAAAAAGACAAAAAGCAGCGCATTGCATCAGTCGCGTGACAGATCGCTGCTTAGATAAGCCACTGCTGGACTATGGGAAGTCCACGGTAAAAAGGCGGTTGGAGGAGTTGCCCCCTGAAGTGAGCCACTGTTAAGTAGGCTGTAAAATGTTTTGCTGGGATACCTCAGAGGCACATGGCATATCCAGAGATGGACTCAGGAAGCTTTGTTTTTAGGGTAGGTGCATTCACACATGACTGGTCTCCGTCCTAATAGTCTTTTAGCTCTGAGCCGCTCCACTGCCTAAACCCTCCACTCTACCCCTCCGCTCATCAATTTCAACACTCCCCCGTTTGCGTTCAGGTGCTTCGCTCTTTATTCGATGGGGGTCTTTAGGTTCAGTGAGAGATGACTGACCTTTTTCTCTTTTTTTTTTTTTTTTTTTTTGAGGAGGGAGGGGGGGTTGGTTTAGTGAGGAGCGACTGACATTTTTTTGGATGGGGGGAGGATGGGATTTTTTTTTTATGGCTTGTCCTCAATCAGATGGGAACATTTGGGTCTCTTGCCTTTCTGTTGATCACTTTAAGTGCCAGAGAGCCTTGGCCATAAGCCGTCACAGGAAGCTAACGGAGTAGAGTTGTGTGAGGAAATGGGGAGGAAACAGCCTGGTCTGTGCATGCCAGAGTGCACTCAATAAGTCCTCCAGAGGTTGAAAGCGAAAAGAGCAGAGGGGGAGAGAGTGTGTCTTCTAAGCCCAGTATGAATGGAACAGTATTAATGTCAATTTATATAACATCCCTTTGCATGGCACTTCACATCTCCTCAGTGTGCCAGTATTGTGCAAAGTTCTCAGGTGTATTTGAGGTTCCCTGAGCACTAATCTCTCTCCCTCCTTCTTTTTCTTTTGCATCTTTTTCCTTTTCTCTTTCTCTCTCCACACTGTGCGAGTTTTCGGCAAAAACAATGCACCTCTCCGGCACCGACTCCATCTAAGAGATCCCCCACCTTAAATCCCTTTCTTTAAACACCTTCCTCCTCCTCCTCCTCCTCCTTTCTCTCTCTCTCTCTCTCTCTCTCTCTCTCTCTCTCTCTCTCTCTCTCTCTCTCTCTCTGCCCCTCTCTCTCTCTCTCCCCCGTAGAAGGCTTTCGGCTGCCAGCTTGTGGTGCAGTGAATAGACGCAGCGTCTCGGTGTGTGCAAACACAGCAGCGCCCACACAAAGATTAGGAAGGACAGGCATCCACAGCACTCTCCGCAAATGAACAGTGCTGGGTAATATGTGTAGGGTAAATAGCAAAGAGGAAGAATCATTGTTAATGTGCCGTGGTGGTGGTGGAATAGAGAGGAAGATTATTATTTTTTCTTTTTTTTCTTTTCTTTTCTTTTTTTTTTTTGAAAGGACAGCGTGGGGCGAGTGAAGCTTAAACAGGACAGGTAGAGTGAGAGTGAAAAAAATGAAAAAGAGATAAAGAGAGAGAGAGAGAAGAGGAGGGAAATTAAATAAGAGCAAAGGGATATGAAATGGTCAGCCCACAAGCTGCCACCACATCTTTCTCCTCCTCCTCCTCCTCTTCTTCTTCATCGCTATCCCCTCCCTCTCTCCATCTCCATCAGTCCCTCTCTCTCTCTTTTTTGCAGTGTCTCTTTTTCTCACCCGGAATCTTTTATTCATTCCCTTCATCAAGGGCGTTGTAGAGTTGAAACATTCATGACACGCCATGCAGGGAAGCGTGCCCACAGTAAGCCGCGGGGCACAGGAGCCTGTTTCTGGGCTGCCTGGCTGGATGACTGACGGACTGCCTCACCGGTAGGTGAAGTAGCAGCAGCAGCAGCAGCAGTAGTAGTAGTAGTAGCAGAAGCAGCAGCAGCAAGGAGCCCCGGCCTCAGCCCAGGCCAGGAGCGCTGCGGAGGGCTCACACGTCACCTGTCAGAGGCTTCAGCCCTCCACCTGGACCTGGCTCACTTTCTCTTTTTCATCACCTGTGTCATGTGGGAAAGGGATTGTTCTCACTCAACATGTCCCCCTTCCCCCCCTCTCCCCCTAAGCTCTCATACCCTCACCCTTGAGCCAACCAACAAATGAGTCAGCCAGGCTGTGATGAAAGGCTTCTCTGTTTTAATCATAAGGAAATCAAGCACCCCTCATCCAAGTGTCATTTCAAGGGAGTTGTGTTATTATTATTTTTTTTTCCTTCTTCTTCTTCTTCTTTTGGCCGTGATTTGTTTCCTGCTCAATTAAGTCTGAACACCAGCGTTTTGTTGTGGAGTCCGAGCGCTTGTCCCGTCACGTCACGCGAGGCACGGCTGCGGTGATGAAGTGAGATGTGAGAGAGGAGCGAGATTGGTGTCATGAGAGAATATGAGCTCTTCTTGTCTCAATAACTCAGCAGGCTCGGCTGCCATGGCGTCGGTCGTGGCTGCGAGCGATCGAAGGGGGGATGGGGGGGCGTGGGGCGGCGTGGGGCTACAACGCAGCCATAACCCGGAACATGAAATGGCATCAGACACCTCCGGGAGGGCCATACGTCCTGGCACAGACACCCATAATTGCTCTCCACTGCGTGTGTTAAGCTTATATAGGCTGACGGCGTATGATATAGAACAAACATCAGAGAACATATGACATCATCCCTCACACCGGTCTCCGACGCTCTCGCCTAATCTGCCTGCACCGGAGGACAGAGTGAGAGAGAAAGAGAGAGAGATGGATGGAAAGAGAGAAAGGAAAAGAAAGAGAGAGAGAGAGGGAGAGAGAGAGAGAAGGGAGCGGCTTGCCTCGCCCTCTCCCATAAATTAAAATAAGGTCATTATGAAGTCTCCTTTTTGATGTCTGTGCGATAAATAATATATCTGCGCTTTTGCAAGATATGCTCTTTCAAGTGCGTTCTGTGGATCTCTGGCTTTTTTATACTCCCCCCGTCCTCTTCTACTTCTTCTTCTTCTCCTTCTTCTTCTCTTTCTTCATCGTCTCTCCTCCATGCTCTCTCTCCCCTGTTTTAATATATGCACTGCATTAGCACACTCACACAGCCTTGGGCTCATAGCCCGCATGCATACTTTATATCTGTGTTAATGATTTTAAAGGGCTGTTCTGTTTCTATTTAGCCAGAATCAAAGCACTGGAAAAACAGCAGCGTCCCTCCCTGGCCCCTCCTGGCTCCCCAGCCATTGAGCGCAGAGAGGTGGGGAAAGGGGTGGTTGGGGTCAGGGTGTATGGGGGGGAGTGGGTGGGGGGTGGTTTGAACATTGGTCGGTACGGCAGGGGCCTCTAGAGTTGTCAGAATCTCAGCTTGTAATCACCAGAGATGTTTTAGGCGTTCACGAGATAGGAGAGTTGAATTTTGATGATGAGAGGAAGAGAGAGGGTATGTGTGTGTGTGTGTGTGTGTGTGTGTGTGTGTGTGTGTGTGTGTGTGTGTGTGTGTGTGTGTGTGTGTGTGTGTTGGTGATAGATGAGGCATGGAGTGATAGATGTTGAGAGGCAGACGTACAGACTCAGAGTGAGAGTATAAGTGACTATCAGAGGCATCATATCAGATTTTTTTTTCTTTTTTTTTTTTTTTGAACACGCACCGTTTTCTTCACGGCTCCTTCCCCATCTAATCTATGAGCTGCGCTGTCATTCAGAATAATCTAGAAGCTCTACCTGCCTCTAGAGGTAGAGAGTGGAGAAGGCGCTAACGCATCCACGACCTCAGCGTGCTCTGCTTGCTTGCTCACTCACTCTCGATCGAGCGCACGGGAGCGGCATGTTTTTGATCTCTACATATAGCCTGTCATCTTATGCCCCTCTCTCTCTCTCTCTCTCTCTCTCTCTCTCTCTCTCTCTCTCTCTCTCTCTCTCTCTCTCTCTCTCTCTTTCTCTCTCTCTCCCTCCCCAAGAGCACAGTGACTCCATCTATAAACTTCCCCGTCTGATAGCGTCACTCGTTCCCACAATCTCTGCCACCCATCCTTTCCACTAGCTCTCCATCTCACTGTTTCATTCTCTATCTCCCCTCCTAAGTAGTATTCTCTCTCTCTCTCTCTCTCTCTCTCTCTCTCTCTCTCTCTCTCTCTCTCTCTCTCTCTCTCTCTCTCTCTCTCTCTCTCTCTCTCTCTCTCTCTTTCTTTCTCTCTCTATCTCTCGGGCCTCATACTGAACATGATCCAGGGTGCAGATCAGTGCTGCTAATTCCCTGCACTCTCGCTACTGGTTGGTGTCATAATTGGCAGAGGATTGATTTATGTCTCCTCTTACAGGCCTCAGAATGCCTGATGAGTGGAGCTTCCTGTCATAATAGGACAACCCCCCCCCCCCACACACACACACACACACACACACACACTCATCTTCATTGTACACACACAGACACAAACACATGCACACCACTCACCATTCCACACTCGCTTTTATGTCATACACATAAACACACACAC
This sequence comes from Sardinella longiceps, assembly GCA_027497455.2. Lineage (NCBI taxonomy): Eukaryota > Metazoa > Chordata > Actinopteri > Clupeiformes > Clupeidae > Sardinella > Sardinella longiceps. The sequence goes on along the minus strand of JAODXP020000015.1, from coordinate 22,530,962 downwards.
AGTATAATATACATAAACAGCCACATATACTATACACAGGCTACAGAGTGTGTTATGGTTGAGACATTGGTGTTTGTTACATCCTTAATCTAAAGTGGCATGCAAGAGAACAGCAGTCTCTTGTGTTTCATCTCATGTCTCTCTGGTCTGTCCACCCCCACCCCCACCCACCCTCACCCACACCACCCCCACCCACCATCCAGAATTATCATTTAGGCCTCATCTATCCATCAGCGCCAGTGACAATGAATCCTGCATGTGGAACTCCTTTTCAGGGAATTTGATGATTACCAGGCCTCATTCTTCCTCATCCTCATCCTCGTAAACATTCCGCACTCGGCCTTTCAGGCTTTCAGTCCCATCTTCCTCTTAGGCTTCTAGTTCCATCTTCCTCCTCCTCCTCCTCCTCCTCCTCATCTCCATCTCCATCTCCTGTATACTGCTCCGCTCAGCGATGGGGGTTGTGCTGAGTGCTATGAGATGGCATCTCCAGGGGGCTTTAGCAATCTCCCGCCCAAGGGCTGGGACTGAGCCTGATAGGCGGGCAGCAGGAGCAGGAGTGCGAGCGAGCGAGCGAGCCGATGACAGCGGCGGCAGCGGCGGTGGAGGTGGGGTGGCCTGGGCCTCTGGGGTCTCGTCGGAGTGAGCGGGGGCCTCGGCAGCCTCCCCACCTCAGCGCCACATCAGGCAGTCACTCATCGATTGTCACCAGGAGACCCATCCAGCACCACTGCAATCAGTGCAGCCACCAATTTCCATTCCCAGACTCCTGTGCTACATGCATTGATTTGTATCATTTCTTACGTGCGTGACAAGAGAGGATTAGAAATGTTGCAATTGCCTTTTGTTTTGGGTCAGGCGATTCTAAAAAGAAGACTGAAAGAATGCA
>JAODXP020000015.1:22517573-22525073 GCA_027497455.2 Sardinella longiceps | reverse complement strand
CTCTCTCTCTCTCTTTCTCTCTCTCTCTCCTCTCCTTTCCGCTTGCTCTCTATTCTCTATCTTTCTTCCTCATTGTCTTTTCTTTCCCATTCTCTCAGCTATCTTGTCTGTCGCTGTTTCTTCTTCCTCCTGTTCTTCTCCTCGGCTGCCCTATCACCTCCCCCCACACACACACCTCACCACACACACACACACACACACACACACACATGCTCGCACACACATACACACACACACACACACACACACACACACACACACACACACACACACACACACACACACACACACACACACACACACACCACTACCTCCCTGAGTGGCTCTCTTGTTTCCCCTGGCTCATCTGTTAGGTGGGAGATAACTCGCCCTCACCAGGGTGGTGTAGACGTCGCCACTCACAGGGATAGTGTGTCTGTGTGTGTGTGTGTGTGTGTGTGTGTGTGTGTGTGAGTCTAGGGTGTGTGTCTGTGTGTGTGTGTGTGTGTGTGTGTGTGTGTGTGTGTGTGTGTGTGTGTGTGTGTGTGTGTGTGTGTGTCTGGGTGTGTGTGTGTGTGTGTGTGTCTGTGTGTGTGTGTGTGTGTGTGTGTGTGTGTGTCTGTGTGTGTTATCTGAAACACCCTGCGCATCACCAAGCAATAGAGAGGAGGTTGTGGGGAGGAGGGGTCTGGGGTGGGTGGTCTGTCTCGTCTCTCCTTTTACTTCTAGTCCTCTCTATCATTCACTCCATTCTCTCTCTCTCTTTCTCTCTCTCTCTCTCTCTCTCTCTCTCTCTCTCTCTCTGCACTCTCACCTCTGCTCTGCTCTGCTGTGATGGAGGCTTATCTGTCTATACACCTGCCCTGACCTGGCTTTCCTCTGTCTTTGTGGAGGCCTCAAGTTGACTTGTGTGGCAGGACTAGACACTAGACGAAAAAAAAGAGAATAAGAAAAAAAGAAAGAAAGACTGCCTTGTTTTTGAGACGTGTGGGGTGGGCGATGTGTGTTTGCTGTGTGTGTGTGTGTGTGTGTGTGTGTAGGGCGAGGTGACGTAAGTCCTGCGGCAGGTGAAAAACGGCAGAGGGCCGGGCGTATCGGGGGGGTCTGTGGCTGCAGTGATGGCAGAGTTCAAACTGCTGCTACTGCTGCTGTAGCTGTAGCTGTAGATCGATGCTCATGGATGGTGGGTGGAGGAGTGGAGAGACTGATTACAGAGAAGGAGGAGATGATAGGGGTGTGGTGGTGGTGGTGGTGGTGGTGATGGGGGTGGGGGTGGGGTAATCAGAGCTGCCCCCTTGCCGGCCACTGCTGCTACTTCCTCTTCTCTTACCCTTTTACCCCCTCTTTCTCTTCCACTTATCTTCAGCCAGAGTCTGGTGTGTGTGTGTGTGTGTGTGTGTGTGTGTGTGTGTGTGTGTGTGTGTGTGTGTGTGTGTGTGTGTGTGTGTGTGTGTGTGTGCGTGTGTGTGTGTGCAGTGTCTTTACCCTGACATCTGACATGCCACTTAATGGACTCTGCCATGTGAAACAAGCATCCCCGGTTAATTACTTCGCCTGGGCCCTGGCCCCAGTATGTGACTGTGTTACAGACTCAGGCCATGGTGTGTCTGTGTGTGTGTGTGTGTGTGTGTGTGTGTGTGTGTGTGTGTGTGTGTGTGTGTGTGTGTGTGTGTGTGTGTGTGTGTGTGTGTATATGTGTATGTGTGAGTATATGTTTGTGTGTGTGTGTGTGTGTCTGCTTGTGTGTGTGTGTGTGTGTGTGCACTGAGTATTTGTGCTCAGCTCTGCACAGATATGTCTGTAATGAATGTACCTTCTAAATCACAAAGCGCCGTCTCCCTCTCCCCCATGTATTTGTATTAGTTCATTATCTCTGCTGGAGCCACCAGCCAAGTCATCACCACAAACAAGACTCAGATAAAACTCAGACCAGAGAGAAAAAGAAACAGAGAGAGAGGGGAAGCAAGAGAGAGAGTGAGAGAGAGAGAGAGAGAGAGAGAGAGAGAGAGAGAGAGAGAGAGAGAGAGAGAGAGAGAGAGAGAGAGAGAGAGAGAGAGAAAGCACTGGTGTGTATACACCCAGAAAAAGAGAAGAGAATGTGTGAGAGGAGGAGAAGAGGGTGGGGGTGGGGGAAGAGGCAGAGCAGAGCAGAGCCAGTAGCATGAGAGGAGCATTTCATGAATCAGCTCACTACTCTTGGTTCATTCACACGTCGATTAGCGCTGACAATTCAGCTCAGCGCCGTCATCACTGACTGTGACAGATAAGTGCAAGCATCAAAACAATTGCACAAACGTTCTCTTGCACGCTCTCCGAACCCCCCTCCCCCCTCCCCAGCACCACAATCTTTTTTCATACTGTTATTGTTGTCAATTTTGGGAAGTCTCCTTTCTCTTATCAGACTCTCTTCTTTTCTATTGTCTGTCCAGAGCCTCGCAGCAGAGACTGTTGCAGGGAATGCAAAAGCAGTGTTTTGTTTACCTTTTTCTAGCCACCTTCTGTTCTCATTCAGAGGCCAGAAAATGGAAACAACATTTTTTGAAAAGAGAGGGGAAAAAAGCACAACTCCTTTGCCATTTGCATACATCCTGGGGTGTTTTGGGGTGTTAAGGAAACACAATAGTCAGTTGTCCATGCGAAAGACTTGTGTGTGAATGGTTGTGCTAAGCAAATAAAGAGGTGCTGCTGTGGAGGACTTGTATCTGCTGGAGTGCTGCTGCTGCTGCTGTTGTGTGACAGGTCAGAGACATAAGGAACGGCACTCAGGGCCAGTGCACAACAGAGAGGGGAAAGAGAGAGCAGTCTATGAGAGAATGACGGACGACCTCAAGTAACCTACATCAATCTTGAGCTCCTCTTCTTCATTTTGACCTTGCCCCCTCACACACACAGAGAGACATAAATTTCTATGTCCACATACACACACACACACACACACACACACACACACACACACACAATGGCACACACCATCCAAGGCATACACACTAGTAAATGTGTATGCACACACACACACACACACACACACACACACACACACACACACACACACACTCACTCACTCTCACACACACACACACACACACACACACACACATCACCGGATGTGATCTCTCTTTTCACTCAACTCTCTGTCACTTCCTGTGATAAGCGACCCCCATCGATATCTGTGGTAACCCTGTCTGGGGCGCTGTGATTCCTGCGCTGCTCTGCGCTGTGACTCCCTTTCATCTGAGACACCTCTAATTACTCCCCCAAACACAGGAGTTTGGTGCTGCCTCCTCCACCAACCCGCCAGGGCCCTTTGATCAGGCGAAGGGGGGGAACGCTCGGCGAAAGCGACCGACTCCGCTCAGGTGGCAGATGAAAGCGAAAACGTCTTGTTGCGCGTGTGATCTTGGGCTATGTACACACACCACCTTTATTTGATTTATTTATTTATTTATTTATTTAGACTTTTGTGGGCCCGTCTCTTCCCTGGTGGCAATACAAGGGGAGGTGAGCGCCGAGCTCTTTGGGGAGAATCCTATTGGTTAACACACCTGCCCTCCACACCTTGCCCCAGACTAGTGAAGTCTGGCAGGTCAGTGATGGCTTTCTGGAGGTGCTATCATGTCACTAGTGATCATTTTTGATTTCATCAGGGTAACAGTTGAACCAACTTACTCTACTTTTTAAAAGAAAGCTGGCAACTGCTGACCTGTGTGTGTGTGTGTGTGTGTGTGTGTGTGTGTGTGTGTGTGTGTGTGTGTGTGTGTGTGTGTGTGTGTGTGTGTGTGCCAGCCAATGTGTAATAATTGCATGTTCATCTCCTCATTTAAGTTCTGTTTAGTTTATGTTTCTCATGAATACAGAGAAATAACATTTTTGTTGCATCTGTGTGCAGTATTGCATCAATGGCGCATATGTTCGGCATCCCTGCGTCTCCCAACTGTTGTGCAGTCTGGTCCCAACCACCCCCTGCTGGCACTGTACTGTCCTGTACTGCTGTGCTGTGCTGTGGTCCAGCAGCCACTGCAGCTGTGCCTGTGTGTGTGTGTGTGTGTGTGTGTGTGTGTGTGTGTGTGTGTGTGTGTGTGTGTGTGTGTGTGTGTGTGTGTGTGTGTGTGTGTGTGTGTGTGTGTGTGTGTGTGTGTGTGTCCGAAGCAGCAGCAGTGGGCTGAGGGCTGCACTGCCAGGGGAGGCGGCCCATAGATTGCGGTTAAGGAGGCAGACCAAGCCACAACCACACCCCTCAGGGAGGACCCAGATAAGGGCTGAGACGTCTGTGTGTGTGTGTGTGTGTGTGTGTGTGTGTGTGTGTGTGTGTGTGTGTGTGTGTGTGTGTGTGTGTGTGTGTGTGTGTGTGTGCTTCTGCCTCCAAGTGCCAAGTGTGTCTGTGTGTTTGTCTGTGTGTGTATGATTGCTTGAGATGCATGCAATGCATACATAAATATATACATGCATACAAAACGCCTTCAGCAAGTTTCTCGCTCCATGGTGTTTTGTCTGTGATTTGAGAGTTTTTTAAATGTTGCTGTAACATGTCGGGGAGAGAGAGAGAGATATCAAAGCACTTCCATAGTGTTTAGAGCACTAGCTGCACCTGTAGGAGGCCTGTTTTGGGGCCCATTAGAAAACATCCCTACACATGCGCGCACACACACACACACACACACACACACACACACACACAAACACACCGTCAGCTCTGCCTGACTCACAAACAAAACAGCATCACACCAGCAGACGTCTGGCCACAGGCTGTAAGGGCCGGGAGCGTTTGGCGAATCACGCCCACTGGCTTTTGAGAATAAGAGAGTGAGAAAGAAGAAGAAGGAGGAGGAGGATGGGGGGGGGGGGGTGCTTCGCTTCTTTTCTCTTTTTTTTCTCTTCTTCTTTAGAAGATCTCTTTCACATCTCCCTGATTACCCTGGCAGGGCCGAGAGCGCTAACCCACTTAGGGAAAGTTTTGTTGCGCTCAGCAGAAGACGGTGTAATGGTTTTTGTGTGTGTGTGTGTGTGTGTGTGTGTGTGTGTGTGTGTGTGTGTGTGTGTGTGCATGCGTGTGTGTGTGTGTGAGAGAGAGAGAGAGAGAGAGAGAGAGAGAGAGAGAGAGAGAGAGAGATTCACAAGCTGCTACAAGGCTGGGAACCCCAGGGGGTGGAGGGGTGTGGGGGGTATGTGTGTGTGTGTGTGTGTGTGTGTGTGTGTGTGTGTGTGTGTGTGTGTGTGCGTGTGTGCGTGCGTGGAGGGGTGGTGATCGAAAGGCGGCGTGTCCTGATGAGACCGTGTTTTTTCATGCATGCCATCGCTCTCGTGCCTCCCCAGCTACAGCCTCACCACAACAACCCCCCCCCCCCAACACACACACACACCCCAACTCCCCTCCTCCACACCCCCTTCCACCGCTCCTCCTCCTCCTCCTCCTCTTCCTCCTCCTCCTCTCAGCCAGAGTGGCATTTCCATTTTAAGATTGCCTCCGTGGCCCCTTTGTGAATAGAATCGAATTACGCTGAAAAGCACTGATTGATTCTTTCTGAGCACAATAGTTTTCATCATTTAAGCCAATCCCGGCAGGTTCCCTCTTCTCCCTCTGCCACCTATTCAGCCCAGTCACACCACTCATTGTGCTCCTTGGAGTTGCTGCAAAATGGGTGAATGGCTCTTGGGAGAGAGAGAGAGAGAGAGAGGGAGGGAGAGGAGGGATGAGGGGTGGGGAGGGGGGAGGGAGTAAAGATATGAGGGGGTGTGGCTGAGGAGGGAGCTCTGCTAGATGTAGATGGTGCGGGGGTCAAGAGGTCATCGGCAGCACGCCAGAAATGGAAGGTATGAATTTCATGCGGAGTGGTGCGCAGCCCCCCCCCCCCTTCCCTCCTCCCTTCCCCGCCTCTCCTCTCCTCTCTACCACATAACTCCAGCACACACACCCTCTATTTTCTCGTGTCACTACATTCGTATTATACCCTTAGGGCTATGTTTTTTTTTCTCTCTCTCTCTCTCTCTCACTCTCTCTTTCTCTCTCTCTCACTCTCTCACTCACTCTCTGTCTCTCTCTTTTTCTCTTTCCATTCTTTCTTTCTTCTCCTCCTCCTCTGATGGTGCGGAGTCCAGAGTGGAGCTCATTACCGCCGCTCATTTAGCACCAGGAGGGAGGAAGAGCCCAGGCCGCAGGAACCCCTCAGTGTTGGACCCCCTTATTTTTCATTTTTTTATCTTTTTTTTTTTCTCCACTGCTCTCCTGGAGGGAGGGAGCCGGTAAATTAGGACTCCCATCTGTTCCACCTCCCACTGCTTGCTACACACTCCCTACAGGCCAAACACACACACACACACACACACACACACACACACACACACACACACACACACACACACACACACACACACTGTGTTATACGGTGCTTAACTCCGCGGTGGACTCTGATGTGGGCTCTCAGCGGTGCGTTCTCTGTGTGGGGTCTGTGATTACTGGGAGCTGGGGAAGCTGAGGAGGGGGGGGGGGGTAAGGTTGTTTGACCTGGACATCAGCACCTCCGTTCGGCTCCACGTACCCCCTACCTGTACACCCAGTGTGAGAAAAAGCCCAGGCCCAGACCGTTACAGCTGGACACCCATAATCTACATCAGACCCCCCACCCATGTTCGGACCTCCTGTGCGCTAGATGTTATGTGAGGTTAAAAAGACAACTCCGGCGAACGCAGACTGTTAAACAGCTAGGTGAGGGGCCGAATGTGTGTAAAAAAGAGAAATAAATACGATAAGAAAAAAAGACTGGCAGACTGTCTGCGTCCGCTGCTTGTGCCACTGAGCTGACACAACGCCATGTTGGCACCTCCCCCCACAGCACCTGGAGTAGTGCTGCCATCTGTGCCAAGTGTCAGTCATCAGGTGACCCAAAGTGCTCACATCCTTGATCACACACACAAATACACACAACCATACACACACACACACACACACACTCTTACATATACACATACACACGCGCACACACACACACACACACACACATTTTTTTCGGTGTCTATTTCTGTCAGCGCAATCCAGCGGGATCTTTTGTGGGAGCTGGCCGTGAGACGTGGCATTAATTTGGCAGGTGGAGCCCAGTGGTGGTGCTTGCCACTGCATTTAGGAGCGCGTAAGTAAGGCGGATCAGGGTAAGAATGTCACGGCTAGCGGGGCGTTTTGGGGAAGAGGCGAGAGGGCTGTTCCGCTACTTAGGAGCTCTGTCTGCCTCTTTATCCCTGGAAAAGGTGACAGCCACACACACACACACACACATACACACACACTCACAACCTTCACCTAACAATGCTCAATTAACAAAGCCATGATGATAGCTCCATGTGTGTGTGTGTGTGTGTGTGTGTGTGTGTGTAGAGAGAGAGAGAGAGAGAGAGAGAGAGAGAGAGAGAGAGAGAGAGAGAGAGAGAGAGAGGCGGGGGGGGGGGAAGAAAGAGAGAAAAAGAACAAGGGATAAAAGATGTGTCTCTGGGACCAAGGGAGAAAGAATTAGGAATAGGAGAACCAGAATTCAA
>JAODXP020000015.1:22495073-22515073 GCA_027497455.2 Sardinella longiceps | reverse complement strand
CCCACCCACTTCCCCACCCCCCAACCCCGACAACCGCATTTCTTTTTTTTCCCCTTCTTCTTTAGCTCTTTTCTTTCTACCTTTCTTTCAGGCATACTTATCTTCTCGGTCACAAGCCATTCTTTTCCCCCTCTGTCGTATTTATTCTCCTGAAAGGTTCTTTCGAGCCCTATGGCCCTCGAAGACATGTTTCAGTCGAACTCTATCTCGCCCTTTGAATATTCAACACCTTCGCCGGAGTCACCCCAGTGACCACTTGCCTCCGTGTTTTAAATCCCTAACTTGTGATGCGTCACCCTGCCCACCGCCATAAACTTATTGATTAGCGCAGATGATCAATCACTCGGGCGCGTGTGGCACCAAGTCTTTCTAAAGTGACCTCCATCTTCCGGGGCAGAAGTGATTAGGTCCTCACAAATCCCCAGAAAGTTAGGCGTCTGGGAGTATTTTTCCTCTGTCTTTATGACTTGCTTCGACCTTTAGAGATATTAACATCCGACATGATGAATCGGCCGCCGAGCAGAGACTGACTCCTCTGATTAACCAGCTGTGAGGAGAGAGAGCCAGTTCGCCCCTACCCCAACCCCCACCCCACACCCCCACCCCCCCAACTCTAAGCAAGGCTTTTTGGAAGACAAGGGAGAGGAGATAGGAAGGGGGGTGGGGGGTAGGAGGAAAGATAGAGCAGGGTGAGGGGTAAAGGAGAGGAGAGAAGAGGTGAGAGAAGTTGAAGTAAGCAGAAAGGCTCGGTGAACAGCCCCATCTCGCAGCTGTTAGGAAATTACAATTAACAAAGAGTTATTGATCACGACCTGGCCTCTGCCTCCTCTGCTTCTTCACGCACCTCGTTGCCTGATTGGGCCGGACCGCGGCTACACTCAAGGGATCCCCAACTAACTCTTTGTTAACACTGCTGTTCTCATAAACACACACACACACACACACACACACACACACACTCAAACACATGCTCACACGCTGAACCGCATGATGTAGACAAATGCGCAAAGGGCCGTCAAGTCATTTGTGTCGGCACATGCAAAAGCCCACCCACTCTCAAACGCTCATCCATTCAAATTCATTAATATAATTACAGACGTATGCAAATGGATCAACAGTAACTCCTTCCCACATGTTTCACACACACACACACACACACACACACACACACACACACACACACACACACACACACACACACATACAAACACACACACTCACACTCTCTCACACACAAACACACACACACACACACTTGTATGTGGATCCAGAAACACACTCACACCTGAGACTTTATTATACACCAATACATGGTATCACACAATCTGACAAACAGAAATGCTGTTCATCACACATAAAGCTCACAGAGATTCGTATGAACACAACCTACCTACACACACACACACACACACACAGAGAGAGAGAGAGAGAGAGAGAGAGAGAGAGAGAGACCATAGATGATCAGAGGTAAAGCTCTGGCTCTTTTCCTGTGGTCTACTAAGCTCTCAGGAAGCATTACCAGGCGTGTTTTCTCTGGGGAGAGCCCATAAGACTGCGCTCTTTACCTCCACAAGGTTTGTTCTGATCGGCTCTGGGGGCCAACAGCACTCTGATAAGAGCCAACACGTCTCGCTACGCCTGATGGAAAAAAAGGGGTAGGGGGGGTGGGGGGGTTCAACACTGTCTTTCTGTGTCCCTCTCTCTTTTCTCTCAGCATCTTTTCTCTCTCTCTCTCTCTCTCTCTCTCTCTCTCTCTCTCTCTCTCTCTCTCTCTCTCTCTCTCTCCCTCTCTCTGTCTCCTGATAAGCTCCTTCTGAAAGCCTGTTTGGTTTGTGTGTGGGAGAGGTAGAGAGAGAGAGAGAGAGAGAGAGAGAGAGAGAGAGAGAGAAAAACACAATCCCCTTCTTTTTCTCTATTGCTCCAGCTTGTGTCGTATCTCCGCTCCTAGCCCCATTCGCATTTCAGAGAGAGAGATTGAGGTTCTCGCTTATCGCCAACCAGGGGATAGGTTTGGGCTGATGTAAAGCTTGATGTTGACACAGGGCATATTTATAATTACAAGAACACTCAAGAGTGATAAGATGGGGGGTGGGGGGGGGTTACCCTAATTCACACCCTCCTCCTGTTTCTCAATGTGCACTTCTCAGAGTTTTACAGTGTATAGTAGATGGGTAGCTCAATTCCCGAGTGGCTAGACTAGTGGATGGAGGTAGTACAGTGTTTGGACCTAACAGGCTTGGCAAATGTCATGAAAAAAGTGGCGAAATCCATTACAGGCCCATTCACGTTGAGCTGGACACTCAACTGGCAAATGGCTTTTCCATAGCCTCATTTTGTGTTGACGCCACACAATAAAAGTCTCATCCTGAAGAGGACCCTTTTGCACGGCCCTCTCTGATGATAAAGCAAGAAGAGAGAAGGTGGTGGAGGGGGGGTGAGAAAAAAAAACCCATCCTGTTCCAAAGCATTGTATATCACTGTAGCATCTCTGTGTCAACATGCCTGCATCCTGCCCCATCAATCTCCACTCTCCGCAGGAGTGGACAGGGCTATTATGTTAAAAGCCCATTTGCCTGGCATATTCAGACTGAAAATGGCCCCTAGTAAGGAGGAGTGGGATCAGCACAACATCGATAGGGCCTATCGATTGATTGATAGCCACAGCACAATTGATCCATTTCTGGTTCCAAACAAGGTTGTTTGTGTGTGGGGCGGAGTGTGTGTGTGTGTGCGTGTGAGCGTGTGTGTGTGTGTGTGAGTGTGTGTGTGAGTGTGTATGTTTGTGCAGACGTGGATGTGCATATCTATTTGTCAGTCCATGTGATAGGGGTTCGGTAGGGGCTGGAGAAAAGGGAAATAAAAGAAACGAAACCCCAGCTATCTTCCAGACATCACAGCAGGTCTAACTGCCTCCACGCAGGCAGGAGTCAAGCCTTAAACATGTTCTACACCATGTCCTTTACCACAGGAAACCGCACCCAAGTCGTGCCTTAAGGCTGTGAACATGCAGGGACGGCAGGGCGGAACATGCAAATGGCACGGGTGTTCTCCCCGTCACCACACACCTTCCTCCCTCTCCTCCTCCTCCCTCTCCTCTTCCTCCTCCTCCTGCAGAAAGAGCAAGAGGCCGACAGTGCTGGGAGGTTTCACATGCGGCAGGTCCGGGGTATGAGCCGTTAGGAGCGGGCGAGGAGATGAAATTGCATTGACTGGGGAGAATGGGATGGGCCGTTGTGGATTAATGCACAGGCAAGCCATCTTTCAAAGTGCTTAGAATAATTAGAGTCAGGCGTCCAACAGAATGGGCATGTCACCCGGGGAAATTGTATTTTTATTTACTGTGTCGGCTCTTCCTTTCGATCTCCCTCTTTACCTCTCTCTCTCTCTCTCTCTCTCTCTCTCTCTCTCTCTCTCTCTCTCTCTCTCTCTCTCTCTCTCTCTCTCTCTCTCTCTCTCTCTCTCTCTCTCTCTGTCTTTCTCACCCACTTGCTTTGCTATGCAGCCTTCCCCATTGAGAGATTGGCTGTTTCAGGGCATCTTTAAATTGCCACTCGTACAGATGATGAGACTGCAGTCTGCGCATGTGGGTGTGTGTATCCGTGTGAGTGAGTGGTATGCGTGCATGAGTGAGGTGTGTGTGTGTGTGTGTGTGTGTGTGTGTGTGTGTGTGTGTGTGTGTGTGTGTGTGTGTGTGTGTGTGTGTGTGTGTTGGGAGGAGCAGGGTGTAGCCCTGTATTATGTGTGTCAGGAGTGAGATGTGTGAGGCCCCTAGTTTCCCACTCAGGTGAGTAATGTCAGGGAGAGGGAAAGGGGGAGGAGGTGTGTGTGCATGGAGGGTGGGGGGGGGGGTGACCTGCTGATAAATTGATCAGAGCTGAATTGTGGAATAGTCAGTGTGTAGGGGTGACGTGTTCCAGATCCCTCCCTCATTGCCATCACACACAGACACACACACACACACACACACACACACATAGTCACACACTACCATGCTGGCATCAATTATTGTGGATTGCGTGGCTGACAGAGTGTAAACCAGGTGCCAGCCCACAATCCAATTAAAGGGATTTAATTGGGGGAAATAAATGGAGTGTGTCCTGCAAGTGGCTGGTTGGCCCACACTAAATAGATTCTCTCTCTCTCTCTCTCTCTCTCTCTCTCTCTCTCTCTCTCTCTCTCTCTCTCTCTCTCTCTCTCTCTCTCTCATGCTATGCTGTCTTTCTTTTTCTTTTTCCCTGTCTATGTCTGTAACACTCTCACCTTTATCCCCCCCCCCTCTCTCTCTCTCTCTCTTCCTTCTCTTGCGCTTTCTTCTTTTGAGGTTTTGTTTGTGAGACTCATTGCATCAAATGGAACCTAGGGGCCATTTCTTTTCTCCATTTTTCCTCTCTTCCATAAGTCAGTAATGCAAACAATCCGATCAGCGAGGGAGCTCACAGGTGTACACTGGGCAGATGAAACAGGATTATCACCTTCAGTGCGGCAGTCCTGCATTGCTCTCCTGTAGGTTTTTTTTTTTTTTTTTCTGGCTGTGCTTTTTTCCTGACTATCTTTCATGTAGGGTGCACATGACCCAATGTTAGGCATCTTCTCATACACTCCATGGAACATTTTTCAAATGCCATGATATCCATTTCTCTTGCTCTAAAATGAAGAGTGATGTGTGAATAGTTTAATACGTGTATAACTTGTGTTGCGTGACAATGAGAGCCTAAGGCTACATCAGGAATGCAAGAATAGCTACCTTAAAAGTATGACCTGAATAGCTGAGGTCAGATAGAAAGGTGTGTGTGTATGTGTGTGTGTCCCTCCCCAATCTGTCCCTGGAGGGGTGAGGAAGCAGCAAGCAGAAGACCGTAAGACCGTCTCAGCACGGGACCAGGATAAATTATTCAGCATTGTTATCTGTCTGCAGCAAAGCCATCTACAATGGAGCAGTCTTACTGCGCATAAATGATTCACCAGCCACTCGCCTCTTTTAAAGCGAAATCATATGGACCTGACATTCACTCTGTCAGGCTTGCGGTACACGACTTCCTGTAATTGGAAAGAAGCGAGAGGGAGAGAGAGGGGGCTAGGGGGCTTCGGAAGTGCGGTTAGGCTACATTCATTCAGCAGTGTCAGCCGGCGGCTGGGAGAGTGGGGGTATACGGCATGCATGTTCCTGCACTGGCTCAGAGTGGACAGGGCAGAAAGATAGATTCTTTCAGAGCTTGAAACATGAGCTTGAAGATATATACCTTTGTCCAATGATTGCATTGTACTAAAACATCCAAATAATGTACTTCTATGTTTGTGAAGTCTGTACTGTAGGTCATGATTTTAGAAATAAGTCAGTAGTACGCTGCATAGTACCTAGTTTGGTTTGTGACTAGTTTAAGATTATCTAATGAGACAATAAAAGGTCTGTTAACGGACATGCAAGCAGAGTGGGAGCTGACAAATAATTCAGCACCAAGGACAGCGCCGGTGATCGCCCGAGTATTTCTGTTGTCCAGCGTTCACATTTCCTCTTGTCCTCGGCTGGTCTCTTCGACTTTTTCCTTATCCGAGACAGATCTACCTCATGCTCAACACAACTCCTCTCCCTCCATCTACCCCTCTCTTTTTCGGCCCTCTCCCCTTTTCACCAACCATCAGATGGACGAACCGGGCCGACAAGCGATCGTACAAGTTTTCCCAAGCTTTCAAGAATTACCGCCATTTCATCACAGATAATCACACTTAATAACCCTTCTCATTAAGGAGACGAGGCTCACGGCTCATTAATGTTGCTAATATCTCCTCTCCTCTTTTCTCTTTCTTCCCTCCGCGCCCAGCGCCAGAGGGAGTGGAAACAAAAGGATGACTAAAAAAGAGCTTAGCGCGACAGTGATTAACCGATTGGACTAGATGGACTGTGATGAATCAAAGTTATCGCTCCCATCTTAATAACGGGAATTAGCTCCTGATTACACGAGCCGGTTGGGCCGCAGCGGTTGTACCCAGCATAGAGGGGAAAAGCGAGATTTTTTTTCTGCGCGCGAATAGGGTGTCACTTCAAGAGATCAGTCGTGTAAACTTCCACCACTGTTCACCGATGCTATCCAACATTTCTTGCCATCATGTCGGCCTTTGGGAGAGAAAGAAAGAGCGCGAGAGATGGAGTAGAAGAGGGAGAAATTACAAAGATTGAGAAGTTGTAAAGACAGCAAGACAAAAGTTTTACGTCTCTCTATCTCCCGCCCTCCTTCTCTCTGAGGTACAGTATGACAGGTCCTTTGTGATGGGATCATAATGAATGTGGTGCTCAAGCTAATTTGCATATGTTTCCCATTGTTAGGGCGGTCAGTGAATGTCGTGTCAGCAAGATTGTCGCATGTGTCTTTTGTTCTTGGATACATGGAAACATTTAGGCAAATTTTTAATGTGTTGACTCCCCCAAAGGCCAGAACAAAGTCGACGTGAGAAACGTGTGTATGTGTCCGAAGTAACCCATGTGAGCAACACCACTCTCCAAAAGGATATGTCAGTTTGAGGCCCAGGCCTATTCTGTGGGATTGATTCCCACTTTTGCAACGAACGGGGCAGTGTCCCACATCAACTGTTCAATTTAGGCTACCAAAGCTCTTTGGCTCACAGGCCCTTTAAGTCCAGTAGTTATTTCAAAAGTCATTTCTGTATGAAATTAAAATATGTCAACATTAATTTCGCCTTTTTTATTGAGATTGGGAGAATGTTTGTAAATAGGTTACGTATCATATCTTTTATCATTGTATCCCAAGCCGGAACAATGTTTATTTCGATAACATCAAATTAAATATATTTTTAAATCGATATGAAAATTAATATGCATCTCTGACAAGCGGTCTAAAATAATTAGTCCCCGATGCCACTTCCCACCGCGGCGGAAATAAGTGTGGACAATTATTCGCTCTTTAACTGCTAAGGGAATTTTAAGTCACTTAGGAGTTGATGCGTTTAGAAGGTCTCTACAAAAACAGTGGCCCGTTGCAGAAATTGCAAGCACTTGAACGAACAAATAAAGCTTAAAATGCGAACAGGGTGAGAATCTTTCACAATTGCAACTCGAGAGTGAAGTGGATTCATTAGGCTACATGTCACGGGAGTTCAGAGTGATCCTCCGTCTGCTGTGTTTATTAAGAGGCGCTCCACTTGTCTCTAGCTGCTGCGGCACCGGTAGCAGCTGCGCATCCGGGCGAATGCCGGTCCCCACAAGGGCCCTGCCGCGCAGCACGTTGGCGCAACAATGTAATGTAGAAATCAGCAAGGGATCGAGGGAGATGAACTCCACTCCTAATGCCCCCGTGCAGATAAAAGTGCTCTCAATAACGGACGAAAAAAAATCGTGTTGGAGAAAATGAAACACATGTGACATACAGAAATGATTACAGCGCCGGGGAAAAAAGGGGGTGAAACGTGAGAAAACTGAGATATTCGCCCTGAGACAGAAGGGAGATGTGCTGTTTGTTTTGGTGAATTTATTCTTCCTCAAATGAGCTGGAAAATGGAGAGATGGGATTTATTTTTCGCGGGAGGAAATGTGTATGAATAAAATAACTGCTGTGGAGCCTATTTTAAATCGTAAACTCGCATATGGGGAAGGAACTGGCGAGTCGATTCTCCCGCGCTTCCAATCTGCATTAAATTGGGCCGGTTCTTTTCCCGCCGTGTTCTCCCCTAAAGTTCCACCGTAATTGGCAGACGATGTTTAGGATAGCCAGTGCACAGGAACACACCACAGCTAGACAGCTGAAATTCCCCCTATTTCTTTTTTGTTTTATTTATTTTTCGAGTGGATGTTTTGTGTTCTCTCACCTTGAATCCACCCAGTGTGGTTATAATTAGCGAGGTTTTGAGCCTTTTGCGCGTTAGAATATGGCCAGCTCTGAAAGATCAAGTGGTTCGCCTAATTAAAGCGGATCCGGCAAGAATTGCTCATTTATTTATATGTATCTAAAGCCTTTAAAACGTCCCTGGCTCCAGGAAATCATCGTGGACGTTTCTCCCTTGCCTGCCTCTGTGTTTGCCGAGGTTCAATTAGCTTTGCGTCAGTGTTCGGAGAAGAAAACAATCGCTCCTGCCAGCTCCTCTCCGACTCCCACCCCTGCGCCCATTTCCCGCATGTTGCATCAACTGTTTTGCCGCTACTGGTCTCCGAGATGCCTTTCTCTATGATGAGAAGCTGTCTGACGACCTGCGCGTTCGCCATGTTAAACAACTGCTTCGCCCCTGCTGGGAAACTTTTTCTTTGCGTTATTTTCTGTAAGTGAAGTCACAGACACGGTGTACCTTTATCAGCCGCCCTGCTCAAAAAGTGCTCTCCAGAGCCTGTCGGGCTGTTTGACTGAATGAGTCAGTGAGGCGGTAATAAAGCAGGCCGGTCAATCACGGGTCCTATCAGTGCAATTGATCAGGGAGGCACATTGCCGTGATTTCCCTCCGGGTTCAATTCCACACAATTAGTAAGTGGTCCTCTGTCTCCAGTCTCCTCAGAATGCACCACTCTCTCGGCGCCGACAGGTGATGCATACCGCTGGATTTTAATGACTTAAGTGCAGATTGACAAGCGTGTCATGAGACGGTGAAACCACAAACCACCACCTCAAACAAAGATGGATCTGTGCTCACTGGCAGCACTCTAGGAGAGCTCCTCTCTCTCTCCAGTCTTTTAAGCACCTAGCTACAAAAGGAATGGAAAGTTCCAAAGCATTCCTCTTTTATTTCATCTTCCATTTCCTCAGTTTCACATCAAACTCTCTCGTGGGACTGTTGGGGAGGGGAGAGAAACAAGCACACCCCTTCCCGCTATTTGTGTGTTCCGAAACCATCCCTATTACAACCTGTGCTACTCCAAAGGGAAGCTGTATAGTGCTACTAATACATTGTGATTGGTCTCACCCTGAGAGACCATTTCCTGCCCCTAGGCTTGAAGCGAGAGCCTCTCTTATCCCATCGCTGCTGGGAGAATAACCGCTATCAGCCTATCATATCGGCCTGCACCAAGTCCTGTTATGGGGTGGGGTGGGATGGGATGGGATGGGGAGAGAAGGGGAGAGGGAGTGGAGGGCGAAAGCCTGATCCAGCAATCAGCACCGGCCAGCTTTAATCTGCTGTGTCACAGTCGCAGCGAGGCGCACGCTGATGTGTGCTGCAGAAACAACAGGAAGAGAAGGGGTGGGGAAGCACCAAAGTGATTTCCTTAAGTAAGGTTTTCAATCCAATTTTACACCAGCACGGCGCTTAAGACTACAGATAGCATTTTTCTCTGGTAATAAGAGTAGAGGAGGCAGCACTCCAGAGAGAGAGATAGGTGTGTGTGTGTGTGTGTGTGTGTAGGGGGGGGGTGTATGGTGGTGGGAGGCAGCGATAGTGTGAGGGAGATGGAGAGAAGAAAGAGAAAGAGCAGATCGATAGAAGCTGGCTGTTCTGTCCAACCACGCACATTCCCAATAGCCTCATCCATGTGGGCGAGGTTTAGTGTTGGGCCCACTGGGTCACTCGGTGCATTTGTCTGTGTGTGTGTGTGTGTGTGTGTCTGTGTGTCTGTGTGTGTGTGTGTGTGTGTGTGAGTTTGTCTCTGTGTGGGTGTTGAATTACCTCTCTGGGACCACCTTCACATGAGCAGACGGCCGGAGCGACCCGCCTGCTCTGATGATTATCACAGCCACGCTCACAGCATGATCCCGGCCATAACTTCTGTGTGTGTGTGTGTGTGTGTGTGTGTGTGTGTGTGTGTGTCTATGGACATTAAGAGTTCTATACCTCAATGCCCCCCATGTCCTCCTCCTTCCCTTCCCTTCCCTTCCCTTCCTGGATGGCTGGCTGGCAGGCAAGGCGGCGCTAGTGTTCTAATTAGCCCGGGTGGTTTATCTCCACCAGTAACAGTCTCATCACAGCGCTCAGGCAGCCCCTTAATAACAGAGTTCTCTCCGGGGCCGCTGCAGCCCATCCCTCAGGCCTCCTCCTCTTCCTCTTCCTCCTCCTCCTCATCCTCCTTCCTGCTCCTCCTCTTCCTCCTTCTCCCTGCTTCCCTGCTTCCCTTCCAGTCTGATAAGCGTCCTGTCACACACATCAGAGGCCTGAGGGGGGTGGGAGATCACACGGTAGCCACTGGTGCTTTGTGCTTCGTTAATGAGCCCTGTTTCCCCCCAAGCCTTCTCTCAGCTGGCCTTTGAAACAGTGCTGTGAAGTCAGTTTGTGTGTGTGTGTGTGTGTGTGTGTGTGCGTGTGTGTGTGAGATGGTGGTGGTGGTTAGGGTGTCATGGGCTTCTGGCTGTTGTCCTTTTTCAGTATGGATTGTTTGTGCCTTGTCTGCCATTGTTGTTTTATGCTGAAAGGTGAATTAGTTCTGGTCTGTGTATAAACACACGCACAGATTCTCTCCCTCACACATGCACACACACACACACACACACACACACACACACACACACACACACACACACACACACACACACACACACACACACACACACACACACATACACATATGGTGTTCCTTGTATTCGCTCATGACAAGTTTGCAAATGTGGTTGTCAAACCCCCTGCTGTGCAACTGTACTTCATTCAACCAGGTGACGGTTACATAGCCGCTTTCTATTTTCAGATCACACTGTGTTAAGAGATGTTTTTTTTTTTCCCACCCATTCTCTGTTTCAAACTGCAACTATGTTGAACGGTTTTATACCTAATAATTAGTTTCCTCCCCTCGGGTGCAGGCTATGGGAAGCCAACTTTGGCAAATTAAACTTTTCACCTGACCATACAAACGCTTAAAGTCTTAAAGCGATCGTGGGCTGCCTGTGAGAAGCCTGTCCTAAATTCTGGGGCGAGTTACGTAAGGTCACAGCGAGAGGGAGGGCAAACGAGGGGAGAGATGCAAAAGGAACAAAGTGAGGCAGCGAAAAAGGACTTCAAAAGTTTCCTCTCACGAACGCACTCAAGTTTGGGCATCAAATGGAGTGAGGAAAGAATGCTAGATGGAAAGAAAGAGCAAGTGAAAGAGCAAGAGAGTACTGTGCGTGTCTGTGTGTGTGTGCGTGTCTGTGTATGTGTGTGTGTGTGTGTGTGTGCGTGAGAGAGAGAGTGAGAGAGAGAAGCTGCATGGGTTGTTGGTATCATGGCTGAGGTCAGGTTGAGTTGGAGGGCAGGCAATTCATGTTGGATGCCAGGTGGACTTTCTCTCTCTCAAGCACACACACATTCTCTCCCTCTCTCTCCCTCTCTCTCTCTCTGAACCCCTGAGGATAAGGGAGGACAGAGCTGCACTGGGGAAGACACTGTTTCTTACGGAGTCCGTAATGGAGCACTGCTGTAATTGGGTTGGGGTGGGAGGTGTTGTGGACGCTATCGGCCCTGGCGCCCGGCTGTTTCCTCCATGTTTACAGGCCTCCCGGCCTCCTCATTAAAGCCCGACCTTTGGGCCAGTCGTGGGGCAACCACAAGCCCTCTTGCAAGTGGAGGTGGAGTTCTAGTGTAGGGAAAGAAAGAGAAGAAAAAGACAGTTGAACTCATTTTTTTCCGTCTCTCTCTCTCTGTTTCTCCTCCTCCTCCTCCTCCTCCTCCTCTTCTTTTCTGGCTTGTAAAAAAGGGCAGGGGTGCAGGGTTTGGCTTTATCTGTTTATTGCCTCTGTGGCTGCTGTTGTTTTTTGAACTCGTAAGCTGTATTTCCTGTTGAAAGAATTACGCCTCACGGTCTTGTGATCTGTATCTGCAAATGAGATTTTTTTTTTTCTGCAAGAACGAGAGAGATTTTTCTGTTGAATTGCGTTATTGGATTCCCCCCTCACCTGTTTATTTTATTTTATGTGTCTTGTCCCTGTCCCATCCCACCCCCCCCCCCCTCCCTCATCACCTCACACCTCCTCTATGGAACAGGGCCATAGTCTTTGGGCACTGCTACAGCATAGTGTAGCTTAGCTTACCTCAGCACTGATGCACACATATACTCTATGCCCTCAGCTTCACACATGCAGACACATTTAGCACATTCATTACAGAAATACACACACACACACACACACACACACACACACACACAAATGCAAATCCACTCTCATGGTCTCCACACAGGCAGCTACACAGACATCTACATTCAACAATGCAATGCACACACGTACTTAATATCTCATGCACGTGCAAACACACACACACATAGAAACACATACATGTATAAAAACATTCTTGTGTACACACACACACACACCACACACATACACACACACACACACACACACACACACACACACACACACACACACACTCCACATAACCCCAGGAGTCAGTGTAGTGTAACAGAGAGGCAGGTCCTGCACACCAGGCTCTGGCCCATCTAACTGGGAGCAGCAGGGAGAGAGACAGCCATTATTTCAATATCAAAGGAGCTCGTCATCTGAGCCGCCCGCTCCCGAGCTGGAGGTCTAAGCCACGGCATCAGCGCTCCCAGCCATCTATCATACTGCACCAGAGAGAGAAAGTGAGAGAGAGAGAGAGAGAGAGAGAGAGAGAGAAGGAGAGATGGAAGCAGAGAGACAGAGAGAAGGGAGGGAGCAGGGGCTTAGTTGCACGGTGAGCTGGAGGGGGGGCTGAAGCTTAACTGCAGAGTGGGAGAGGTGGAGAAGGAGAAACAGCAGGAATGGGAGGCGCAGGCTTAGGTGTGGAGCGAGAGCACAGGAGGAGATGGAGGGAGAGAAAGAGAGAGAGAGTGGTCGATTGGAGTTACTGGGATAGAGGGAAGTTGGAAGGGTAGCGGCTGTCTCCACTCCCCACCTGTCATATGAATCAAAGGCAATAATCAGAAGCGCTATCAATTAATTGATCTCTCCCCTCCGTGTCTTACCATGAGAGCAATTGAGACCCCCCCCCCTTCCTCTCCTCTCCTCCCCCACAGTACCCCCACACCGCCACCTCCAACCCCCACCTCTGTTCTGTGGGCCCTCAGCCCCTCATGGGGGAATTGTCCACAATAGCGAGTGTGTTCATTAATAATGATCAAGGAGCGCTCTAATCTGGCCTGAAATATGATAGCAGAGCTATTTCCCTCGCTTATTTAATGTGCAGGACAACACAACCTCTTACACTTCTGCCAGTCCCTGGATGCCGCGCACGCTGGGATTTCAAAAGAAAGAGAAAGCATCCACATTGAAAGTCTCTCATTCACACACGCACATACCGACTCGCCCTTTTCCTCTCTCCCACATGCACACACACACACACACACACACATACACACAAAGAACAACTGAGACTTCCCCTGTTATGCCCTTTGATTATCACAGCAGATGGAGGGATAAAGCTTTTAACCTGTTTTTTTTTCTCCTCCCTCCCTCTCCCTTTTCTCTCTCCCCCTTTTTCTCATTCCTCAGGGTAACCAAGAGGCCGCCAACCCCCCAGAAGCGATGGCCCAGCCCTACACCCCGGCGCAGTACCCTCCGCCCCCCCCACAGAACGGCATGCCGGCGGAGTTTGCGGCAGCGCACCCGCTCCCAGCGCAGGACTTCACAGGCCAGAGCCGGGTGCCGGAGCACGCGCTCACCCTCTACACGCCCACACAGACGCACAGCGAGCCCGCCGGCAGCGACAGCAGTCCACCCGTCATCAGCGCCAACCCCGCCAACGCCACTGTGAGTCCATCTGTCTGTCTCCTACACGTATGTACAATGTATTTACAGTATGTGTGTATATTGCGTCTCTATGTATGTGTGTGCTGTATTATGTAGTATGTATTATGTATATATGTCTACTAGTGTGTATGCATGGTTGTCCGTGTAACTATTTCTGTCTGTATGTATGTACGGTATGTATGTATGTATGTATGTATGTATATATATATATGTACACACTGTACACATTGTGCAGTATACAATATGCTGTATGTCTGTACTGTGTGTGTGTATGTACATTTCTAAAACTGATAATTCCGGTCCTCGATTGTGATTGGTTGAAAATGCGTTCAATGCCATTGTAGATTAAGCATTTAGCACAGGTCCAACCGCATTTCGTTCTGAACTGCTGCGCCATAAGAATGGAGCAGCGCATATGCGTTACTTGGCAACCACTCAGCAGGAGGAAATATATTTTTTGGCGGAGGAATTGGCATCAATGAATAACTCGCTATATAACTCTAATTTCTCGTGGTTGTGTCTTCTGTTAATGAAACCACTGCCGGTTAACATGGTAACAGTTTTAGAAAAGCAATAAATACCTCGAGTCCGATGGTAATGCTGGTTTTAGCATAATGTCTATCGGCACTCGTCTGCGCCTCGTGCCTAACAACACCCGTGCTAAAACCAGCATTACCTTCGGCCTCTCTGTATTTATTGCTTACTCATGTATGTATGTATGTATGTATGTATGTACAGTATGTACAGTATGTAATATACTGTATGTATGTATGTATGTATGTATGTGTGTATGTATGTCTTGTGATGTTTTCTCTTTGAGGTTATCAGTGTAGCTCTCATGCTACCAGTGCAGCATGACACTCCTCTCTCCAGCACAAGCTCCCCACCCTCCTCCTCACCTTAAGAGCAACCTGTTTGTCATCCCCCTCCACCCCATCCTCTTCTCCCACCTCTGTCTCAGTCTTTCAAAGACTCTCTCTTTCTCCATCTCTCTCTCATACAAGCACACACTCTCTGTCTCACTCAGCTCTCCACCGGCACTTCTCCTCTTTTTTCTTTCATTCCTCCATCTCTCTCTCTCTCTCTCTCTGTCTATCCCTCCCTCTCTTTCCCTCTTTCCTCTCTCCCTCTTCTTGTCACCCAGCTAGATGAAGCCGGTTAATGGCCTCATTTTTGTTTACTTTGCCTATTTTAATTACGTCACAGCGGTTCTAAGTAAAGTGGCTCAGTGGCGCCGTGCCATCATGTTGAGTCATTGTAGCCACCTGCCGATATTCCTCCGCAGTCTTTCCATTTGCGAAAAGCGATCTGACTGACTGACTCATTGCTCCAAAGTTGAGTTACTGTAGCGCCTAAAACCCCTACATCTTTCTGTTATTCGCTGCTGTATGTGCCTGATATCATGACATCATATATTTTTCTTCTTTTTTTTCCCCACCCCCTTGGGTCAATCCTAGTTTATGGGTTGATGCAGGCAGGTATGTACAGTAGGTAAGAAGAGTCCACATGGGCTTTAAGTGCATAGCCATGTATGTTATCAATTTTTCATCCTATTTAGTTGGAATTATTTAGATCCATATGGACAGGGTGGCTATTTTACACCAAATTTATTCTTAATTCATAATTAAAGTCTAGGTCAGCAAAATCAACAAGGCTTCTGCAAACAGGCGTGTAGTTACCGGGCAAAAAAAATAAATGTCGGCGCTCGATTGGTGCACTCTCTAGGACCAAAGACTTTCAGGGAGTGACTGAGAGGAGTTATCCACTGGGGTGCACTTCTTAGGGACTTGAAGGGCTTTTGTTGTTTGTATTTGCCCTGCCCGTTGGAGTGGTGATGGGACATAAAGCAGCTGATGGTTGGTGTAGTGGCATTGCTTAGAGGCCCTCTAAAGTCTGCACCATTATAGTGCACTTGTGGCCAACTCCACTGTGAGCCTTTAGAGTTGTGACGTGTTAAGCATTCCACTTCTCTGCTTCTCCCTCTTTTTTTTAGTCCAGATTGGTTTTAAAGGGAAGTTGTGTAGAGTGCAAAATCAATTAACTTGGTGTACCATTGTTGCAACCAAACCAATCGGTCAACATACCGGTACACTGATGCCATTCTTGACTTCCCATGTGCTGAGAGAATATGAATAGGTTACCTTGAAGGAGTTAAAAGAAAATCTCAAAAAAAAACAAAAAAAAAACATTAAGAGCTATTTAAAAAATAATGAGAATCATTTTAGAATTACTAGAGCTCAATAATTTGTACACATTTTAATATTCTATCATGGTGATAATGATGAAATCATCAGGAAACATTTTGTTATATTAGTTAACAACCCTGTTTATCTTTAGCCCAATAAATGTTGGACATTATTTATTAATTTGTAGCATGTTTAAAATAAAGCAAAAGCTTTATTTGTTATTTGCAAACAAGCACATCTGTCATCCCCCACTTTTGTGTCAAAACATTGAAATGAGAAGCATCACCTCCAAAGAGTGTGAGGCCAGAGGGCTGAGTTAGAATGCAAAAAGCTTTGACACTGACACACACAAAAGCCACCGAGATGCATGGTGGACGCCACAGGGCGTGCATCTAACCCTGCCGTAAATCCAATTTCAGTGGAGGCATTCAGAAGAAGAAGTCAGAGAGAGAGAGAGAGAGAGAGAGAGAGAGAGAGAGAGAGAGAGAGAGGGGGGGGGAGTAGAGAGAGAGAGAGAGAAAGAGAGGCCTATTCCAGAGCAGCCAGGCGCGTGAGGAGGAACGGTAAACCATAGGTTTTTCATTTATTCGGGCCGGTGAGATTCTACATGCTGTCAACATAAATCATTTAGGTCCTCTGAATGGTGCTTTGCCTAATCTGTTTTAGCCATGTTTTTTTCCCCATTGTGTGTGTGTGTGTGTCTATGTCTCTCTGTGTGTGTCTGTGTCTGTCTGTGTGTGTGTCTGTGTGTGTGTGTGTGTGTGTGTGTGTGTGTGTGTGTGTGTGTGTGTGTGTGTGTGTGTGTGTGTGTGTGTGTGTGTGTGTCTGGAAGTCTCTACCCCCTCAGGTTAGTCAGTCTCGCACCCTTTCTAGTGTATCGGCCGCTTTAGACCCACTCAGCTCACAGGTGGCCAGTCGGGAGTCTGTGTGTGTGTGTGTGTGTGTGTGTGTGTGTGTGTGTGTGTGTGTCATGCTGCAGTGGCCTTTGATCAGAAGCACATAAGCGCCTCTGGAGACATGATCAGTGTCATTTCACAGGCCGGCTACCTCACTGCACCGCACTTCATCTGTTCATAGACGGCGACAGCGCCTCACGTCGCATCGGACAGCGGCTAGTGTTTGTGCTGCACTGGTCACTCTCTCTCTCTCTCTCTCTCTCTCTCTCTCTCTCTCTCTCTCTCTCTCTCTCTCTCTCTCTCTCTCTCTCATGGGCTCTTTCAGCCACTATCACTGTGCATCT
This sequence comes from Sardinella longiceps, assembly GCA_027497455.2. Lineage (NCBI taxonomy): Eukaryota > Metazoa > Chordata > Actinopteri > Clupeiformes > Clupeidae > Sardinella > Sardinella longiceps. Next base: position 22,498,022 of record JAODXP020000015.1, on the reverse strand, counting down.
AAGCAGGACATACAGTAGCACAGGACTGCACCTCCACTGTGCAGCATCGCCAAGGCAAGTCAGACAGCAGTGTCACCGTCTTACACACCAATGCACTGTACAATGCAGCACAGGGATCCTGTAGCAGAGCGCTTAAGCCAAAAGACCACTGTGTACATCCCAGGTGCAGCACAAAATATATTGAATTTTTCCAAAAGAAAAAAAAATAAGGTCTCACATACTTAAGAACCTTTATATCTCTTGTTTTTGTTGTTGTGTAGTTTTTCATTTTTTTGGCAATGGATAGCATTTAGATAATGCTATTCTTCTGTCCCTACAGAGCAGGGCAGCTCTTTCAGAGAGTAACACTAGACTCCCAGACTCCACAGCCCAGCTCAGCTCCACTCTTGTAGGCAAGCTTCTCGCAGGGCTCCAGTAGTGCTGGATGGCTCTCGCTCTTAAGTCAAGCTGAAGGCTTTCAAAGCACAGCAGCTGTTTCTCAAGCCTGGAGTGATGTGCCCCCCCCCCACTTCCCTGTCTGTCTCTTCATAGCCTTACCTCTCCTCAGATAGCACAGTAGAGCCCAGTGCAGCACCACACTGGGCCCCACAGTCAAATAGATCCCTCCCAGTGTGGCATAGAAGAGCATTGCTAGACCTCTCTCTTGAAGAGCATTGCTAGACCCCCCCCCTTCTCTCTTTCTGTCAACATTGCTAGACTCTCTCTCTCTCTCTCTCTCTCTCTCTCTCTCTCTCTCTCTCTCTCTCTCTCTCTCTCTCTCTCTCTGTCAACATTGCTCGACCTTTCTCTCTCTCCCAACACCTCTCCTGTGTCTGGCAGGTACTATAGGAATCCTCCACACCGGTCCAGACCATCCCACCATCCCAACCCAAACCCAGCTCTCTCACTGTATCATGCTGTCACAACCTAGAAAAGCAGCTCTCTTTTCGTCTCTTCCTCTTCTCTCCCCAAGTTGATTTTCTTTCCTCTCTGCATGTCTTTTTTTTCTGGAACTCCTGCGTTCTTTCTGTCTTTGACAGCATGGACTTGTCAGCTCCCCTCCTCCAGCCATCCACAGAGGCGTGCCAGCCTTGGCCAGGAAGCGCACGTGGTGCGAGGAGTATAAATAATAGATATTCTATATATCTAACCTCGGATTCACCCCCGTGCTGCAGGTGGTCGGGGATAAGAGGGATGTTGGCTTAACTGAAGTGAGCTGGGGCCCCGTTGAACAGGCTGATAACAGTCTCCTGAGGGAAATCTCACTCTAGTCAGAGCCCTCCACCACTCCAACCCCATCACACACACACACACACACAGAGAGAGAGACACACACACACACCGGCCCAGTCCGCGGCTCTTCATAAACACAGTCGGGGCACAGATGAGGGGTCGCGGCCCGTCCGGCAGGGATTCCAGTCGGAGCTGGAGGAAGCGCCTGGCTGGGTTTTTTCCCCCTCCATGTCTCAGAATTGCGGTGTCATTCTGCTGAGATGGGCCTGGGTGCCGTAAGGCTCTGCAGAGGAGCGAAATTAGACCGTAGATTTATGGTAATTTAATGAAGGGAGATGAAAGTTTAATTTCAAAGCAAAATCCGGGGAAGTTGGGCGCCGCTACATCTCCCTCGCTCATCACACACACACACATTTGTCTTCCGTGATTATTCGCTTTCTCTCTCTCGTTCCCTTTCTCTTTCATTCTGTCGTTTTCTATCTCTCCTTCTGTTTGGCCTTAGCCTGTCTGCTTTCACCATTTTGATTTCATTTAATCTCTCTGCCTGCTGTGAAGAGAGGCTGGTGGTGGCGTTTTTTTTTTTTTTTTCCTTTTTTTTCTTCTTCTTCTTTCTTTTTTGTTGGAGATGAGAGACTGCTGTCTTCTGTGTGTCCCCATTACTTCTCTCTCTCTCTATCCCTCCCTCTCTCTGTTTCTCTTCCTCTCCCTCCCTCTCTCTCTCTCTTTCTCTTTCTCCCTCCCTCCCTCTCTCTCTTCTCTATGTTGTCTGTAGTCCACTGGCCCTTTTGCTCTGTGTCTTTGATTAAAGGCTGCCCATAGGGCAGGGGTCTGGGCTCTGAGCTGAGCCACACTTGCATGTTTGCTCCAGCGCTCCGCACTCCCCACCACATGCCTCCCCCACACATGGGATGGTGCATCTCTCCAGACACCCCTAAGTGGCTGACACATCCTTCTCACTGCTGTCGGTTTTTTGTGTGTGCATAATATGAGCGCAAAAGCAAAAGGCCATGTACTGGAGATCTTACATTCTTTTGCTTATTTGCAGATGTACACGCTTGTTGCATGGGATTATATTACATGTCAGTGTGTAAATAATTGTGTGTGAGAGAACATGGCTGTGTGTGTGTGTGTGTGTGTGTGTGTGTGTGTGTGTGTGTGTGTGTGTGTGTGTGTGTGTGTGTGTGTGTGTGCGTGTGTGTGTGTGTGGTGTGTGCGTGTGTGTGCCACGTGTGTGTGTGTGTGTGTGTGTGTGTGTGTGTGTGTGTGTGTGTGTGTGTGTGTGTGTGTACACTCTTCAGAGGACAGGGCCTTGTCACTGAACTCAGCAGGCGTCTCCTTCAGACTGTAGGTGTTGTGGAGCAGACTCACCAGAGGTTCGTCCAAACAGCCCCAGTCAAAGCAAGCAGCGTAGCCCACTTTAAAAACCGCCTCACCACTCAGCCACTCGTGGGGGAGAGATGTTCACAAAGCGCCAGAGGAGACACAAGAACTTTTCTTTAAATCCTCAGAGAGACACAGACCAAACGGGTGGGAGAAAGCAAGAGAGGGAGAGAGAGAGAGAGAGAGAGTGGGGTGGGGATGCAGAAAGCAAGGCATGCCACTTGAGCATTTCACTGTGAAAAAAATAGAGAGAAAGAAAGAGAGAGGGAGAGAGAGAGAAATAAAATGAGAATAAGCTTGTTATCTCTTGTGGTTCAAGCAGTCTGCGGTTTGGTTGGATTTCATGAGTAATCATTC
>JAODXP020000015.1:22485073-22492573 GCA_027497455.2 Sardinella longiceps | reverse complement strand
ACACACACACACACACACACACGCGAGTACAGAGAGAGACATCCACACAGACATACACACAGATGATGCATGGGCATGATAGATAGATTCACAATAGATAAACGTAGCATGCCGATATAATGCTATGGCAGACACGTTGGAGTTGTACATCTAATTGTATATACAAATGTAGTGTATTGCGTTAAGATTTTGTCACATAGACATCATATATATACAAACAGTCTGTATCTGCCGCTTATACCCCAAGAGTATTTGTATGGCCAGTCTGAAAGGATGTTAACGCATGAGAGAGGGAGAGAGAGAGAGAGAGAGAGAGAGAGAGTCCCTGCTGCTGAAACAGTGAGAATGATGTGGCTCGTCAGCTCTTTCACCCAGAGTGCACTCTGCGCTAACTGTCTCATCCCGTGACCTGTGAGTTCACTCAACTCATTAAAGCATCTCTTGTCTCTCACGCTAACTGTCTCTCTTTCAAACACACACACACACACACACACACACCCAGGCACACACACACTCACTCACACACAGAGAGTCTCTCTCATCATCTCTCATTTTTTTCCTCTCCCACACTTTCTCTTTCATTCTTCTGTCAGATTATTGAACATGTCTCTTACCTTGTCATCATCATCTCTTTCACTCTCTCTCTCTCTCTCTCTCTCTCTCTCTCTCTCTCTCTCTCTCTCTCTCTCTCTCTCTCTCCCTCCCTCCCTCTCTGTCAGTCTCTGTCTCAGTGTTCTTCTCTGTCAATGATTCTGTGTTGTACCTCTGCCTTACTTCATCTTCCTCCCTCTCTCCCAGCTTTCTCTGACAGTCATTCTTTCATTGCCTTTGACACTCCCAAGTGTCTGACTGATACCCAGTCTTAGTAAACACAAACTTAAATGATGCAATTTGCTGGCAAGAGAGACAGATGATGATGACGTGGTCGCGTGTGTGTGTAGGGGGGTGATGATGATGATGATGATGATGGTGATGATGATGGTGATGGCGGTGGTGATTGTGTTAGAGGTGGGGATGATGATGGTTTGGTTTGGAGAGATGCCGCAGGGGGCAACTGAGATGAGCATCCCCCCACACCCGCCCAGAAGTCTCATGCCCCCTAGCACAGCGATGGGGCTTACAGGGAAGGAGGCATTCCAAAAAGAGCCGGGAATCTGTTCAGGGGACAATAAGCTCCGGGCTCTGTGTGTGTGTGTGCATGTGTTTCAGAGAGAGTGTGTTTGAATCTTTACGCCTGTGTGTGTGTGTGTGTGTGTGTGTGTGTGTTTGCATGTGTGTGTGTGTCTGTGTGTGTGTGTGTGTGTGTGTGTGTGTGTGTGTGTTTGCTTGAGTGGGGTAGAGTGGTAGAGAGAGCAACATTTGTGTGGGCTCTATATAAGTATGGATATGCCTGTGTGTGTGTGTGTGTGCGCGTGTGTGTGTGTGTGCTTGGGTAGGTGGAGGCGGGTGTGCAAAGCAGAGACTGGGGTGGGTGAGCGACATTTGTCATCTGTGAGTGAGTGAGACGGAGTGAGGGGGGAGGGGGAAGCGCGCGGGGAGGCAAGAAGGGGGATTTGTCACCGACCTCCGACGTGTCATTTGTACTGGATCATCAGCAACACATTCGCATAATGACAGAAACAACAACAACAGCGGTGCTCCGGCGCAGCTCCAGGGTCCTCGCTCCCGCTGCCAACACCACCACCACCGCCGCCACCGCCTTCGCCGGGGCCGCGCCCACGCCGCTCCGCCGGCAACGCGTCTTCCGTCTCTCCGAGTGTCAGAAGTTGTAAAATCTATATCCACGCCTTTTTGTCAGGCCTCTCAATCTTGCCTTGCCTAGCCCAAGAAAGAGAGAGAGTGAGAGAGAGAGAGAGAGAGAGAGAGAGAGAGAGAGAGAGAGAGAGAGAGAGAGAGAGAGAGAGAGAGAGAGAGCAGCTAAGTGCAGGAGATTAATACAGGGATTTGTAATGCGTGACCTCAGGTAGGGAATCATAACTCATCGGCCTGTTTATCACCTGGTTTTTTTTTGTTTTTTTCTTCCCGACATACACCCCCTGACACACACACGCGCACACACACACACACACACACACACACACACACACACTCCCCCTTCCTCTGCCTCTGTGTTGAGATTGAAAAATGGCACTGAGCGATAAGTAAGTTAGTCAGGCGCTGTTTTGTCATCTTCATGTTTCATGTGTAACCCCCTCAACATCGCCTATTCCCACCAGTCCGCCCACTCCACCCCCAGCACCACCACCACCGCTACCCCTGAACACCTACCCTTTGCTGGAGGTACCGTGGGAACTAATGGGAGGAACTCATGTGTCGTGTGTTTGTTGTTTCCCCCCGGCAGACAGACGACGTGACGCAAACAGAGGGCTCCCAGCAGCTCCAGCTCCAGCACTCAGAGTCCTCAGAAAAGCAGCAGCCCAAGCGGCTCCACGTCTCCAACATCCCCTTCCGCTTCCGGGACCCCGACCTGCGGCAGATGTTTGGGGTGAGTCTGCCGTCTACAAACACACACACACACACACACACACACACACACACACACACACACACACACACACACCCACACACCTCTGCATACATGTACTGTACACACCAGGCTCAATGGTGTTTTTGCCCCCCAACGGCACCTTCCAGCCTAAAAGGCACTACCTTGACCCTAAATCTAGCCTTAACCCCCTCAACCCTCATCCTAACCCTAAATTGGGGGGAGTAGTGCCTTGAGGGCAGCGCTGCCTGGAAGGCTCCGTTGAGACAGAGCAAAAAAGACCAGAGACCTGCACACAACCCTGCTGATGGTTGCAATCGGGAAACATTTGAGGCCTGTCTCTCTCCCTCCCTCCCTCCCTATCAACACAGGCATAAGCTAGCTCAGCTTATTGTCTTCTCTGAGTCTGCACCTGTCTAGCTTTTGCTCTTTTGGCGCTTTATATTATAGTCTGACTGCCCATTTGCTGGACGGATTGCCATCATTTTGCGCTCTGCAAACGTCTTTGCAACCATATCACCAGCAGACACATTGTTACATTAGTGCTCCCTCAGCTTCTTCTGTGTTGTAGAAGGTATCGATAATGTGTGAAAAAACATGTCCTTGGGTTTGCGCTGCGAAATTACACTATTTAACCCAGGAAAGAAACTTAATAAGAGAAAGAAGCCCCATGAGTTTCCTCCCAGCAGATATACGGATAAGTTTCTCAAGTCATTAAACCGCAAAGTTGCAGGCCTTGAATGGAAATGCAATAAGGGATGTTAAATATATATTCTGACTCTACTTACAACATACATAAAACCCGCAGTTAAATTAAACTGTGTGGGCGTACACAATTCTACCCCCACATATTACCTCATATAAATTCATAAATGCCATGTGCAAGGAATTTCGCCCAAATTTATCAAAGTGCTGCTTCAAAACAGATGAGCAACAGACCAAATGAATTAGACACACCACTCTCCCCTCTCTCCGCCGCTCCCCCCCCACACACACACCCCACACACACACCCCCACTCCTCCCACTCAAAATCCCCTCAATCACAATAATGGACCGCCATTGCCGTGCGTTTGCCAAAAATGCAAATATATAAATATATAAGCGAGGCCCCAGCCCCGGCGTTTCTCATTAAAGGCGTGCCTGAGAGGGCCACAGGCAGAGAGCGAGCCGTGTTCTGAAGCGCACGTCAGAACCGGAGTATTAATTACCTGGGAGTCTTCCGAGCATCTGTATAAATTACACGCTTACATGCCCCATCTCCCACTTTCTCTGTGTGTGTGTGTGTGTGTGTGTGTGTGTGTCGGTTTGTGTGTGTGTCTGTGTGTGTGTGTGTGTGTGTGTGTGTGTGTGTGTGTGTGTGTGTGTGTGTGTGTGTGTGTGTGTGTGTGTGTTCCTGAGCAGTTTTGATTGTTTTTCTTTATTGTGCTCTTGTGTTCCAAGCACGGGGCTCCTGAGGAATCCAAATCAGCCCATTAATGAGCTAGCAGGCATTGTGCGGCGTGGCCCCTGACAAACACATGCAAGTTTATGAACGCGCCGCTCACTCACCGTTCTCTCTGTCTCCATTCCCAAAGCCTGTGAGCACACCTAGCATCTCTTGCAAAATGGCAGGTGCTGGGGATTTATGGGCCCAGGCGAAGCTGGCAAACCGAGGCGGGCATTTCATCGCCACTTGCATTACTGCCGGGCTATTGAGGGTGAGGGAACGAGTGTGAGAGCGCGAGGGGTGGGGGGGGGGGGGGGCTGTGTGTGGGGGAATTCGCAATTCGTTTGCCGTGTCGGACTCACTCCAAAAGAGCCGGCAGCTCCAGGGACCCCCATAGACTCGTCTGCCCGGCAGGGTGGATGAACCCCGGCCAGGCAGCACCGAGTTGCTCAGTGGCGGCGGCAGCGTTAGCCAGCACCGAGCCACAGGCCTGGAGCCTGGCCACCATGACTTCATTTGCTTTTGTGATCAGCCACCAACTGCCCAACATGTTGGGGGGAAAAAAACAAGACAGAGAGAGAAAGAGATAGAGACTGAGAAAGAGATTGAGAGAGAGAGAGAGGAGAGAGAGAGAGAGAGAGAGATAATGACTCATAATCGTAACCGTGGAGATGAGCCATGTGGCTAATGGAGGGTTCGCCCCAAAAAATGAGGAGGGAGGAGCGATGACACAGCCATGCCATAGGTTAAGGCTCCCAAGGTGCAGCCCATCCCCCGCGCCTCTCCCAAAGATGCTAACGAGACGCCGTGCGGGAGAGAGCCTCATTAGCCTGACCACAGCAGAACCATCAGCCCTCATTACGGAGGGAGAGGATGGCCCTGAGCTGCCTGGGATGGAAGCAAGGAGAGAGAGAGGGAGCGAGAGAGGGAGGGAGGGAGAGAGGGAGGAAGATAAAGCACTCAAGGAACCCATGCTGAGCTGCCGCTGGGCACTCTTCCTCTTCCTCTCTCTCACTCCCTCTCTCTCTCTCCCTCTATCTCTCTCGCTCTCTGCGGCCCTTCAGAGAGTGCCACTGCTGAGCTGCTTCTCAAGACTTCTTTTCCAATACCCACACACACACTCTCACACATACACACACACACCGCACATACACACACGCTCACACACTTATACACACACACCGCACACACACACACACACCACACCAAATGTGCACGTACAGAGGCACACACTCGTGCCCATACCCACATGTACAACACTCACTTTCTCACATACTCTCTCTGCAGGAGATGAATCTCAATTGGTCTTTTTTTTGTCAACCCACAACCCTGTCCCGACACGCGCAAACTACACAACACGTAGACATATGCGCCTACAACACTCGTACAGACCGACACCAAAGACATAGACACTGCGTGAGATGCATCTCAAGTGTTTCTCAAGAAGCCCTTCAGACACACACACACACACACACACACACACACACACACACACACACACACACACACACACACACACACACACACACACACACACTTATTCTAACTCTCATGCTGTGCTTTTCTTAGCACCCCTACTTAGAGGGGATGTCTGTTTAAGACTAAACCACTTGAGTTCTTATGGAATTAAAGCATCACTCCTCTCCTTACAGCTATGAGTGGCTGAACATCTTAAATTGTCAGTGGGAGGGAAGATGAGCCTTTTTGCTGTGGTCACAAGTACATCTCCCTACCTGCTGTGTGCAGACACCACGGCCATCCCCCCAAAGCCTTTCAGTACATACGAGACGCGCGCACACACACACTCATACATGCAGTTATTTCTATCTAAGAACAGCTGCCAACGTGCAAGTGTGGCGCGCATATCGAGGAAAGCATGATGTCATCGCTTCTCGGCGAGGCTGCGGCAGCCGTCTGTGTCGCCGGGCTTCCTCCCTTCCTTCCTTCCTCTCCTTCCGTCTTGCCTCCCTCCCTGCGCCATGTGGGACTGGTGTGGGGAAAAAAAGATGACTTCCCCCTCGAAACTAATTAATCGACGCAACAAGCCCATTACGCTCGGTTAAAACAATTAGCATCTGCCCGTTTAGTGGCAGAAGTGCCGCCGTCGCCCGCCGCTCGGCAGGCGAGATCACGCTGGGAGATTAATGCCCGCCACGCAGCCGAAGTTCCTCAAGCGCACCCCTGTGGCATGTGGCTTGCTCGCGTCTTTTTTTTTTTTTGTCTTTTGTTTGTTTTCGAGAGTTTGGACATGATTTTGTTGTTGTTTCATATTAAGGAATGGTTTGGGTTTGCACACACACACACACACTCAAAAAAAACCTCTTGAAAACAGGCTGATTGGCTTCATTGATTTATGGCAAAAAAGAGGAATCATTCTCGAGGTGAATTCTAATAACACCAGGAACACATGTTCAGCAAGCATGAGAAGTTTCCCTTGCAGTGCTTTTAAATGCCAGCCTCATCCACCGTTCAAAACAGTTGGCAAGTTTCAGCCTTACAATTAGCAGCCCGTTTTTTTGACGGCTCAAAGCCCTCATCATTTTTAGCCTGTGTGTGCATCGCTCAGCCTCATCCTCAGCCCAGCCCAGTGACTGCCATCTGGGCTCAAGCTTTTCCCATAGACCTCCTCTGGGGCCAGCCTCCATTTTGCCATTGTCTCCTGGAGCCAAGGCCGGCTGATAATAGCCGAGTCTTTCCAGAGCCCTATTAGCAGCCCTGGTCGAAAGATCCGTTCCCATCGAGTTGCGAGGCCCCTCTCCAGAAAGGGCCATCTCTTCCCCCCTCCGTCGCAGCCGGAATGGAGGCGACGCGGACCGCTTGACAGGGTAATTACTTTTAATGAAATAATGCGGCCATTGTAGACAGCAATTAAAAGTCGCTCTCCCTCCACTCATTAAGGGGGAAACCTACGCTTTTCATCGCTCTGTTTTCTAATGATCTGAGAGGGGCGCCCGTTAAATCGAACACTCCGGCATGTTAACCCCATGGGACTAGCCTTCAAGTCTCTTTCACTAAGCACACAAAGCAGAGAGAGAGAGAGAGAGAGAGAGAGAGAGAGAGAGAGCACTCATTTACCTGTGTTCCTGATCTCATGTCATTTTCCGATATGCCTGCTGTGTTGGCTTGTTTAAAGAGTGCTGGCTGAATAAAAGGTTGCGTGCGTGCGTGTGTTTGTGTGTGTGTGTGTGTGTGTGTGTGTGTGTGTGTGTGTGTGTGTATGTGCAATTTATGAACAGTTCACTTCACCCCATGAAAACATAAGCAGTGCAGTGAGTGATCAGATCATGTTGTGATTTGAGCTGTCAACTCTGAGTATATTCTCCATCTCTGCTGTTTCTGATGTCTTCTCTCTTCTCCCCTCTCTCCTCTCCAGCAATTTGGCAAGATCTTAGATGTGGAGATCATCTTTAACGAGCGAGGATCTAAGGTACGGCAATTGATCACGCGTCTCTCCTATTATAGCTCTTTTCTTTTGCTCTGTCAACCAAATTATTGGTTCCCTGGGTCTCAGGCTTGTGTACCAGCCTGTTGTTCTTTTTGACTCACTGTTGTGTGTCACAAAAATCCCAATGAAAACAGACGAAAACA
>JAODXP020000015.1:22390073-22477573 GCA_027497455.2 Sardinella longiceps | reverse complement strand
TCTCCACTCGAGAGCTCTTCTAATGACTGCTGCGGCTTTGGCTGCGACGGCGCCGCCACTGGCAGCTGACGCGCCCCCAGATCCCGCGAGGTGAGGCCCCCGTTGAAGAGCCTGCTTTGAAAGAGCCACGCAGATGCGCAAATGACTGAATTAGTGGCTAAACAGGGTCTTAATACGCGCCAAGGATCCTCCTCATTGTCAGAGCTCGCTCTAAGAGGATAATTAAGCACTAGTTGTCTTGATTAGATTAAGCTCCTCTTCTTCCTCCTCCTCCTCTTCAACTCCCCCAGTGGTGGGATTACCGCGCCGCGATCATCCACCCAGTCCGCCCCTCCACCGGAAGCATTAGAGAGATCAACTCAGTAGGAAGAAAAGTTTTTCTTTCTTTTTTTTTCTCTCTCGCCACTCTTCCTTTATTTCTGGGGATTTTTTTTATTTTATTTCTTGTGGAGATGACCTCACAGTTTGAGGATAACTAGATTGCCAGAGGGGGCAGACTTGGGGTCGTGTGAGTAGTGAGCATTCTCTCACCACCTGACACACATGACATATGAGCTACTGTGCGGAGTGACCTCTCACTCGCCCCCACCCCACACCCCACCGCCCACACAGACACACACATCACAGACACACACACACACACACACACACACACACAAATTCAGGCACCCACACAAAAACACATTGACAATCACAGAGAAACCAACACACACTCTCATGTGTGTTAACCACCCTCCCCCCCAACACACACACACACACACACACACACACACACATACACTGCTCATATTTTTCCATCAAGTCTTTTCCGGAAGATTCCTGGGCTCAAGACGGCGTCTGCTAGTGGCTGTTTATGCTCAAACTGGCTTTTTGCTGTTGTTGCTTTCCATGGGTGTGGAGAAGTGTGACAGGCCCTTTGATTTATGGGTTATTATTGAAGCGGTGTACCCTATCGCCAGCTCATTATGAGTTTACATTCACATACATCACGCACTGCATATTGCATACAAATTCAACCTTTAGGAGAAAACAGCCACAGAAAAATAGAAAGACTTTTTTTCTTCTTCTTCTTCTTTTCTCCCTTTTTTTAATGTCGAGAAGAAGAGGCGAGGTTTTAAATTCTGAAAGGTGAAAAAATAGTTGGAATCCGTGAAACTTGAAAGTCTTTTGTGAATGAGGATGAGGCTCGGGCCGTTACTCACCGAAGGTTCTAGTGGACTCATTTAAATGTCAAGGTCAGAGTTATAAATTAGGTGTGTAGAGGGAGGAAGCTAGAGGGGTTGGTGTGAAGGGAGTGGGGGTGTATGGTATGCGCTGGTTGCTGTTGGCGTGGTGACAATGTGTGGGCATGACAGGGACAGGGGCGGGGTTGGAGTCAGTGGGCGTGGCGGTGCCAGGGTGCGAGACGCAAGGGCGGAGGAGGGGCGAGGAGAGAGGAGTGGAGCGGAGCGCTACGCGTGGGAAGGGAGTGCTAATGGGCCGAGACGTTAACCGCGGGGGACATTAAACCCATCCGCCGGAGTTTTGGGTGTGGGGGGGGGGGGCGGACACACGACTAATCTGTCTCGCTGTCATCTCTCTTTCACTTTCTCCTTCGTTCTCTCGCTTTAGGTTCTTGCCTTGCTGTCTTTTTCCTTCTCCCCTCATCTCACAGCCTCTTATCTCGTTCTCAATCCTTGCTCTTCTCTCCATCCTCTGTGTCACCGTCTCACTCTATCTGTGCTGATCCAATCACTTCCCTTCAGATGGGCAGTTCTAGATGACCATCATGGAACACATTTAGGGTTAGAGGTGAAAGGTCACATGCCCCAATCAAATGGATTCATCCATCTGTTGTTGCTCTCAATGGCTCAATGGCAGGGGGTTATTCTGGATGTTTTTAATAAAAAAGAAGCACAAATATTCTGTATCTACAGTACCTCCAACTCAACATAACTTGTTTTAGTAGAAGGTAAATGTGGAGCTCAAACTGAATATTTTTATCTTTCATTTGTTTGATTCATAATAGGTACACAGAAAGCACAGATTTATCCCTTTATCTTCCTGGCTTATTTCTGTAAAAAGTACATTCATAAATCACAATTACCAAAATACCATTTATAATCACCATGAAAGGCCAACTAATTAATTAATCAATTCAAATAAATTAAGTGAATTGAATAAATTGAAAAAGGTCACAGTGGATGCAAAAGCACTGGTGTCTTTTGCCATTATCCGTTTTTGATGTCCCGTTTCTATTTGCGATCTCCCTAGAGGTAGTTTATTAGGCTTATTTTATGTGACTGTTTCAGTTTTACAAGGTAGTCTTGTAATGTATCCATGTAGCAATCCAGTCTTTTTTATCCACTAAGGTTGTCTAGCCTAAAAAATATGAGCATTTTTTTAATATTTCAGAATTCCATTTTTAATTCAATTGGGGTTTATATTCTTAATACTAAATTGATAATTTTTTTGTGAGGCTATTTTTCTCTTACTCTACAGAATTAGCACTGTAAGTAACTGGATATGTGAAGGTTTTAAATGCTTCCAGAATTTGATTGCACTTTTGGTAAGTGGAAGGGACATGGACAAATGACCCTACTCTGTCCTGCAAGCATTATTCAGTGCACTCTATGGGCCACTGGTTTGACAGAAGTATGTGGGGCATTTCCAAGGCAATCTTGTCCCATGACTTATTTATGATAGTAATGCTGGGCCCAGTACTGTACAGCACAATTTGTGTGATAACGCTGTCCATTTTGTTCAACCAATTTTTATAGGGCGATGAAATTTCGTAATTGACTTTATAGATTGTATAGAGTGTCCTATGACCCATAGCTGTCAAGTCTGTAGCGAACCTGCCTCAAGGCCTTTCCAGATCTTAACTTATAGCTGGATTTACACTTGGATTTAAACTTAGTTTAAATTAAATATCTTTTTTGTGGAAGCCTTTTTTCCTGACAGATGGATATGTTAAGACAATTTTGACAGTGTATCTTTTTTTTTTTTTTTTTTTTTCTGAGGATGTTTGTTTTGTGATTATTGCAAGCTGTTGAGGATTTAGCTCCATATTTTCTGGGCTTTGGTATAAAGTTTTGATGTAAGCCATGTAAGATGTCGCCGTTTTAATCAGCATCTCAGATTTCTTGTCAGCAGCAGTTTGTTTTTCCCACGTTGACCAGAACGTATTTCGGTTCATCAATTGTTCAATTTCCTTTAGCTCCCTAGACATGTCCTCCGATTTCTTCTTTTGTAATAAGCCTTTATAGTTTTATCCCATGCTCATCTTTTATATGTTTCTACATTATTGAAGTCCCAGAGTTCATTGCTTGGAGTTTTAATTTCATCCTAAATGCTGCACAGTTCATGTCATAGCATTTCTGTTTCATTTTTTCCCCTCATTTCTCTGTCCCTTAATGGTCGGTTTTAGATTGGATTTCATAACATATTTGAGATATATGGCCTTCAGATTGTGGTAGCGAGTAATATTAACACCATTGTCTCGGAGTTCTTATTGAATTGACAGAAAAGTTTTGACCATAAATGTTAAATTCATGATTATATAATGCAACCTTTTTTGGCACTACCCTGGGCTCCATGCTAGGGAGATGTACCAGACTGGGTTTTTAGTTTTTAGTTTGTGTAACTCTGTTTGTTTCTAACAGTTTCAAGTAGTGGGGTGTCTAGCAGCAGTCAGAAATTAGTCACTGTCAGATCATTGCAAATCACGTTATGCATTCTGCATTCTGTGCTGGCATTCTGTGCTGGTATAGTCAGCTGCAGAATAACCAAGTGTGAAAATGTGAATTATGCCTATAGAGTTTCTTATTTCTTATTCCTGTTTTCCCCTCTCTCTCTCTCTCTCTCTCTCTCTCTCTCTCTCTCTCTCTCTCTCTCTCTCTCTCTCTGCAGTAACTGGTTTTCCATATCCCGCCACTGGGGCCACAGTCGCCTACAGGGGGGCCCATCTGAGAGGACGGGGCCGGGCTGTGTACAACACCTTCCGCACGGCACCCCCACCCCCTCCAATCCCAGCCTACGGAGCGTGAGTGTTTACAAATGCCTGCATTGCATTAGAGTGTGTGTGTGTGTGTGTGTGTGTGTGTGTGTGTGTGTGTGTGTGTGTGTGTGAGAGAGAGAGAGAGAGAGAGAAGAAATGGACATGTGTGTATAAATATTGCGTTCACACACACACACACACACACATTTGTTTGCACTTTGTAAGTATGTAGCCACAACACACAGCCATTGAAAGCACTTAATGGCAGAGCCCTGGGGTGTCCCACAGTCGCGACGAAATGAGATGGGTCAAAGCAGCGTGTGTGCACACGTGTGTGTGTGTGTGTGTGTGTGTGTGTGTGTGTGTGTGTGTGTGTGTGTGTGTGTGTGTGTGTGTGTGTGTGTGTGTGTGTGTGTTGCTATACAGGCACCAGACACTCAGCCGTCTGGCAGACAGATCTGAAACAGATCAGAGTTGTAATCGAAACCTCACTGATTAGGTCTCCATCCTGGGATCTCCTGCAGTTCCCCCCCCTCTCTCTCTCTCTCTCTCTCTCTCTCTCTCTCTCTCTCTCTCTCTCTCTCTCTCTCTCTCTCTCTCTCTCTCCATCTCTCCATCTCTCTGTCTTTCCTTCTTGCTTACACCAGCTCTCTGTATCACTTTGTCTCACACAGCTTCTCTAGCTACCTTCTCCCCCCCACCTGTCTCTCTCTTTTTTTCTCTCTCTCCCTCCCTCCCTCCCTCCCTCCCTCCCTGACACCACTGCAGCAGTAACTGGAGAGGCAAACACTTTTACTGGAGCAGAAAATTGGACTGTGATTCAGAAATGGCTGTGCACCCCTCCCTTCTTAATATGTCATTCATTATTTGTGCTGTGGTGAAGCCCAGGCTGCGGCTTCCGCGAGATGACCCCGCAGTCACGTCACCAAAACAACCCTCATGCCTCTCGCTCATGACACCCCCCAACACACACACACACACAGTTACACACACACACACGTATGCACACACACATGCACAAACACACACACACACACAAATGCATACACACACACAAGCACACTCACATGTTTAAATAGAACACAACCATGTAGCCGTTTGTCTGCCGTGCCTCAAATTTAGAGTTGGAATTGCATTACGTGTTACACAAGAACCCCATTTCACTTGGCTTTCCAAAAACACTAATGCTCTCTCTCTCTCTCTCTCTCTCTCTCTCTCTCTCTCTCTCTCTCTCTCTCTCCCTCACTTTCTCTCTATCTCCCCCTCTTCATGAACAGAGTGGTTTACCAGGATGGCTTCTACGGCGCAGAGATCTATGTAAGTGGGAGTTTGGCCTCCTCTTCCATTTTTTTCTCTCTTTTTTCTCTCTCTCTCTCTCTCTCTCTCTCTCTCTCTCTCTCTCTCTCTCTCTCTCTTTCTCCCCTCTCTCTCTCTCTCTCTCTGTCTCTGAGTGAAATGCTGTTGGAGGGGGAGTGAAGGGAAAAGCTGTCTCACTTCCACCAGCCCAGCCCAGCCCAGCCCTCCTACCTCCTACCTCCTACCTCCACCAAAACAAATCCCCTGAATCGGCAGGTCCTCCCGAGGCCTGAATGTGATCCCTCATCATCAACCCTCCCACTAACCCCCACACCACAACACACACACACACACACACACACACACACACACACACACACACACACACACACACACACACACACACACACACACACACACACACACACACACACTCACACACACACACACACACTTGCATACACATACACACGCGCAGACTCACACATTGACAGACACACACACACACACACACACACACACACACACACACACACAATCATGCACCTCTCATCCGCCCCCAGCCCCCTCTGCCCTGTGTGTGCCCATCCCTGTGCCAGACAGTACAGTACCTCGGGTGCCAGATCGCTGCCCGCCTGGCGCAGAAACCTGACGACCGAACCCAAAACTCCCTCAGCTACACCTACTGCTCTCCCTCTTCCTCTTCCTCATCTTCCTCGTCCTCGTCCTCCTCCTCATCCTTCCTACTGCAACTGGTACACTATACAAACTACCAGCTCTGGCCTATCAGGCATATACAGTACAGTAGCACACATGTGTACAGGAAGAACCTATGATCATAATGATCAACAAATTTCCATACACAGATATACAGGCACACACAGGCTATCTATACTGTAAGTAGGGTGTAGGAAGGCATGTATGGAAATTAGCATGATATAAATAGGGAAGCATGTGCACTTTATAAATGTCTATGAAAATAAAAATAAAATAGAACACACTTGTTCTCCAACAGTACAGCAGACAGACATTCAATACTGCTAACAAACATTTTGTGACCTCACTCTGTGTTGCAGTGCTATCCATTTACTCGGTTTTTGAGAGAAGTACTGGTTTGATTTAGGAAGGAGCATCACTGGTGTCCACATCATTGTGTGTGTGTGTGTGTGTGTGTGTGTGTGTGTGTGTGTGTGTGTGTGTGTGTGTGTGTGTGTGTGTGTGTGTGTGTGTGTGTGTGTGTGTGTGTGTGTGTGTGTGTGTGTGTGCTTCTCTATCGTGAGGGCATGGGGACCTCCAGTATCAGTACCAGATAAGGCGCAGAGAGCAGATAAAGGGATTTAATAATCTCCCCTCAGCGGCTGCTGTTGTCCATTCGCACACGCACACACACACACACACACACACACACACACACACACACACACTTACACTAGTACACGTACACGCCCACCCCCACCCCACACACAAAGACACACATACACACACACACACACACACATGGTCATGCCTGTTTGCAGATGCATATACACATGCACACACACACATAGTCACGCCTGTTTGCAACACACACACACACACACACACACACACACACACACACATCCAGACCGAGGGTTGCCCAGTCAGTCATGAGCACACAGACAGAGCGAGCGCTAGCGCTCAGTGAGATTATCTGCGGCGGAGAGAAAGGGAGAAGCGGGGGGAAGTGACAGAGGAAGGGAGATAATTAGTGCATCAGTGGATGTGTTGTTTAGATCCCCGGCTTTCCCTCCGCCACAGAGAGGGGAGACCGCAGCCAGACACCGAGCCTCCCCTCTCACATTCAGCTCCACTCCGCTGACATCTGACTCCCACACACACACACACACACACACACACACACACACACACACACACACACACACACACATATTCTCACTCTCCTCCTCCATTTGACTGCATCTGCTTTCACTTTTATGTCTGGCTCTGTCATTGTGCCATTCTCTCTTGCTCTACTTTCTCTCAAATAACAACAACAAATCTCTCTCTCCCTATACCTTACTCTCTCTCTATGTCTCTCTCTCTCTCTCTCTCTGTCTCTCTCTCTCTCTATCCTTCTCTCACTCTGCCTTGTTGTTGAGCATCTTTTTATCAATCATGTTTTATCTCACCTTCTTTTACTTTTTCTGGTGTCTTTTTCACTCTTTTTCCCCCCCATCCTCTTTTTGTAATTTGAGTGTTACACTGTGTGGATGTAGCTGTATGATGCCCCACCCATAGGTGGCAGCACACTGTGTGTGTGGGGTGGTAGTGTTTGGGCACTATGTTGAGTGCACATAAACGCATGCCATATTCCAGCCATGTGCTTATGTGTGTGTGTGTGTGTGTGTGTGTGTGTGTGTGTGTGTGTGTGTGTGTGTGTGTGTGTGTGTGTGTGTGTGTGTGTGTGGGTGTGTGTCGGTGTGAACATGCTTGTGAGCACTGGCTTTTCAGTAGCTAGTGTGGTTTTCCATACATGTGCATAGTTCAAACCATGGTTGCTGCATGTATACAGACACACACACACACACACACACACATTCTCTCTCTCTCTCTCTCTCTCTCTCTCTCTCTCTCTCTCTCTCTCTCTCACACACACACACACACACACACACACACACACACACACACACACACACACACACACACACCCTGACAGATCCCTCCTCCTGATATGTGGAACTCCCATCATCCCCTAGGGCTTTCAGGCTGACAGGGGACCCCAGAGGTCATAGAGCACCAGTGCCTTCAGTGTCTGACACGATGGCATGAAGAATGATCCCAGTTCATTATATATGTATTACCCATATATACATATATTGTATACATACTGGTGACCTCTCCCATCCATTCACACATGCATGGAGGGACAAAGATTGACATTGAGGGATGAGACACACACACATACGCATAACATGCACATAACATACACAATACACATACACACACACACAAACACACACACACACTCACACACTCACTCATACACACAAATGAGTACAGACACACAAAATCATGTACTGTACATTCACAAACATCATCAAGAAAGATAAACATGTACACAATCGCACACAATCACACAAACAAACACATACATCCAGTCTTATTCTGTGTGCTTGTGTGTGTGTGTCTGTGTGTATGTCTGTGCGTACATGCTTCTGTCTTTCTTTCTCTTTCTCTTAGTTTCCCCAACACACACACACACACACACACACACACACGCACGTACACACACACACACACACACACACACACACACACACACACACACACACACACACACACACACACTCGCAGGAGCAAAAAGTGACACAAAATAACAAATGTGCCTGGTGGCCTGCGCGCTGGATCTGACACTGATGTATGAGGTGGCGTGAGTGGAGGTAGGGGAAGTGTAATCAGCGTAGTCCCAGGGCTCGCCTCTCCCACAGGATGCCCTCCACTACCCCCAACCAACCACCACCACCCCCCTTACCCCCATACCCCCATACCCCCCACTGCCACATCCTGCTCCCCACGGGGTGGGGGTGGGTGTGTGGGTGTGTGAGTGGGTGGGTTGGAGCTGGCTGGCTGGTCAGCTCACTTGACCCGGGGGGTTCCTGCAGTGCCCTCTGACCAGCTCTGAGATGGGGATGTCAGCCAGCACTTGCCCACTCTTTATCTCTCTCCAACAAGTCACAGTTTGCACACACATACTGTAGACACACACACACACACACATAATACACACATGCGCGCGCACACACACACACACACACACACACACACACACACACACACACACACACACACACCCCAGGCCTGGTTCACCTACTGTTGGTGCTTTGCACTAATGAGTTTACACAGCCATGGGTTCCTCCTCCCACCCACACACATGCAGTTTCTAATGGTATGAGAATCCAGACCAGGCCAATGAGCATTTAGTAGGTGTTTTGGGCCAGATTTTTTTGGGAAGTTTCTCTCCCTGCGGTGCCTCGCCATCTTTGAAACTGCTCTGAGAAGAGAAGAGAAGAGGGCCCCCTTTTTGCTGCTCGGGCTGTGCCTGTACAACACAAGTGAAGACAGATGTGAGCTCTTTAATAATGCAGGGAACAGAGCGAGCAGAGCCATCCCTCTCTCCTGCCGTCATCTTAAAAACAGGAGTGAATTTGGGGAGAGCTTTTTGGCCTCCTCTCTCTCTCTCTCTCTCTCTCTCTCTCTCTCTCTCTCTCTCTCTCTCTCTCTCTCTCTTTCTCTTTCTCTCTCAAGCGCTCTTAAGCTGTGTTTCAAGTCTATCTCTGTCTCTCACACATCACTTCTCATGCTTGCAGTCACGCATTGTGCCCCACAAAACTTAAATCACTCCTTCTGATGCATGCACACACTCTCACAGACACACACACAAGCGCCGTTGTTCTCTGCAACGCACACTCACACATACATACTGTACACACACACACACTATACACACACAGTTACACCCATACAAGCATATTCTCATACACCTTTATGTATAATCTCACAGCACAGACTGTACACATCCTACTAACTTGCACTCATACACACACACACATGTGCACACACACACACACACTTAGAAACACACACACACACACACACACACACACACACACACACACACACACACACACACACACACACACAAGAGGCATGAAGGCACTAAGGGCATCAATCATTTCCCGATCCTTCAGGCACTGAGAAATGGGGAGAAAAAAGAAATGGATTCTTTCCCCTGAAATGGCGCCCTCTGGCTGTGAGCCAGGGATTTTTACAGGTCTGCGCCTGTTGCCTTCCCTCGAAAAACACAAAACTGATTTCACATTAACAAAAAGAAAAGCCTGCCCTAAACAACTTGTGCCAACCCCCCCAAAAAAAACTTTTCCCTATCTGTGTGCTTTATTTCAGTGCCTATGCTTTGTTCAAAGCCATGAAATATGTTCATAGCAGGATATCGTCTCTCTAACTATATTTTGTGTATGGATGTGCACATTGCTTGGAAAACCTGTTGTTGATCATTTGTCTTTTCTTTGTTTGTTTTTAAAGGGGGGCTATGCCGCATACAGATATGCTCAGCCCACCACTGCTGCAGCCTACAGTGACAGGTAAGCAAACGCATTGTTCCCCACAAACACACACACACACACACACACACACACACACACACACACACACACACACACACACACACACATTCAAACAAACAAATAAATTACAATAACACAAAGCAAGCAAAAATATACAATAACATTTTACCTACTCTACACAATACCATGTACCAAGTGCACAGGGATTGTTTTCACTTTCCGGCCTCATCTGTTTTATTCCTGAGTAAAAAGCAAGCAATAAAGCTCTGTAAGGACTTGAATTCAAAATAGAACATTGTTAAACTACTACACCTCATCTCACTGAGGAACATGAGCCCAGGATTTTAGTGGGAACAAACTCTGGTGAATAGTTTGATGTTGTCCGTCTGTCAGTGTGTATGTAGTACATGGCATATGGGATAAGCTCTGCGTCCAGTGCAGATGTAAGTCTAGAGTAGACTGGAGGCTAGAGCAGACTGGAGAAATTGGTCTGGCAGAAGGAGAACGCGGGGCGGGTTCTAATCTGTGAGGGAGTGATGAGTGATAATGCACCCATCCTCTCCTCTCAGAGGCTCAGAGATGGTATCGATAATGTAAGATTTATCAGACATGCCACTTTTACAGTACAGACTAGTTGTGTACTTGTGGAAAGGACACAAATAGATACAGAAATTGAAGATAAATATATTGGACTATGACTTTTTAAAATTCCGTTCCGACACTGGACAGTGTAGGTAGGTAGGTGAAACTGGGATTTCTCTTTTGCTTCTCCCATTTTTTTTCTCATGGTATAGATCAATTTAAGCCAATGTGTTTGCCTTCATTGTAGTCACTAGCTTCATCCTCTGAGTTCATATTATGGAGAGTAAAGTTATGTCCACTGCTTCCCTTAGATATGTTTAAGTACAGTTGCCAGGCAAACTTTTTACTTAAACATGCCCTGTGTGTGAATTGTATTGGGATTTCAGTATAATCCACAAATGCGTTGTCCTCCAAGTCTCAAATCTAGAGTTGCAACAGTAAATAATT
Organism: Sardinella longiceps; assembly: GCA_027497455.2. Classification (NCBI taxonomy): domain Eukaryota; kingdom Metazoa; phylum Chordata; class Actinopteri; order Clupeiformes; family Clupeidae; genus Sardinella; species Sardinella longiceps. The sequence continues at coordinate 22,466,167 of JAODXP020000015.1, read as the reverse complement.
AGTGCTGTAATTACATGTTTACTTCTTTAAAGGCTTTTGTACTTTTTGTTCATAAATGTGTGCCAGCTGTAGACAAAAACACAGCCCATAAATACCAAATCAAACAGTGTATTAGTCATGTAGATAAAGCACATGGCATTCTCTGCCAGCATTTAGGGTTTTTTCTGTGCACTTAATGACAGAAATAATTTGGTAACGAGAATCTTCAACCGTCTCTTAATATAATGCCAAGGCAGGCAGGGTGCCATTTTGTTTCCCTGACTCTTCTGAGTGGACATTCTTGGCACCGGTTGCATCCTCTGAAGTGAAGGAGCGTGGGTTCTGTGACTTTCCCAGTCGGCAAGGACTCCTACTCCGTCTCCTTTTCCCTTAACCATCCTCCATGCCCTCACAGAACCCTCCTTGCTCTCTCATGCACCTCCCTTCTCATAACCCCCAATGGGGCGAGTGCGCTGTTTCCCCCCACCCCCACCGCCCCATCCTCCACCCCCACAACTCCATAAGCGCCTGGATGTCCTTGCTCGGGAAAAAGCCTTTGCCCCCATGTCTCTTGTCTCTCTCTTTTTTCTGTTCTGGGGGAAATGACATTTTCCTTCTTCCTCTCTCCACCACCCGCCCCCACACCACATTGCCCCCCCACTACCCCATCCTTCTCTCCCTGCTCTCTCCGGATTCCCTTTTCTCCGTATTCCTGCTTGATTTGGTGCCCTCAGTCCTTAGCTTGGAGTGCCTTATCTGCTCCTCACAGACCCTCATTTGCAAGCGAGCGTCGGAAGAAGAGAGAGAGAGAGAGAGAGAGGGAGAGAGAGAGAGAGAGAGAGAGAGAGATGGGGGTGGGGGTGTTGGTGTGTTGGTGCTGGTGCTGGTGGTGATGTTGGTGGGGGTTTGTGAAGTAAATAGAGGAATAAGTGAGGAGCGGTAAATAAATAAATAAATGAAAAAGACGGGCGGGGAGGGAGGGAGGGAGGGAGGGAGGACACATCTTGTCCTGTCTCTCTGAGGGAAATTGAAGGGATTAGTTCCAAACCACCAACAATGAAAAGCCAGGGCGTGAGCCCTCTGTGCAGCCCAAGTAAACAACAGCTGAGGGGGTTTGGGTGGAGGGAGACGAGGGATGGATGAGGGGAGGTGGGGAGGGGGGGGAGTATGTCCTTTCTCTCCCTCCATCCCTCTCTCTCCCTCCCTCCTGGGTTCACCTCCAGCGAGACCCACCACCTAATCAAGGAGACAATAAAACAGAGTAATTCAATTCAACGCAAATAGCACATAAACCTTTGAACACCTGGTGTTAAAAGAAAAAATAGCCTGGACAATTCCAGAGTTGTACAGTTCGTGACAGGAGAGCAAGTGAGTGATGGAAATGGAGGGGGGGGGGGGGGTAGAAGAGTGAAAGAAAGAAGGAGACTTATGACAGGGCTATAAAAAAAGGTGTAAACCCAAAGCCTTTCATGTGCAATTAAGGTGCTCTGTGCATTCTGTGCCATTCATTCTGAGGTTTTCAATGTTATACAGTACAATCAGGTGTTCAAGCCAACTCACTCACCTCTCTCTCTCTCTCTCTCTCTCTCTCTCTCTCTCTCTCTCTCTCTCTCTCTCTCTCTCTCTCGTGTTCTTTTCAGCTATGGCAGAGTCTATGCAACGCCGGACCCATACCACCACACGATCGGCCCGGCCACCACCTACAGCGTGGGGACCATGGTGAGTGACATGTCCTTCTGTACCCTGCTGCACCTGCACACTCACGCATATCGACACCGGCGCACACACACACACACACACACACACACACACACAAATATGCACACACTATACAAATGTTAGAATGATAGTGCCGCACAATAGTCCAAAAGCAACATTTTTGCTCATTCACTCCATCTTGTGGCTATGCAGGAGCACTGATATGATGTTGGACCCTCTGCGTTTGCCACCCAAAACTGACTCAACACTGATTTTTTTACGTGTAAGATGGCATCTGCTGACACACAACTAATCACAAACCTCCCTCGCACAAACAAAACCCCGCTGTGAGCACACTCACACCTACTCAAATGAATCAAGTCAGTTGGTTAATGTTTGTTTTTAGCTAGCGTTTGCAGCTTTACATCAAAGATGAAAAGTCAAAATCATTCCTTTTTTCAAAAACCAAAAAAAAAAGAAATTTCTTTTTTTGACAAAAAGAAAGAGAAATATGTTCTCTGACTTTTTGTTTAATATTTTTTTCCCGTTTCTTTGGAGAGCATGGGAGGAGGCTCCATTTTTCCTCTGATAAGAAGAACTGTTAACCGCATGCAGCAGTGTGCCGTGGGACATGAAAGGAGAGAGAGAAAGAAAAAAAGAAATATAGAAAAAAGAACAACGAAGAAGGGATAGAGTATGTCTCACCCTCTTCCCTCTCTTTCTTAAGTTCTGATTGGAATAATACTCTCTCCGATAGGCTAGAAAATCTAATATTTACCATTTTCCGGCATGCATGCGTTTTCTTTTTTTTCTGTGTTCTCAAAAACAATGAGTAACAATAAAGCTGTATTTAAAAGAGAAAGAGAAACAGTTCCCCGGTGCAGCTGCTAGCTAAAAGCTTTCATTAATTAAGACAGTAATTTTTATGAGTTCGTTTTATAAGCCTTCATTTGAACCTAATTAAAAGCTTGTGCTTGTGCATTTTGATGCTTTCCTCTGCTCCTCCAAACTTCCTTCCCTCGTCTCCACTCGCCCTCACTCGCGCGATCCACATGACACGACTGACACAATTGGCCTCAAAAACTCAAAACGTCTGTGTGTGTGTGTGTGTGTGTGTGTGTGTGTGTGTGTGTGTGTGTGTGTGTGTGTGTGTGTGTGTGTGTGTGTGTGTGTGTGTGTGTGCGGGTGTGTGTGCTACATCTTTACTCAGAGCTGCTTAACCTGGTAGAGGAAGAAATTGTCTTGGTTGTTAAGAATTTCTTTTTCTTTTTGTACCCTGTGTAGAAAGTACTGTCAAACATAGTGAGGGTTGTTGAGGTGGGAAAATCATTTGGTTTCTAATTCTTTAATCATATTTGATTAATGGCTTGGAAGAAGAGGATGGGGTGGGGAAGGGAGAGGAGAGGAAAGACAGGCAGAGTGGTGGAGGGAGAGAGAAGGGAAAGAGAGAATGAGAGAGAGAGAGAGAGAGAGAGAGAGAGAGAGAGAGAGAGGGTAAAAGAGGAGAGTGCTTTTTTGCATTTAAAAGCCATTCAATAATTAGTTCCTCCGAGGTTGCGTAAAATTCTCTTTGCAGATTTGCAGCGTGCTGAAATTACAAATTGGATTCCACGCTGATGAAAGTTGCACACAAGCAAGAGGGTTCCCTAAAATTAGAGATAATTAGCCTTTGAAGGTTTCAGGGCCTTGCCTTTGGATAGGAGCCAAAAGAAGCAGAGCAGAGGCTGGACCTGGGGAGAGTAAATGTGTGTGTGTGTGTGTGTGTGTGTGTGTGTGTGTGTGTGTGTGTGTGTGTGTGTGTGTGTGTGTGTGTGTGTGTGTGTGTGTGTGTGTGTGTGTGTGCGCATCTGTGTGTGCACGTGTGCATTAGAGAGAGAGCGAGGCGGAGAGTGTGAGAATACATGTATGTTTGTGTGTGTGTGTGTGTGAGAGAGAGAGAGAGAGAGAGAGAGTGTGTGTGTGTGAGTTTGAGTACAAGTGTGTGTGTGTGTGTGTGTGTGTGTGTGTGTGTGTGTGTGTGTGTGTGTGTGTGTAGCTTTGTGATTGTGCCCTCAAAAAGCCTGTAGCAGTGAAGTTAGCCCTCCACCCTGGCATGACATGGTGTGGTGCAGTGCAGCACAGTGCCAGTCAGGTGTGTCCCCCCCTCACACACACACACACACACACACACACACACACACACACACACACACACACACACCACCCCAGGTGTCGGACTTAAAAGGGAGCAATCGCTGCGCTCCTTTGAAGCGTTTTGCCTCAGTCCCCCAAACTCCAACTGTGCTCTGAAGACTTGAGAACCTGTCCTGAAGGGACATGTCCCAGGACATAGTGCCACCACCAGAGCAGGACAAGCACGGCACTGCTGCCTCTGCCGCTGCTGCTGCTGCTGCTGCTGCTGCTGTTGCTGTCTTCTAATGAACCAGATATGCTAGAGTGAATCTGGCCCCTAAAAGTTAGGAGGGAAAAAAGAGCACAGGATACAGTAGGTGTCCTTCTATTAAAATGTTAAAATGGAGGTGATTTGCACTTCAGATGAAGTTCTGATTCAAATGAATATTTACACCACTATTAAGTATTCTGGTTATAAAACCACATAGAGGCAACCCTGGCCTAGCTTGAAACATATGCAAGTGTGGGCACACACGCACACACACACACATACACAATCAAGCACGCGCGCACACACACACACAAAGTCAACCAAGCAAACAAAGTCTCAGTCTGATGGCCAAATTGTCAAGCAAACACGTCGCCATGTCAAGGGAAGGAACTTTGCGGAAGGAGAGGAAAATGGGCTGCGTCGGAGCTGTCACCCTAACACTGATTGGTCCTTTTTCATCTTTGATGTTGCAGGCTAGCCTTTACAGAGGAGGGTACAGTCGCTTCACTCCCTACTAAAGAGAAAAAGAGAGAAAGAGAAAGAGAAAAAGAAACACAAAGACATTATCCAGACAACAACAACCAAACAAAAACAAAACAGAACAACAAAAAAAAACACTCTCAAGAACAAATAAATAATAATAAAAAAAAAACAATCAAACAAGCTACTGTATACACACCTCATCCTGTGTGGAGTACTGATTGAGACTAAAAAAACAAAAAAAAGCTTCCAGATCACAGGGCTCCCCCCTGTCCCTTCACCTCTCATCCAAATGATTCTCCTCTTTGGGTCCACATGTCAAAAAAATGTTTGTCTGCTGATTTGACAACTGATTGGGTTTTATTTGTTTGTTTTGTGTTCAACTGTCTTTTTAAATGTCTGTTCTGAACTTCATTGTAATGTAATGTCTTACTGGTGTTTTTTTGGAGGGATTTATATGGAGACATCTCCATTCTTGTGGATAGCGGACACTTTCTCTCTGTTACCAGAGTTGATTTATTTTATGTGTGTGTGTGTGTGTGTGTGTGTGTGTGTGTGTGTGTGTGTGTGTGTGTGTGTGTGTGTGTGTGTGTGTGTGTGTGTGTGTGTGTGTGTGTTGGTTTATAACTGTGAGTAAATATGCACAATTCTCCATCATTGCTTCTTCCTTTGAAAAGAAACAATGAGCATCAGTCTGAGCCAAATAGAATATCAGTTACCTGTTATATCACTAGAGCTATGTTCTAGTCTGTCTCCGTCACCAACACTAAGCTGATTTAAACTCAATAAGGTTAACCACCCCTGCTACTGCAGAAAAGAAAAGCTCCGTAACCATGATACTATCAAAGGCAGTGTTCGTCCCTGCTTCCCCCGTCATTGATCAATGAATGCTGGCTATGTTATTGACTTTAGGGCGCTTTGAGGCATTATGCTCCACCTTGTGTTCTTACTTGTATCTGTATTAATTGGCTTGGTGGGTTACACGTGTGTTGTTGTAAAACAGTAAGAGGTGACGAACCCTATTGTGTGGTTTATGGAAACTCATAACCTCTCATTTATGCCTCTTTTTTTAAAAGTGTTCAGTAGTAACCGCTTTTTTTAGTGTTATCTCACATGATATAGCTGTCCTACCTCAGGATAACCCAAAGGCACAGTGGGATTTCTCATCTCTGTAAAGTGGCTAAAATATTAGACTGGCTCTGGGCTCAAAATCTGCCAGACTGCTGAATTATTCTCGTATGTTCACTTTGCCACTGAGCACCAGTTCTGATGGAATTAATTGACAAACGATCAGGTTAAATGTTGGCCCCTGACATAAAGTGAAATAGCTCTCTGATCACCTCAAGCACGTCTGGTGCTACCCGCTTAAACTCAGCTGGCTGACTTTCAGACTGAATCCATTTTTTCTTTGAGGATTCTTCTCCCTGCTGGAAACGTGGTTTAGTTCTGACCAGGGCTTGATTCTAGTTTAAGGAAGCAGCCCTGTGTCTATGCAAATGGGGTCCGGAGGAAGATGTTCATGCATTTACTCTCTCACCCTCCCACACTGCTGTATTTTGTCTGTTCTTCTTCCTCAGGGCTGAAATACGGGTGTAGACTCTAAATTCTGGGAAAGTGCAGACTTTGATGGCAATGGAGAGTTGTATTTTCTTTTTCTTTTCTTTTTTTTCTTTTTTTTTTTCCTTATCTGAACAGAGACGTAAGGATAAGTACAGGAAAGTCAATCAATATAGAGCTAGGGCGGCCCGGTGGGGGGTGGGGGTGGTGTCGGTAACAGACTAATTCATTCTTGAGTCTAATCGATATGGAGAAACTGCTCAGCAAATCAGCTCTTTTCCCTTAGCCAGATAAAGAGTCCATCCCTGTGCGCAGTGAACCCCCCTGCCAGATGTCGTTTCCACATCCTCTCTGAGAATCAAATATTCACTAGTTATAGTGGAGCAGACGAGCATGTAAACAATTTTAGTACTTGGTTAGCATATAATGTCAGATTCATAAATAATACCTAAGGATAGATTATGCAAGAGAATTAATTACTTATCGTTCAGTTGTATTCACATCATAAATTACTAGCATATCAAAAATGTGTCAGCTTGACTGTCAGCCTCATAGCATAACAAAGGTTTTTGAATTGAAAGTCCTAAGACAACATTTTACCCCTGTTTTTAATGGAACATATATTGTAGCCAGCATTTTGTGTGTACTTGAGTTTCTAGGGAGAGATGTATGTGTGTGTGTGTGTGTGTGTGTGTGTGTGTGTGTGTGTGTGTGTGTGTGTGTGTGTGTGTGTGTGTGTGTGTGTGTGTGTGTGTGTGTGTATGTATGTATGTGTATACGTGTGTTTGTGTGTGTGTTTGTATTGGTTTGCGGTATGCGTTAGCTCATTAATTTTGAGTGGCACAGCCCTTCTTGTCCACTTTATTGTGCTGTGGCGCAGTGGAGCAGTGGCAAGGTTTTAAAGAGACGGCTGCTCGCACTTAAAAGCCCCCCACAGAATAAAGTCCAACAGTTGCAAACTTCCTTTAGCTCATTTAATACTAGCTCAGTTTTTCACAGAGAAAAGACTTTGGGCTATTCAAACCAGCACTCTCAGACTGGCAGTGAGAGACTGAGAGCAAGAGCAAGGCAGGGAGAAAAATGCAGAAAAACAGAGAGAGAGAGAGAGGGAGAGAGAGAGAGAGAGAGAGAGAGAGAGAGAGAGAGAGAGAGAGAGAGAGAGAGAGAGAGAGAGAGAGAGGCAGTTTCAAGTAAATTCTCTACTCTCCTGTATGGTCAAAAGAAGCTTCATTCTCTTTGAGTTCTCAGCTTTTTTTTTTTTTCTTTGCTTTCCATCTCCTAATGATGCCAGCGGCTGCAGCTGTTACTCTCCGATGTCTTGTGCTCTTCTTCTCGAATCTCAGAACTTCCCTCTTCATGGTGAAATTTTCTTACTGGAGACAGTGACTTCATAATTAGTGTGGGTGCCAACTGCACTTTAAAAGGGTGCCTCTATTTGCTCAAACGCGCCTGTTTGATCTGGGTGTCAGACAGGCTTATGCACAGCGCTTGGAGCAGTGTTCTTGAGTAATTAGTCCGGACTGGAACCTCGGTTACTCCTGACACATTTGAAGCGTTGCGCAAACATATAGGATTCGTTCCCCGAGCAACAGTCCTGCTCCCATGAGAATGGGGGGCAGAGGGTGGGGTGGGGTGGGGGGTTGACTTTCGATTTACTGCAAACAGCTGCAGTTCCGCGTACTCATGTTTGAAAATGCTGTACTGCAATTCGAGGTTTGGATGCTGCAGATGTTGCTGTTGTTCAACTGCTTTAGATTCCCTTAGTTGCGTTATGTACTATGTCTTTGGTTGAGGCTTCAGCTTCACTGAAGGAGCCACGTATCTGTTGCTCGTCTTCCATGAGAATCCTTGAGTCTGAAGACTTGAAAAGTTCTAGTTACCTCCCCTCTGCCATGCAGCCACCCCGGTACTTCAGTCAGGCTTTAGAACTCCATCACCCTCGACCAATTATTATATATTAGTACAGTACTGTATGGGAAGATGTGTGTACAGTGTAGGTGGTTAGCTCACATTTTGCCACCTGAATAAAATTATAAACAAAAACATCATCACTTCCTTGTTGCTATAGGTCGTCTTCTTAGCATTTGTCTTTCTGTCTGTACACAACCATTACTCAGCACTTGTCTGCTGTCTGCTTATTGAGGCCATCACATGTAGTATAACCATGAGAATTTACCAGTAGTACCAGTGACAATATCATTGGAATTTATCAGTAGTTAATGTAAGTGTTACTGTAAATGTTTAGTTGATGTTGAGTTCATCACGTCAAGTGTTGCTCTAGCCAGGATCAGCTGTGTCTGATATGTTTTTTTGTTTTGTTTTGTTTTGTTTTTTTGTTGTTTTTTTCAAAGACCTACCCTCATGCAAAAATACTCCTCCTCATGTCAAAACACTTACTGAGGTGCATACATACTGTGAAATCTTTTGTCTAATTATTCAAACTAATTTTCTTCACTAACATGTAACGTTACATTACATATTAACATAACTATATATATATATATATATATACAGTAAATCTATATAGAGCTACTTAAGAAATTAATCTTCCAGTGGTATAAACTCTTTCTAAAGCCCTGGTAAGCAGGCATTTCTTGCTTAAGCTTTAGACAGGCAGTTTCGCTGCCAAATGCGGCTGCAGTTCAAATGGAATTTGGCAGCAGAATTCCCTGGCTAAGCCCCAGTGTGAGTCCATCTCATTTGTACAAAAGCAAGAAGAAACAAGCAAAAAATGACAACCTGTACATATATATACATGTATATACACACAGTATATTGCGATTCTCTACTACAAGCTGTTTTGTATGTTATCATAATCTAAATCAGAAGTGGTTTTATCTGTGCATTTGCAATTCTGCTAACATTGTTCTATGAAATGTACTGTAATTTTTTCTTAATATGGTTTTGTCTGAAAGGTGTAAGTAACTTTTTCATTTGACATAATTTTATTGGTACTGTGTATATTAACGCTTATATTCTGTTCATTACAAATTGAATTGAATGTTAATATATGTGACATATCTCCGTAATCTCTGGGTGTTTTGGGTGTCAGAATAAAGCAATTATATAAATTGTCTGATTGTCCACTTGTGCACAACATGCACACATTTCAAACAAACTCTACTGCTCAGATAAGTCAACTTATCTGTCATTCCACTGATACGCCACATTGGAATTATTTACCTGTGAGATGTACATTTCATCTGCCACACCTTGACTTTAATGAAATCTGACAACTCAAGTGGATTGTGATTTATAGAATTCCCTCCCCAAATGAACTCCCTTTTTCAGATCTCTACCAGATGTAGACCATCTCTCACACGCATCACTCATAACGATCTGTGCAGCTGTGTTCAATTAAGAGTTAATATGTGAATTAATACTGAACATTCAGCTTGATGAAGATGCTTGTCTCTGATCTATCATCATTAGTTTGGAATCAAACAATTGATTCTCCTCCAGTGACATGGAACCAACATGTGTGAAGCTGTAGTCCCCTGGAGCATTCTTAAAAAACATCCATAAATCTAGATCATGAACTGTTGGTTGGGCTCTCTTTTTGTGTGTGTGTGTGTGTGTGTGTGTGTGTGTGTGTGTGTGTGTGTGTGTGTGTGTGTGTGTGTGTGTGTGTGCGTGCGTGTGTGTGTGCGTGTGTGCGTGCGTGCGTGTGCGCACGTGCGTGTGTGTGTGAAGGCACGCATGAATTCACTCATTTCTTTATCTTCCTGCCATATGTGCAACAGAGTCTTATTGACTCCAAACTTCACTGGGCCGTGAAAGGAAAGAACAAAAAAACTTCAGCTTTTGTCTGATGTAATGTTTTGTGTAACACCTTGAGCCCTGTGTTATTCTAAACTACTGTGTGGGTCTGTGGTTCTGCAAACAGAGCAGTAGTCCACCATTCACTCTCTCGCTCACTGCACTGCACTGGACTGGGCTGGGCTGGGCTGGGCCCCACCGCACTCCAAAGTGGTGAAGAGAGACATCTGTTTAGAGGGAGTGAGCACACAGGATCCAGAGCCTCTGCCAACCTCTCCAGCACCAGGAGAGAGAGAGAGAGAGAGAGAATGAGGGAGAGAGAGAGAAAGAGGCAGAGGGAGACAGACAGCCGTGCGATTGGGCTGGGATTAGTATGCTACTGAGCTGCCTGTTTATTTCTCCTGGGGAGGTGTGCAGGAGGGGAGGGGAAAGAAACACTACAAAGCCACGTCAAAATTAAAGCTGGGTTTTATTTTCATCTGAGGGGGCCGCGACGCACTGAGGATCTCTCTGAATTAGAGCGACTGTCATGATGAGAGTCCCACTGCACCCCTGCGCTCGCACTTGCACTCACTTGCTCTCTCTCGCTCTCTCTCCTGCTCTCTCCCTCCCTCTCTCTCTTTCTCTCTCTCTTCCTCTTATTCTCTTCCGTTCCCCCTTGCTCCATCACACCCTCTCTCATTCTCTCCTCTCTCTCTCTCTCTCTCTCTCTCTCTCTCTCTCTCTCTCTCTCTCTCTCTCTCTCTCTCCCTCTGCCCTTCCTCCCCTTTACTCTGTGATGAGGCTTAGAGTTGAGTGAACTCCTGTGTGAGTGAGTGTGTATGTGAGACTGTGTGTGTGTGTGTGTGTGTGTGTGTGTGTGTGTGTGTGTGTGTGTGTGTGTGTGTGTGTGTGTGTGTGTGTCTTTCTCTCCGTCTCAGATCAGATCACTCTGTCGCCCTGGGTTTGGCCCACGCTTGCGATCTCCTTGTTGCTTTCAAGTCTATACAATGAAACTGGCAAGAACAAAGAGGAGCCTGTTTCTCAAAAGCCAAATGCACCAGCGCTGCAATTCTGCCACAGTGCAGCCGTGTTGACATCCCTCCATCGTGCCGCCTGGAAAATGAAATAATGTGCCTCCCCATCTTTTTGCTTTCAAGGAATAAAAGTCATGACTTAAAGATGTATTTTTATATTTATTTGGGGACTGTAAAGTAACTCTTGAGTCAGAATAAAACAACCTTTGCCAGTACTGTGGCATAGGATGACAACGTGAGAACTCTTGAAAGTATCACTAGGATTGAACAAAAGTCTGTGTCTGCAATGTGGCATTTCTTGAAACTCATAACTTTTTTCTTCTCTCTTTTCCTTTCCAGTAAATAACATGAAAGGACGCTGTGCTCAGTTAACGATGGACATCACACAACAAAAAAAAAAAATGACAAGACGGCAACAAATGCAAAAGGAGAACTAGCTTTAAATGAATGGAAAAAGAAGAAGAAGAAAAGATGATGAAGAAGAGACTGAGGCTGGGGAGGAAAAAGGCGGAACAGCGGCCACAAAAAATAAATAAATTAAAAAAAAAAAAAAACAGCCAGCAGCCTGACAAGGAAGAAGAAACTTGTTTCCACCAGGGGACCACCAACACAGAGAGAGAGAGAGAGAGAGAGAGAGAGAGAGAGAGAGAGAGAGAGAGAGAGAGATGACAAGGAAGTATGATATAGTGTGAGTGAAAGAGGTAGAAGGAGATAGATGGAGGGAACACGCTTCATTATTACAATAACATTTTATTTTTCTATGCTTTTTGTGCTTTAAAAAACAGTTTAAAATATGATGTGTATAAAACAGTATATAAATATATGAACAGAGAGGCTTTTATGTTAACGGGTAAAAGGGGAGATGAAACAGATCGCCCTGGATTGTTGACGTTGTCATCTGCAGGGATGAGAGGGACCTTCACAGCCCTCTCTCTCTCTCTCTCTCTCTCTCTTTCTCTCTCTCTATCACCCTCTCCCCTGCCCCTCTCATCCGAGACTGACACAAAGATAGATAGATAGATTGATAGATAGATTGCTTAGAATGATGTCAGTGATGTCAAATGTTTTAACAGACGAGTGTGTATACAAGTATTGAAGTACTGTAAAGCTGGGCATCCTGGTGCAACAGACCAGCGTCCTCCGTGTGCACGTACGCTCTCTCACACACAGAGGCCTGTTGGTCCATCGTCAACTTCCTTTTTAAATCTGGGATGTCAAGAAAAAACTTTTCCTTTCTTCCGTTCTTAATTTCTTGTGCTGTCACTTCTTCTTAGAATAGTTCCACCCACCATTCATACATTACCCCGTGGCCCGTGTCATCACACCCACTCCCGCTTTGTACTGGGGGAGGGTGGGGCAGGGGGTGTCAGTCAGGCTACCCCGAGAAGTGAGTGGGTGTGGAGGGTGAGGATCAGTGTTGATATGCGTCTCCCTCCAAGTCACTGGTCCCCATCCTACTACGGTGGATGTCACAACTCTCCAGTATGTCCAGTTGAATCACCCTCAGTCCCCGTCATCCTGCCCTCAAACAGGGGCCAAACAGTCAGCCTCTTGGGGGGTTAGTCTTTTTGCAGAGACTTATTCGGTGTGGAGCCAGAACCTGTCACTTCCTCTTGACAGGTAAATGCTTATGTGTTCTTTTTTTTCTTGTTGTTGTTGTTGTTTTGTTTTTGTTTTATTCTCTTTTTTTTGCGACGGGGATGGCCATGTTCTGAGTGACAGGTCAGATGTGAAAGGAATGGACAGGTTTCTGGGGTTGTGAACTGGATCTGGTCTTCACCTACCTGCAGCGGTCACAGGCCAAGCCTTTTGTGTCCCTCCGACTGTCCGGATGTCCAAACATCAAGGACAGTGCTACATGACTTCAGTAGACAGCGCATGACACCAATAACCACAATACAAACAGACATGAGAACTGTAGACTTTGACGGACATTAGACAGACACTGTTAACCAAATGATGTTTCAAAGGTCGATGCTACAAATGGACTGTTATTGTTTGGTAAATATTGTCTGATTAGAGTATTTATTTGTGGAAAAAAAAGAAATACTTAAAGGAACAACAAAAAAGACATTTTTTAAAAAGGTATTATCATGATTTATTTGCTGTAACGACCTGAATTATTATGAGAGCGTTCCCTGTAAACGTGTGTTTTTGAGCAGTTCTTGAATGTATTTAAATGTGAAAAGATGTGACACTACTTGTTTCTGTATATATACATATCTATGGATGGTTTTTTCAGGGGTGCATATAAGCAATTGCCTTTTTTCCTTTCGCCTCGACAGTAACGGAGGCCCCACATAACCAATTACTTCCTCCAGAGAGCTCCCCAACCTGTGCACTCACAATGATGGCACACATTCACTTTATTTGTGAATCCTTTTGAGCTCACCTATGTATGTGCTCTCTCTCTCTCTCTCTCCCCGACACACACACACACACACACACACACACACACACACACACAGACAGATACACACACACAGATACACACATACATACACACCAGTTGACACTCCACACCAGCTTCAGCCCATAGTTGTTAAGAGCTGATTGCAAGTACCAGATTGCAGGAACCCCAGAAAGTCAATCGTCTTTCTAATTTTCTTCCTTTTATTCTTTCTCTTTTTTTATTAAGCCTGCCCTGGAGTAACATGCACACACACACACACACACATACACACACATGCACGAACACACACACACACACACACACACACACACACTTCATCGAAATTGGATCAGTCATAAAAGCTCGCTAAGTAGAACAAGGTATTCCGGATGTCAGATGCAAAAGTTTATGAATATTGATTTTTTTTTTTCCCCTCAGTTTTTTTTCTGTCTCTCTCTCTCTCCATCCAAAGTGTGAATTTAACACAGACTCTGAGGTCTTTGATCAAGAGAAAGCACGGCATCGGCAATGGTGTGGAGGAGGGAGATGCCTACTGATGTGACCTAGTTTTGAAAGGAGATGCTGCTGCCGCCGCTGTTGCTGTTGCTGCTGCCGCACCAGAGTTGAGAGATGCCACCTAAAGTGTGTTGGGTGTGTCCCTCACTTACAAGCTCACTTGATCACAGCTTCGGCTGGGGGGAGAGGGAGGGGAGAGTTTGGGGGGGAGGGGGCTCTTTAGATATGCCCGACACTTTCACACAATTTGTCTTAGTTGCGCTTAACTGTGCCCTACACTTCCAAGCTGTCGTCTTAGCAACAGTTAGTTGCGTCCTATGCTTCCAAAACCGTGCGAAAGGCAAGTTCTACTCTGCACATCCAAAACACTGCGCTCTTAGCTTAGTATGCCCTACACTTTCTCACTACAGCTCTTAGTTCTAGATAGTCAGTAGGTAATCCCTTTACATATGCACACAGAATGTTGCTTGGAGCAGCAACCAGCAACATCACTACAGGGCGTTTACATGTAATACAAAAAACCACTCATGCACATAGTTGCAATAGCTATAATCATCAGACATTCTTTGACTTTTCTTCTTTGTATTTTATCTACTGTTACCTACATGACAACAGAGGTCGTGTGTATCTCTGAAGCGAGGAGCATGCCAGTCACCACCAGTGAGATTCCAACATGGCTTGGTCTGCTCACGTACTTGGGAGTCAAAGGCCTCGTTTGCCATTCAGTTGGGTCTGGTGTCTCAAAATGAACTCACCACTTTTTGGACTGGTAGCTTAAGCAACTGTGCAGATGCTAACCCATGGCAAGCACTCTGCATCCGCCATCCAGCAAGGCAGTTTGAGTAGACTGACTTATTCATTATTCAGTATCCGCTGAGTACTGAAATGGTATTGGTATTCAGTAGCGCTGTAGGAGCGTCGTCTGGTGAGGCCAGCTCGAGCGGAGTCGCCCGCCGTGGAGGGTGCAAATGTCCACTGGGTGAGGAGAGGAGGGAGACGCGTGGCGTGACGTGGCGTGGCGAGCAATGCGAGGCAGGTGTTGGGAGAGAGAATCTGAGCTGAAGCACGTGAGCTATGACACTTGCAGGACTTCCCTCAGAGAACAAACCCCTCTGGTCCTAACTGTTTGAGAAAACCTCCCCCTTCCCTGTCCCTCTTTTGTATTCCCAGTGTATTGTACATAAGACCCTCCACCCGGCCCCTGACAAAAAGCTCACCTACTTCAGTCCTACTTTATTTCCTGCTGCCCCCCCAAATCCCCACCCCCATCTCCCTGTCCTCTCTAACTTCCAAGATCTTGTATTTTGTTCTATAACAGCAAAAATTTATTTATAAGGATTTTTTAAAAAATCTATCTCTCTCTCCTTTTTGTAAATGTTCATGTTAAATAAAAGTCTAAAAAGGTTAAAAAATGAAATGGATATATTAAAAAGGTAAAGTACTGTAAGAAAAAAAACTAAACAAAAAAAAGAAAACAAAAAAGCTCCTCCTATCCTCCCCCCCTCTCTGTACTCTTAGACTTTGTGTTCTTTCTCCTTCTGTATGCCTCTCTTACGTGCTTCAGATGAAGAGTTCTATTTATTATGACATTAACGTTATTATTATTATGATTATTACTAATTATTAATATCATCATTACCATCATCATTATTACCATTAATAAAAATTGTCTACTTCAACAAATGACCTTTTCTCTCACCTCCTCTCTCTCTTTTTTTCTTTTCTTTTTAGATGTGTGTGGGTTTTTGTAATCATGAATTCAGGCTCAGAAAGTTGTTAGTCAAAAGGAGGCCTAGATGGGTTGACTGATAGCACAGAGCACAGCATACATATTTCACAAGACAGAATGGTGTGATATGGGACTTTTTCCATGGGGGAAGAGGAGGAGAATAGCTTTGAGCTTCATTCTTCACAAACACACACACACACACACACACACACACACACACACACACACAGATTACCTTGGGATTATTATTGCATTGCATGGCATTGCAGAAGATTGCATGAACATAAGAAAATATTACACGCTCTGTGTGAGGGAGTTTGTGTGTGTGTGTGTGTGTGTGTGTGTGTGTGTGTGTGTGTGTGTGTGTGTGTGTGTGTGTGTGTGTGTGTGTTTGATTCAGTCTGAAATATGTTCCTTGGCTCCTTGGTGATTCGTTTCAATTTAATATCTGCACATTGAACCAAAATGAAAAGTGATCTACAAGGCAGTCACCTGGTCTTCCCCACTGGAATGCCACCAGCACATAAGCCTACTATGAACACATACAGTACAGTAGTACATGTGACACGTGTGAGACAGCCCCAGGAGGCCCTAAATCACTCTTATTACAGGCAGTTACCACCAGAATATACAGAAAGATTTACTCAGTATGTTCTCATCCATATTTTGGAAAGCATTTATTTGAAAGTCTCTGTGGGGGTTTTTTTCTCCCCTAACTGTCAACCAGCACTGGCAATTGTTAAATTAGGTTTCAAAATGGTGGGAAAGTGGGTGGACTAATCTCTGGTCTCAAAGACAATTATTATGCTAAAGGTTGAGGTCACTGCATCATCAATACCCTCTTTTTGGACTGAGGCCTTGCTTATCCCTAGTCTAAAAGTGTGTTCATGAGCTACTGGGAAGAGGGAGATTGAGTGGTAGGATCACTCCAAAATGACCATTAAAATTTAGAACGTTACACTTCAAAGAGGGAACTTTATGCACAAAACCACAGATTCTAAATTTCACTTTTCAGCTTACTTTTGTGTAAACCTGTTTGGACAAACAGTGTGTTTTTGCAATTTTGTATGCTATTATTTAACTACATTATTTATGTGGAAACTGTAGGGCTATCTGAAATGAAGTTCTCTTTACATGTGAATCAGAACAACAGTCACTGCACTGAACAACTGTGACAGACTTACAGATCAGAAGCATTGACATAGGCTTACTGGTGTCCCAATTAAACTCTTAAATGGTTTCAAAATGGTGTGACAATTAAGCTTTCAAAAATCCTGAACAGCAAGTCTTCTCCAATCAATAATCTCTCCATCTAAACTAGCAACAGATCAGATCTAACTAATTTCCTTAAAAAAAAAAAAAAAAAAAAATCAGCACACTTGTTGACATGATATCACCACTAGGTGGCAACAAGACACTGTAATGGGCAGATACAGCTCTGGTAATGGGGGGAGCTGTGGATCTCTATTTACGGCTCTGGTAATGGGCAAATGGCCTCTGTCACCAGTAATTTGGCCACCAGTAGGCTAGTGTTTATCAGCGACTGACTGGACAGCTGACTTTAGCATCTTTATGATGTGTTGTTATGTTTGCTAACTGTAAAGGCTTTTGTGAACACCTCAGCAGGGAAGTGTAGCATAGTCCGACTAACTTCTTTAGAATCCAATTCTATCTGAAAATGCAGAAATTCCTCATAAAACTAAGATTATTATAAGAATGAGATTATTAAGGCAATAGTATGGCAACAGCATGATGATTAAAAGTACTTTCTTTCACAGTGGATAGTACAGTGAAAGTTTCCTGGATAGAGGGTAAGCACTTCC
Organism: Sardinella longiceps; assembly: GCA_027497455.2. Classification (NCBI taxonomy): domain Eukaryota; kingdom Metazoa; phylum Chordata; class Actinopteri; order Clupeiformes; family Clupeidae; genus Sardinella; species Sardinella longiceps. The sequence goes on along the minus strand of JAODXP020000015.1, from coordinate 22,448,835 downwards.
ATGGCCTTGGTCCTATTATGAGTTGGTCTATATTACTACTGAATTAGGCAAAGATATCCTACATACACTTTTCAGTTGTTTTAATAAAAAATAATGGCTCCTCCAAAGCAATATCTTCATTCATTCAGATTATGTGGCCTATAGGCCTACAGTAACAAAAAAAAACAAAGAATTGTTAGCCTGACAAGCCAGGGTTCCCGCGGGTCCTTGAAATCCTTAAAAGTGTGAATCAGAAAAAAATAATTTCAAGGTCTGAGAAATTTTTGAAAATAGGCATAAAAAGACACTTGTCCTTGAAAGTCTTTGAATATTGGGTCAACATGTCATTTATGCACCAGAATGCAGGAAAGGACTTCTATTTTCTTGAAAATTTTCTGGGGGAGGATTGTATTAAAATAGTTTATTGATGACATATTCAGTGTAGGTAAATGCTGGCTGCCATGTGTGGTCCTTGAATGTGAGGAAATTGGCCCTGGAAAGTAATTAAAAGGTGCTTGAATTTGATGTTAACCAACGTGTGCGGTCTATAGCAAAAGACAGATTTTTATCAGTAACAGTTGGTAGTTTAAATCCAAAATCCCACCAGATAGCCTTCAGCAGTGTTGCTGATGCTGAATAAGAAACAGCCATGTCTACTAAGTTAAATACAATACTGATCAGTCGCCTTGGCCTACAATTAAGTTCCCTACAATATGGTATTTAAGTTTAGGCCTAGGCCAACATTTTAAAAATATACTGTATGTCTGTGTCATAAGAAAGGTGAAACGTTTATCCAGATTAGGCAAAATAACTAAAACGTTTGAAAGAGGAATAGCAATGCCGCATCTGTGCAGAGACGTGGGTTATGGCTTTAATCACAGAAACACACCACTGTCGATGTCCAAAGGTCTTCGTGACAGAGTAAGGTACAGTGAAGCATGCGCAAAGTAGCCTACAAATTTTGACAGAAGGTTATGGCTAGATGCATAAACATATGACTCTACACTGCAAGTGTCAACTGTAACTGTGTGTAGGCTCGGTGTAATTGTATTTCTAAAGAGCTTCGCGTGATTACCGCGATCTTGGCGACCGCAAGCGGCTTTGGTATTTCGCATACAACACAAGTTTCAACATGCAAGAAAGTCAGCCCCATAAGCGGGCTGGACCAATAACACATGTAAGTGCAATGACTGGCGGTTAAACACTCAAATGAATCACTGGATTTCAGACTGGGCGTGTTTGACTGCTTACTACTTCGAATGCTCCTTATTTTATACTGTAGTTGCCTATTAGTTCGTTCTCTCTCCAAACTGGAGAACGTGACCAGCTAAACACAAATAAACCATGAAAACAGTTTGAACTGTTAAAGACTGGACACATACACATTTTCAACATGGACGGTGAAGATGAAACGACGAAATATGGTAAGACTAACTTTAAAAAGTTGTGCGATGTGGTCTATTCTTAACCATCAGGCTAACGTTATACTTAAGCAGAGTCTGACATGTATCCAGGTCATAAAGCGCACTGAGAGGAAATGCGTGGTTAATGTCTACTTCAGGACATGTACATCAGACTCATGCACAGTAGTTATATGTGTGTTGTGGAGGCATTGTAAAAGAAAGTGTTGTTTTTGTAAAATAATGAAAAGAAAACAAATGTTTCAATGGCAATTTATTTTAGGATTAGGTTTGTATGATAAATCGTTTTGCAAAACTTAGGCCTACAAAGTTTTTTTGTTTGTTTTTAATGAAACCATAAAGCTGTTCAATTGGACGCAGTACACATGTAGCCTACTGAAAATGGTAGAAGTGTGGTTAGTGTGATCTTTATGGTAACTCATTACCAATGCATAACATTGTGCAAAGTAAAATCGGTTAAAGGTTATTTAAGGTTTCAAAATCCAATTTAATATGCTAACAGAAAGGTACTAAGTAGAAGTAAAAGTCTTCAGTGAAAAACTTCCACTTCATGGGAGTAAGGAAGGCCAAGCTGAGTATGGACACATAGCTCAGCATAGCATGTGATTATATCCCAGTGGTCCCAACAGTCTAACTCTAGGCCCTGCCATTGCGTGCCCAGGTGCCACATTCCTCCTCCCTGTATAGAGTCTCAGAGAATAGCTCCACTCTCCAATCAGCTGGTGAGGGAAAGACAACACTGGCTTGATAAAAATAGAGGAGTTAATTTACAGATGCTTTTGGAACATCTCCTCCCCTAAGAATAGGTTGCAGAATTGCCTGTCATCATTAGCAGTGGCTTAGGGAGGCAGACTCCTGTGTCTGGCCTCTCAGATAAGGACTGGTGTTGGAGCGGCAGTGCAACAGGATTGGAACACTACTGTATACACAGTATAGTAGGCCTAACCTAGATTACACATGTCCTGAAAAGCTTTACGGAGACTTTCACTAAGTGTGGTGGTGGTAATACTGTGTTTTGGTATCACCATCAAATCAATTTTCGTTTGGAGGACAGAAATCAACATGTTTTGGTATCACCATCAGATAAATGTTATTGTGATATGGTCATTCCCACCTGCCATCGAGGCGATGTATTATACATATGTGATTTATTGTACCAGATGCGAGCACGCCACAAAAATGAGAGGTGACCTATCCCAGCATGGCTATGCCAACTATATTGCCAACAAGCACCAGTTTACATTTTCTTAGTAGTAGGCCTACCAGTTAGGCTCTTGAAGTTGAAGGACATACGTTTTAAGTTTTTAGATCATTTTTACATTCAAACCCCTGGCTTTGCTTTTGCTTTTTACAGGGTTTGTAGACCCTGTCTCTTATACAGGATGACTTAAATGACTTGACCATATATGTAATTGGGTGGATGACGGATAGCAAAATTCAGACTGTCCTTTTGTCACACACGTATAAAAAATGGTAATTGTTAAGAATTGATATGGAAATGTTGTTGGTCTGATAGGATCAACTTCCTGCATACTAAAAATTTTGGTGTTGTATTTAAATTTTGACATAAAACAACTATCCAAACATAAGAAATGTCATATGGTGTGACTGTCCACTATGCGTGTGATTTTCCTAATTAGAATGTATATCCATATAAAGTATAAATACTTCAAAATTTTACCAGGCAAATAAAATAAGTGGATGTTTTCTATAACCACAGAAAGTTTCGATGCCCATGCATAACGTCCAACTAAGTTCTAATCAAATATATTTTGTCCCTACAATGGACGTCATATGGTGTGACACTATATTTTATATTTTCAACGAGCATTAATTTGGACATCATTGCCATGACACGGACCCTGCTTCATCAGGAAGTTACAATAGCATGTCAGGAGTGATTGCCATGGTCAGGAGGTCAGGTCTGCCTTTTAGATTTTTATATAAAAAGCTCCATATCCGACATCATCAATAGTGGCCAAAAAATTGTGTCTTATGGTGTGACATCATTTGCAATAAAAATTGTTATTTTTCACAAATCTTCTTCATGAATTCTTAGAAAGCATTGCTGCCATGTGGTCAGTTGCATGCTAAATAATATCTAGCTGTATTTAGTTGTCTGATAAATTAGATAAACTGTCAAAATGTCATATTGAGTGACACTATGTCATATGGAGTGACATTGTTATTACATTGTTATTACATTGGGACATTGAAAATGTACAGTCACACTATATGACATTTCTGTCACACTCTATGACCAAACTGCATTTTTATATTGAAATATATGTAAAAACATGAATTCAATTTAAAAATCATATATGAAATATATTAAATCTGTGATGAGAATTTAGCAAAATAGGATCTGTACAATTTATATTTCCCTTTCCCATTTTTCCCCCATGTCACCATGTTTCACATGTAATATGCAGTTGAAAAATAGATGTTATCCCTAAAGTTCTTTTCAGTGGACTTCAAAATTCATTGTTAATGATTTTATTTTCATGAAATACCTTTTTTTGTGCTGATACATTGTGATTTGGTGCATTTCATCATATGGCGTGACACTATGTCATTTGGTGTGACGTCAAATAATCATAGAAAACGTCATAAAACAAGACTTTCTAACTGACAAATCATGACAAAATCAATAGTGTAGAAAGGAAATGACATCTGCAAGAATCTCAAGAAGTTTGAGCAACCTTTGACAAAGAATGTCAGAAATACGCTAAAATATCTGGTTAGAGTTCAGACCATTCTCCTCCTTGACATAATAACTTGTCAAATGTTAAGTTTTTATCTTAAATATTCACAAGCAAATGTTGCATATCAAAGCAAACATGATTAATAAGTACATTGACGTAAATTAAAGAAGAAAAAAATACCTAATTTTTATTTTATATCAAATTGTTTTAATGTCACACCATATGACAGTTTTAGGCACTACCTTGACAAATTCATATATAAATACTTATTTTAATTAAAAAATGTAAAAAATATTTATGTATTGGTTAAGTTTAGACTCACAGCAACACATATAAACACTTTTTAGGGATGATATTTGAAGTTTTTTAAAAATCCTTTTTTCAGGCTTATTTGTCATCCACCCAATTGCATACGTTTCCTCATTTAAGAAGAAGGGAAGGGGGTATTCACACATTCACACTTAACACGTAAGTGCGTGAAAAAGAGTGAAGCAACATCAGTGGGCAACAACAGGGCAGCAACATCTTAAACCACAGGCCTGATGAGTCATTGGAATCATGTTAGTTGTTTGTCTCTCTCTCTCTCTCTCTCTCTCTCTCTCTCTCTCTCTCTCTCTCTCTCTCTCTCTATTCCCTGTTTTATATTCATCCAAACAAAGCCATCTCCTTATCCCTCTGTTTGTATGGTATCTAATTGCTCGATTATGGCATTTCCCCTCCCATTCCCTTCTCAGTACTGCAGTCTTACCCTTCTCTAAGGGCCCTACACACACACACACACACACACACACACACACACACACACTCACTGGCCTATTTGTCCGAATGCAACAGCATTTACTAGCTGAATCAAATCCGATTTGTTGGCTGGTCTCCTCGGGCAACAGATCTTTCACAGCTCTTGTCACGGATTGACTGAGGTGCAGTTTGAGCAGGGATCTTCATGGTCTGTGCCACAGCATTTGACCATGTCCGTTAGACTGCTGGAGATTTCCCGATAGCAAATGGAAAAAGAGATTCAAGCCATTTTGTGCTTATTACCAGACAGGAAGCTGCCGTTGAGGAAACCATCAGAGGCCTCTCAAGACGTTGCCAGTTGGGTTATTTTTCTGCAGCTGTTTTTCACGTCACATTAAAAAAAAAAGAAAAAAGAAAAGAAAAACAACAATGCAGTTCGGAACAAGATGAAGAAAAACTATTAGATTCAAGACTCGGTGGGACTGTGTCCCATTGATTGCTGTGTTGTGCTTGAACTCTGTTGCTCATGCATAAATCATTTAGCCGCTCTGAGAGCAGTAGGGTGAATTAGAGGAGCGTACGCTCGGCGCCTCCTTCATTGCTCTGTTTTGCAGGAGGAGCCCTCTCAGAGAGAGAAAATGTTTCTTTGTTAATGGAGACATATAACGATATCCGCACTGTATCCGAAGGCTCCTGCATTCTCATGGGAGAAAACTAACAGCTCCTAAGAAGCAGACGGAAGAGGGAATTGTTTGGCTGAACATACATAATTCTGTAGTGGGGTGATGAGAGTATTAACAATGAATAGCTGGGGTAGGCCTGTTTGCAGTGCAAAATGTTTGATTTGTGATAAAGTGAGCTAGCTGCACCACCAGAACTACTATGCTATAAATATACAGATGCACAGATACTGTACTACACTGTAATGATCATCTCCTTACATACATGCAGCACATACATACATGTACATACATACAGCACATGCATACATACATACATACATACATACATACAGTACATGCATACATACATACATACATACAGTACATGCATACATACATACATACATACATACATACATACATACATACATACATACATACATACATACATACAGTATATGGATACATCATAGGGTGCATATTTAGATAGGGAAGCCACTCCAGGCCAATGGCATGTTTGAGCAATCATAGCCTAAAATCTCACTGCAGCCGGGTGTGTTTGTGTGTGTGTGTGAGTGCGTGCATGTGTGTGTCTGGTTTTTGTGTTTATGTGTGTAGGTGTGAACGTGTGCTCCTCAGGGAACTCGGCCCCACCTGTGTCCACGCAGAGTAAAAGTGGGTGTGTTTCCTGCCGGGCCTGTCAGGGTCTATATCAGGAAAGCCCAAATCACAGAGCAGCTCAACTGCACGCACTGCCCCATACACATCTCTGCATAGAGACTTGGAGCCTTAGATTACATGTAATTGTGGTCTATATTCATCTATGCACACACACATACACACACACACACTCACTCCCACACACACAGCCTACACAAATATATACATGTAATGTGAGGCCTTTTGAAAGCGGTGCATGCCTGGCCTTGTGATGTTTATTTGCGGCGCTGGTGGGGTTTTTGTACTGGGTTGTAGTTTAAGGCTGGTGTGGTGCCCATATTGCTGGGAGCTGCAGCACCAGCACATCTGGTCCCCATTACAGTGCCCTGCTTCTCTCCCTGCCTGCCATAGTCGTACCGCGCCTGCTCCAAGGGCGTGGGAGTAGAGGGAGGGGGAAGGATGGGGGGAGGAGGAGTAGGTGGGGGTGAGGTTGGGGGTTGAGGGTTTTGGGGTTGATATAGAACAGAGATGCCCTGAAGAGGGAGACATGTCTTCTCACTGTCCTCGCTTACCTGTCTGACTAGAATTGACTCCAGACAGGCTGGAGGTGTTCGTTCAGGATAAGAGGATGAGCTTCAAAAGAGTGTTGTGTCTGGTGCTGCCACGATGGGGTTTGGAGGTGGTGGGGGGCGCGTGGGAAATTTAATAGAATATTCTCTTTGATACTCCAGTGAACTATTGATGAAAAGTATAATGCTGTTTGGAACGACGATGACATCTCACAAAGTTTCCAAATTGTTCCAAAATTTCTACAGGTCATATCTGGTCAGACACATCAAATTTAAAGTGATATAATCTTGTCAGGTTTATGAGAAAATTATGCATGTGATAAGAAAAACAAAAAGCAAAACAAAAGGCTTGTGAAATTCTCCTTCTTCCATGGCAGTGTTGTGTCTTCTTGCTGTACTGGGACCACCCTGATGGAACAGGCCCACAGCAGCCATGTCTATTTATATGCCTTCACTCCCCGGCTCTCCATTTCCTCAGGGCTTGGCTGGCTTTACCATTTGTCTCTCCCCCCACGCAAAACATGGCCGTCACTTTTGGCTGACAAGAAGAGTGTTCAGTAGTAGGGGTCCGGCCCCGCCTGTTGTGCTGGGGTGTCACATCCTCAATCAGGACTGATGCTCTGCTGTTAATTACGTGTTTCAGCGCTGGAGCCATCAAGCTATTTGGCCCAAAGGAATTCAGAGCCACTCCATGGCTTGATTTAATATAGGCAGCAACAAAATTAAATGGAATGGTTTCAAGCTCGTCCTTGGCCCAATGGAATTGTTATAAAGATGAATTGTAACAGCATTTGTTTTATGGTGTAAATAAGTAGTTTTACCATCTTTCTAAAGGCTAAAAAAATACAAACGTTTTCATGTTTATTAAATACAGCCTTACACAAATGTTACAAAATGTGTTTTGAATTATATAGACATGGTCAGCATTTTGAACACTCACTTTCACTGAGGTGAACATCCTGAGAGTGAACATCCTGAGGCAAATATTATTTATACAGTTAGCCTATTTCACATGATGATGACACACTTTGTGTGGACTAGGCCTACTTCTAGTCAGGCTTGCTACTGCTACACTGCTACTGCTAAATGTCACATTTTGCTTCAGCACAATTAGGGATCATAGGTGTAAAAACATGTTAATACACTGTTTTAGTATTGTCCCAAATTAGATTGACTATGATAGCAATAACAATTCATTCCACCAGGGGGCAGTAAATAGTCTTTGTGTTATTGTGTACCTGCCAGGAAATCTTTATATCATTGATTCAAACTGGTAAAAACTTACTTCATGACGTGTTTTCCAGTTCTTCAGTCATAGTTTTTTTTTCCATCTTACAGCCTCACTGACCATGAGGTCATGAGTCAGGTCAAATAAGTCAGCTGATGGTTAACAGATTTTATTGTAACTGTGAGTAGAGAACCATCAGTGACATCAAATGACTAATAATCTTTATTTACCCCGAACCCTTGACACATAACTGACATAAATCCATCAACAGTTTTTTCATCAACAAAGACACTGAAATTCATTTAAGATTCAAGATTTTTTCATTTTTCACATTGCGAACAGCTGTGAAATGGAATTCCAGTACAATGTAATACCAGTTCCAGTGTTTCATAAGAATATCCCCATTCAAGCTGAAGCAATCAGACTCAGCTGCCAAGGGTTAAGAGCAGAGAGAGAGATTAGACTACCACCAGCTCCGCCCTGATAGGTAGCCAAGTCCCCACCCCTCCCCTCCCCCCTACCTCCGCCACCCAGAGGAGCTACCTGTGGAAGTCTCAGGGGACTTGTGGGAGGGCAACCAAACACAAGGCTGCAGGAGGACTGAATGGAGTTGCGCTCAATAGCAACAACAGCTCAACAGAGAGACAGCTGAGGAGGGAAACCGCATGAACAGATACTCACAGTAACGCTAACAAACTGGCCCGACAGGTTTCCCTCATTCTCTCTCTCTGTCTCTCTCTCTCTCTCTCCACCCCTCCCACAAGCAGAGCCATTGCTCCACAGAGAGGAAGAGGAAGTGAGGCTGTGCGTGAGTTTAGTTGAGCGCTCAGGTGGAGTAAGAGTGAGGGCAAGATAGATAAGAGCAATACAGGAGAGAGAGAGAGAGAGTGAGAGGATCTGAAAGAGACCACAAGATAGGACTGAAGATGGCCGAGGAGGAGGAGACCTACTACGGCAAGAACGGTAATAACTTAACTGGCATCCCCATCTCCCTCACTTCTGTGTGAGGTCTCAGTCAGCAGAGCAATTAAGTGTGAGGGCACAGGTGTTTTGGGGCAGGTTTGGCAAGGCAGGTGAAGCAATTTATTTATTTTTTCGCCTCTGCTTTGCCGAAACTTGAAAGAGAACAGGTGCACACAGAGTGGCATTGAGCAAGGGCAAGGGCTGGTATTACCAGCTGAGGAGCCTTGGGTGGAATAAGGTTGCTCACTGTGTTGCTGGAAAAAACAAGCTGGTAGAGCTGCCATTTGTGTTTGTTTATTGTGTTTTGGAGGGGATTACAGGAGAGGGATCCCCACAGAGGTGTTTTAGAGGTCAGCGTGAGTTTTAAAGCTGTGTTCACTGGTAAACAATTCTTTTTTGTTTGTTTGAATCTGTTTCCTTATAATATTACCTCTTGTAGGGTTTTGCTTGCTTTGTTTTTGTTTGTTTGCCTTCGTACCTTTTGTTTGACCCACTATTAGTCACTCTCTCTCTCTCTCACGCACACACACACACACACACACTCTCACTCTCTCTCTATCTCTCTCTCTCTCACACACACACACACTCACACACACACACACTCTCTCTCTATCTATCTCTCTCACACACACACTCTCTCTCTATCTGTCTCTATTTCACACACGCGCACGCTCTCTCTCGATCTCTCTCTCTCTCACACACACACACACACACACACACACTTGCTATGTACACTGCTGAGAGTTTGTTTTTTGGGGGTTTGTTTTCCTCTGCTTCCTTCACTCTGCAGACGTCAGTGAGAAGCGTGCCTTTTTGTGTTTGTAAAAACTGTGGTCTGTGCTGTCAGACATGCAAGAGATGCAGAGAGCAGGAGAGCCAGTGCACCACACACCTGCATGTATTATTGATTAAAGGTCAGACCTCACTGAAAATCACACCAGCTGATCGGTGTTCAGTAGACAGTCACTGCAATGCAATCATGTAAACAGGTCTGAATGTTTCGGGGTCGATGTGGAGATTTTCAAATGTACTGTAGGAAGGCATTGTGAATATTCAGATGTTCTTGGCAGATAAAGTTGCTCTTTTTATAAATACTCCTTGAAGACAAATGAAAACACTTTTGTGGATGGATCTGTTAGTTGTGTCCCTGTTGACCATAGAGTCTTTTTTCTAGTCACGTCCCTGGAGTCTTTCCTTATTTGTATGAACTTTGTGAGTGTTTCTGTGGACTTGCACTCAAACCTTACAGAATCACCTTTAGTTGTAGTTCATCAAGCCCCATTCATTCTAAAGCCCTTGTTTCACATGTGCGGGAAAGTAATTATTATTGAACAGAGATTTTTGTTTTTTTGTTTTATTTCATTACTGCACAGTGAACAAATTATGTTACGTCATATCTTGTGGTTTTCCAAGCATTGAGAAGATTGAAATGATTGAGTTTCATATAAGGCAAATGGAGCACTCTGTGGCTAACTTAAAGTGTTCCCAGTATACCGCCAACTGCACTCAAAGGGTCATGTGATCTCCATTTGTACTTTTAGGGTGTGACCCTGGTTGTTTCTCAAAGTCGAGAATGCTTCCTAGGTAGCACACTAGCCTTGGAAGCCGTACACTTCAAAAACGAAGTTCCATCAGTGCATCCTTGAAAAATCTATGGACAAAGGCCTCTGTCCTCGCTAGAATTTAGAAGGATCCTTGACTTTGGAACAGTACTTGGCGACAGATAATGACGTGGAATGCTTGAAAAAGTAGCCTTCCAAGCATGCTTCCTCGACTTTGAGAAACACTCCCTTTCTCATCTACCATTTGAATTTTATTTCTTTAGCTATTGTTGCCCTTCTCCCTTTTGTCACAACCAGTTATTAACAGACTCATCTTGTGTGTGGTACTTAAGGGCAGTGAGGGAAAGACTACCATCTGTCGCCGGAGTTCAAGCAGAATCGTGAGGCGGTTTGTACAATGGAATGTACTTCAATTTGTTGGACATGGCAGTGCTCCTAGCAGTAACTCAAGCAGGCTGTGCTTAATGAAGATCAGGAGACTTTGGGAAGAAACAACATTAGAAGCAGGAAGAGAACACTCTCTCTCTCTCTCTCTCTCGCTCTCGCTCTCTCTCTCTCTCTTTCTAAAGACTGATGAGGCAGAGTTCCACTAAGGTTCATAAAGTTTAGATGCAGAACTTCACACACAGAGGCTCTCATATGCAAGTACAAGGAGGCCCTGGGTGTAGGCTAGAAAGAAGTGATGTGCTTCAAAGTGGTTTTTGAAGTGTTACTGCGTTATTTTCACGCCTTGAAGACTAGTGAGCTCGTGAAAGGGCATCTTATGGTTACCAGTGTGATGTGCTTGGTCTTGGAGAAAATCGATTAGATATGCTTGCTCATCAGCTACTGCATCTGTTCTAACTACATCAAAACAAAAACATTTATACACACCCTTTTGTTGATGATTTTATGCACATCATATATTCCTACATGCACCATTGTACATGTATGGCATGGCATGTATGGATGCTTAATGTCACCAAGATCATTTCTGCTCACTGCGAGGGAAGTTCTAGGTTACTAATACTGTTGTGTTGTGGTGAACATATTGTTGTCCAGGCAGTCCAAGTGTGAATATGGATCAAGCTGTCAGTCTGGTGAGAAGATGGGGGTTGGGGAGGTCAGTGCAGGCCTGTGTGAATCACTAGGGAGGAATGTTGTGGGTTGCCAGGCGTGTCTGCCCCGGGGGAGGAATCACATTTCACTCATGGTTGTTTGGGAATGCCACTTGCACTGGCTACTGAAGATGCCTCATGGAAAAGGCCTCGGGAAGAAATGCCAATAGGAGAGATCTGTCCCTACGGATCCTCAGTGTTTGGATAGCAATTCTGTTTAACAGAGCGGTGACTATTATATAGACCATATCATACTGTCTTCTATTACAGTGACCCCATACCCACCTCTGTATATAATACAGTATATTATGTTCATATAGAGAGAATCGAGGGCTGAGAACCTATAGGGCGTAATTGACTTTACTAAAGAGCCTAAACAAGAATGACTACGGTTTGCACTTATGCTACTTTCTGCACTTATCTCGACTGTTTAAAGCACACTTCTTGACACAGATACAGTATATAATACAGTATATAATCCAGTACACCACCATGATAACTGTATATAATACATACTGTATATAATACTCTTTATTTATGATTTACTTATTTTATATACATTTTATATTACTATTTTACTAATATCTTACCTCTATAATTTCATTTAAAATATTTCTCAATTTTGACCAAAATGTCACTTAAGTCCTCAAGGTTCTCGAAATAATAGTTTGCACCTGCCTGGAGAGAGCTCATATTTAATTATTTTTCTGATAAATGTTTCTCCCTTTTTCTGCAGGCGAACCCAGGAAGTATGACCCTACCTTCAAAGGACCAATACAAAACAGGTAAAGAAAGGTAGAACTGAAATGAATTGCTCAGAGGCTTCTCTCTCTTGTTTCCCTTTAACATCCTCTCCTCCTCTCTCTCCCTCTATCTCTCTGGACCTCCACTGACAGGGGCTGCACAGACATCGTCTGCTGCATCCTTTTTATTCTGGCCATTCTGGGCTACTTCGCTGTTGGCATTCTGGGTGAGTGAAACACCATAGGAAGACACACACACACACACACACACACACACACACACACACAGAATGTGTTTGTTTAGTGTCTGTGTGCCAAGTCAAAAAATATTCAAATACTAGTCTAGGGCACAAGTGGCAATGTTTGTGCCGCACACTCTGCTTGAACTGTCCATGGGGAGCTAGGTTTGAATCTAATCCGTGGACATTTTCCCATCACACACTACAGGAAAAGATGCCTTATGCCTTAAAAGATGCCTTATAAACAATCTAATACTGCTATATGAAGAGTGTCCATTTTTTCATTAGCCATTAGTCCTACTGTATATGTGCTGACCTTGTTCTACTATGGCGGCATTTGGACCAGTTCTATAAAGCCAGGCTAACAAACAAAACATGTCTCTAATAATGGAGGCTTATCAGTGAGTGAGTGAGTGAGTGAGTGAGTGAGAGAGAGAGAGAAAATGCTAATAGCTTTTTTCCAGGATACTGATAAGACCAGCCTACAGGTGTTGTGTGTGGCATTTGATGGTGTGTACCTTGAGGCTGTGCCATGGCTGTGCCCGGTCATTTGTGTCTAGGCGTTCTGTATACACTGCTAATAGTGTGTTGATCTCTCTGCCCCTCTAAGCCTGGTCCCAGGGAGACCCCCGCAAGGTGATCTACCCCACCGACAGCAGAGGCCAGTTCTGTGGACAGGCTGGCACACCTCAGGCGTGAGTCTCTCTCTCTCTCTCTCTCTTGTTTACACACATGTGTCATGACTGTGTGATCACTGGTTGTTGGCATGTCTCTTTGCAATGAAAATGGCCACACACCACATCCTTGGTTTGGAGCTGAACAATCACTGTCCATATCTATATACTGTATGTCACTCTCTCACATGACAGGAAGAAGACCAAGCTCTTCTACTTCAACATCATGAAGTGTGCCAATCCCATGGTGCTCTTGGAGTTCCAGTGCCCTACCCCACAGGTTGCCTCCCTGTCCTCCTCTCTTTGTATACTCTGTGTGTGTGTGTCTGTCTGTGTCTGTGTCTGTGTCTGTGTCTGTGTCTGTGTCTGTGTGTGTGTGTGTGTGTGTGTGTGTATAGACAGGTTATGTCTTTGTGCCACCTACCCAAGCATGATGATATCCATCAGCCGTGAATCTTAATTTTGACTGTATGAATTGCTTTCTTTAGCTGTGTGTGGAGAAATGTCCAAAACGCTTCCTGACCCTGGTGAAAGCACGCGCTATAAGTGAAGACTGGAAGTACTACAAAGATTTCTGCAAGGAAGGTGTCACTGACTCAATGGTGAGTGCTAGTACTGTGTGTGTGTGTGTGTGTGTGTGTGTGTGTGTGTGTGTGTGTGTGTGTGTGTGTGTGTGTGTGTGTGTCTTATTCTTCTGATAGCAGTTGATCTAAAGTTGTTGTTTTATTTGTTTGTTTGTCATAGACTATACCACAGATTATGAAGGAAGGTCTGTGTCCTGCTATGCTTCTGCCAAGCAAATCATGTAAGTGGTGAACACACATTCAGTTGCTGTACAGGGGATAATTATGACTTTGGGTCTACAGTTTTTTTTTTTTACTTAATGTATGCTGGAGTGTTGTTTAGTTAAAAGTAGTAGTTTCTCTTATGTTATTACAGAGCATACTTAAAGTGTACTTAAAGTGAAACTCTGTGCTGGAGTTTCCCTTTAAACTGTCTTACTGTATGTCGTAAGATAAAGTAAACATTTCACCTTTAAGGGCTCTTTCCCACCCTATGTGTGCAAACCCTATGTGTCTCTTTGGTCCTTAAACCTCCTCTCCTCTCCTCTCCTCTCCTCTCCTCTCCTCTCCTCTCCTCTCCTCTCCTACAGTCACCCGTAGGTGCTTCCCTGCCCTCAGCCGGAAGGGCCAGGAGATTCTCGTGGGCAACCAGACCCAGTTTGATGATGGGAACGGCGTTCGACCTGCCAAAGACCTGATTGATGGAGTCAAGTGAGTTCTAGTTTCCTTTTTCCAACCCTGTATGAACCTCTGCTTACTATCTACGTGATGTATAAACACAGCATGCTGTTGACTTACAGTATGTTTATTTGTGATTTCAGCATCATGGTTGCTAGTACTGGTTAGAGTGAAATGTGGCCAGGTTTTTCCCTTTGAGGTATTAAATTATGCTTTTTTTAATGGCCAGAAATGCCTCTGTGGTCATTGAGGCTCGACAGGTAGCCATGAAGATCTTTGAAGACTACACACAGTCGTGGTACTGGATCCTAATGTGAGTACACATCAGTCTAAAGCTTAGTCTTTTGGCCATTAGTTGGCCTGCTTTATGAACTGAAATATCACTTCCATAATCTTTTGATTGTCTTGTTTCCATAGAGCACTAGTGCTGGCCATGATCATCAGTCTCATCTTCATTGTCCTGCTGCGCTTCCTAGCTGGCATCATGATCTGGGTTATGATCATCCTGGTCATCTTGGTGCTTGGATACGGTAAGGCCTTCTCTCATGACCAACTCACACCAAAACTAGTGCGTCCACAGTGCATGAGCAGTGTATACGTGTTTTGGGTCGTTTTTGTTTAGAATGCATGCTAACAGGTTAGTCCATGCACACTGTCAGCGTGCCTGTCACATTATTCCACGTGTGGCTTGCGCACTATACACGCCCTCAATAGATTTTTAGTGGAGAGCTTGGGCAGTCGGTTTACTCAGAAGACCACAGAGACAATGTCTGGTATCTCTGGTGTCTCGGACCACACAGAGCGCGCAATTGTGGTGTGAATAGGGCCACAATCTCTGCCTCCATAGTCCAAGTCCTAGACTCAGTTCAGTCTACATACACGTCAGGTAGACACAGCCAGTTATGCTATGATATGTTCAGCTCCCCCCATGCTATCCCCTTTGTCTCCTCTGAGCTGTGTTCTGGTCCACCTCCTCCAGGTATCTTCCACTGCTACATGGAGTACGCCTCCCTGAAGGGGGAGCCAGGGTCTGACGTCACACTCCAGGAGCTAGGCCTCCAGGTGGACTTCTCCATCTATCTGCAGATCAGACAGACATGGCTGGCTTTCAGTAAGTATAAACTCAACCTTTGATCATTCTATAATATACTGTATGTGATTGTACACTCTCCATCTCCTGAAAAGACTGAAGGAAACACCTCCCCAGATGAGTGCTAGTGTGACTTATGAGTCAATAGTGAACTGGTTAATGGTCCCTACAGTACAAGGATCAGAAGATCTGAAAGGCAGTAGTGGCAACATCTTGATATGGACACAGTTGCCCAAATATCTGTTATAAATAATGTGTTGTTGGTGGTGGTGGTGTTGTTGGTGGTGGTGTCATTGGTGTTGGTGTTTGTTGTGTGTGTTTGTTGTGTGTGTTTGTTTGTTTGTTTGTTTGTTTGTTTTTCATTTTTACTTTTGGCCAAGCTCACATGTTGTGACATCATCTTGCCATCATGTGTCTGCAGTGATCATCTTGGCCATTGTGGAAGTCATCATCATCCTCCTCCTCATCTTCCTCCGAAAGAGGATCCTCATTGCCATCGCTCTCATCAAGGAGGCCAGCAAGTCAGTGCCCTGGCTCTTCCTCATAGTCACTTCCAGTCACTGACAGACACATGCATTCACACTGACCGCACTGTATAGTCATCACTTCCTAAGGGGGGTCACGCACACAACATTGTTGCTGACTTTTAACAGTTTGTACATAAAGCCACACACACACACACACACACACACACACACACACACACACACACACACACACACACACACACACACACACACACACACACACACGTGTCACTTGACATTCATTGGTGGGTGGATGGGGAATGGGTGCAGTGTGTTTTTATTTTTATCTACAGAAATTCAGTTTCTAAGTAGGCATCTTGTCTTGATCATTCAGTTCAGCCACATCATTGTCAACTGTGAATTTGATTGTCTGGAGACAAGATTGCTTTAAAAAGTTGCTGCATGAGTCATGGCCTTGACAGTAGCTTTTTTGTGTCCACAGGGCCATTGGTCACATCATGTCCTCCCTGTTCTACCCCCTGGTGACCTTTCTGCTACTGGCTGTGGTCATCGCCTACTGGGCAGTCACTGCCGTGTATCCCTCCCGTTCATTACGGCTGCATTGAGACGTTATCTCATGTTCTGCAGATGTTTCCTATTTTGTTTTGTTTACACTCATAACCTGTCCAGGAAGCCTTTGAATGGCGTTGGCTAAGTAATATTGCAAGCTTTCGTTGGACATGGTGTCAGATTGTTTTATTTTAGTCTTATCTGCAAAAGTTCAACACAGACTGTAGCGTAGTTGGGTGTGCACTAGAACTGTCATGCATCCTGTTTTAGTAAATGTACAATATCTCTACTTTTATGCAGAATTAGTGAATGTGAGAGAATGTATCCTTACAGCCAAATCTGCAACAATATGGCGAGAACTACAGTGGTTGATGCTGACTGTTACAATTACACCCTGTTTACATTCCCTTGACTCAGCCTGGTCAGGTTCCTCTCCACTTCCAATGAAGCAGTTTATAAAGTCTTCAATGAGACTGCGTGTGACTTTGGCAGACAGACATGCAACCCTGAGGTCCGTATGAAATGAGACGGTGCTTTTGCAATTCTTACATATACCACATATGCTCAAGCACACACACACACACACACACACACACACACACACACACACACACACACACACACACACAGAGTAACAGTACTAACTGACCTCATTTTGTCTCTCTGTAGAACTTCAGTACGTCTGAAGTGAAGAGGCAGTGCCCTGATTCTGAGTGCCTGTTTGCGTTCTATGGTGGAGAGACAGTTTACCACAAGTACCTCATCGGGCTGCAGTTCTACAATGTCTTCCTGTTCTTCTGGTGTGCCAACTTTGTGACGGCGCTGGGGCAGATGACTCTGGCAGGGGCATTTGCATCCTACTACTGGGCCTTCGTCAAGCCAGATGACATGCCCACCTGTCCCATCTTCTCCTCCCTCGGCAGGGCACTCAGGTGTGTAGTGGAGTGGAGTGGAGTGGAGTGGCGGTTTAGGCCATGTTATTCAGATTAACAAAAGAATCAGATTTTTAATCAAGGGTATTGAATAGAATTGATTGATAGAATTCACACTGGTGCACCTGACAGTCTGACTGTGTGTGTGTGTGTGTGTGAGAGAGAGAGAGAGAATGTGCCAGTAAAGGCACACATTCATCATTTCTTTCCCTCTGTGTCCCTGTGCAGATATCACACAGGTTCCCTGGCCTTTGGCTCCCTGATCCTCTCCATAATCCAGGTGATCAGAGTACTGCTGGAGTATCTGGATCACAAGCTCAAAGGTGAAGCAGCAGAGTGTGTTTGTGCGTGTGTGTGTGTGCGTGTGCGTGTGTGTAAGAGATCTGGGTGATACCTGTCAATCATCTAATTCTGTCAAATGCCTCCCTCTCACACATATTAATCTGTTATGCAACACATCCTGGCCAGTACATCTATCTCCCCTTCTTCCTGTTCGTCTGAGATGGGGAACTAATTAAAATCTGGCTTTAACCCCAACCCAGTGAAGGCAGCCTTAACATGTGTTTTGTTTTAAATTATGTACCCTTTTTTCTCTGCAATCATTGATCTGATTGGTTGTGGGTATAACCAGTGCCTGCAGAGGCATTTCCATCTATTAGTCCTTCAGCCAGAGGGTTGGTCCACTAAAATACGTGATCATTTGAATACATTTTTAGGCCATGGGCTAGGTGGGCTTACAGTGCACATTTACCACATAAACATTTTTGTGAAAAGTCTGGCCTGAATTGACTGTTAACATTTGGGATGCAATACCTACTAAAGTTCCATGGGTATACAGAAAGTCAATGCATTTCAATACAGTGCAAATACTAAGCCCTGAATGCTATAACACAATTTTCTACCTCTAGGATGGTACACCTTACCAGAGAACACAATAAGACTTACTGCCCTTGAGTGGTACCCACAGGCCAAATTTGGGTGTCTGTCTCAAGGACTATGTCGCCTCATAGACATTGGAGATGACATGAAATGCCCAGACTGGGAGGCATAGCATATCAGTATGTGTGAGAACCAGGCTAGTTATGTGAAGAAAATAAAGAAATAATTGTGCTTTAAATGGAGTATTATAGGTATCTTCTATGTATGTATTCTCATGCTACTCCTGCTATGGCTACTATTAGGCTACTGCTACTGCCACAACCATAGCTGATGCTGTTATTTTTATTAATAATGCTATTAATCCTCTTTATGTTTAGGAGCTCAAAATAAATGTACAAAGTTCCTATTGTGCTGTCTCAAGTGCTGCTTCTGGTGCCTGGAGAAATTCATCAAATTCCTCAACAGGAATGCATACATCATGGTACGTTTCATAGAGCAACTTCACAGGATCGCTTAGTCATGACATTGTCTGACTGTCTGTGGGTTCCTTATGAAAACAGATGGTGCAGTAATGACTAATCATCATTTATTTATTCATGTATTAATCATTTTGATCATCTGGTCTCATCAGGTAGCCATATATGGCAAAAACTTCTGCACTTCAGCCCGAGATGCTTTCTTCCTTCTAATGAGAAATATCATAAGGTGAGACAAATGTGTTGTACTGTAATGGAGAAATCTTGTGTGTGAATCAATCCATAGCCCATTTGTTCGAGGTGGCCGAGTACTGTTGGTAGAAAAAAGAACAAGAAAATCATGGACCGATTAGGAAACTAGCAGCTACCAAATAGCTAAAACGGGCCAGAGACAGTTATATAGTTAATGTGAAGGGACACACTTTCAGTTTATTTTTTCCTATGCCTCATTCGGTCCAACATTAGATGCTGTGTTAGCTGCTGCTATTCAGTCTAGTCTGTTAGATCAAATTTTCTTGTTTTTCCTACCGACAGCACTGTGGATCTCAAACAACATAGCTATTGATAGATTGCTACTGGGCGTAATCTTGTAGAAAAAAAAAATCTTGTGAACCTTGTCTCTGTTTCCTGTCTCTGCTGTACGTGCTCAGCTCAATGCCTGTTCTGTTCTCATCCCTACAGGGTTGCTGTCTTGGACAAAGTCACTGACTTCCTATTGTTTTTAGGGAAGCTTCTCGTTGTAGGACTAGTAGGTGAGTGAAAATATCCTTTTTTTCTTGAAGAAAAGAGTTCTGTTAGCCTGCCGATGCCATCCTACGTACCTCCGCTAAACATTTTATCTCCATACGTAGTCTGGTCCAAACCCCTCATGTCTCAGAATTGTAGTCCTACAACATAGGAACGCGTTTGTTATTCTCCCCCCTACTTTCGAATTACATTCACAAAATTGGTAGGCTACATGACATTAGCATCCATGATCTTGAGGATTTATTGCCACTACGATGTCAAAATAGATCAGAACTTGCCAGAGATCTGTTATTACTGAACGAGGAAGTTGTAGGTGTGAGACCCAGGTGAGAGAATATGTCATATCCAAACGGAAACCTATTTCAATTGCATTGGGCCAGACTGTATGACATAGTCAACAGTCGGCTTTCGCCCGGGCTAGAGTTCTGTCACTGAAAATTCCAAATTCCTGTAAGCTTGGTTTAGGGACCTACCAGTCAAAATGGTGGGTTTTGTAGAGGTCAAATGAGTTAATCCAGTTTATCGCCCCCTTTCTGTCTTGTAGGGGTGTTTGCCTTCTTCTTCTTCTCGGGAAGAGTGAAGGCTTTTGAAGACACTGCACCCACACTCAACTACTACTGGGTTCCCATCCTGGTAAGGGATTCATCTCCTCATCTACCCCCTCATGCTGCATGCCACATAAATAGCACTTTCTGCTAACCTCAACTTAAAGGCCTTTCATTGACCGTAATTGCTGGGGATGCATTTATTATTACTGGCAACATGTCTTGATTTATCTTGCACATATATCTGAATGCATCAATGTTTTAGTTTTATTTGCTGAGGATATGCACATGCACTCTTTCTTTATCATCTCCATGATGTCTGACAGGACCTTGTACATTTTGTGTGTGTGTGTTCCTCCTTTTCCACAGACGGTTGTTGTTGGGACGTATCTCATAGCACATGGCTTCTTCAGTGTCTATGCCATGTGTGTGGACACACTCTTCCTCTGTTTCTGTAAGTCACCACACACACACACACACACACACACACACACACACACACACACACACACACACACACACACACACACACACACACACACACACACACGATGAAGGCCATTCTGTTAGACTCTGAGGAACTGAAACCTTGCTGGCGCCTCATTGTGAGCTCTCCCAAAACTCTGTCTGGCATCAGAAAAGTCCTGATTGTGTTGACTGGTGTCATTTGGCAGACCTCATTCCCCATGTGTACTGTACACCTTTCACTCTACACATTTCCTGACTGAATGTACGCCTCTGGTCTTTGGGTACAGCTATGACATCTCTGCGGGATATACAATATGCATATGCTTTACAGATATCATTCATTTTCCTTTTCTCTTGATTTTTCTCAGCTAAGTAAACCTATCGTACAAGTAGTGCAAGGGTCATTTACACAGATGACCTCAGTATCTGTAACTTCTCTATATTATCTATGCATGCTCTTGCTAACGCCCTGTGCTTTTTTTCCCCTCTGACAAATTTCCTTCTTCTCTTTTCTCTCTCTGTGTGTTGTCTTTTTTTTCTTCCATTTTCTCTGTAATCTGTCTTAACCCTGACACTCTTCAAACTTGCTCATTATCTACACCTGATCAAATCCCACCCTGCCTACTCACATCGCTGTATCTTCGCATGTCACTCTTCACTCCATTTTTTATTGCAATTCATACACACAAAAAATACACAAACACTCATATATTCTCTCTGACACACACACACACACACACACACACACACACACACACACACACACACACACACCCCAATGGCCCTGAAGGTGAAGATCTGGAGAGGAATGATGGCTCTGCAGCAAGGCCCTACTACATGTCAGCAGAGATCCACGATATATTAATGAAGGGCGACCAGGCCCTGCCTCCTCAGGAGCAGCAGGATAAGGACGGCTAGCCCACTGCTGAGTAGAGTTCAGGAACACAGTGCTGAGGTCATTCAGTCTTCCTCCAAATCAGGACACTGCACTTTGCAAACAGTCAGATACTACTGTATATGCATGGCCTCAACAGTCATGAGAGGGCCTCAGAAGTAAACGTAGGGTAGTGATGAGACATAACATGTTGACATACCATATTAACTTTCCTTCAAAATGAGTTTGGAGTAGGTAAAATTCCATGCCCTGAATCTGTCAATGCTGTCTTGCATACATATTTGAGTTCCCTAACATAATACACACACACACACACACATTCTCTCTCTTGTTCTGTCTCACTCCCTATACACAAAGGGAAAAAACTTTCAGCATACATTCAAGTATGATTGTATGACTGCTCAGATAGTGTGAAACCTTTCCTGGAAGCTTTCTCACAAGCATCTGTACAAACAGTAGTGATGTGAGTTCTCATGAGTCTTATTACATACATCTGTGTTTCTGTGTGCCGTTTGTCTCATTTCTTTCCTTCTGTCTTCTATACAGTGGAGGATTTGGAGATGAATGATGGCAGTGCCGAGAGACCTTACCTGATGCCCGACAATCTGCTCAAAGTCCTGAAGAAAAAGAACAAAACAGAAGCGGAATAGTGCGCCTCCAAGTGGTGTGCAAGGTATTGCGCTGAAGTAAAGGTTGACTGGAGCAGGTCAGCTGTGCATCACGATAAAGCTGGTCTTTCTATAACTGCCGTATAAACTGTACATAGTGAAGTATAGGACCATATTTGACCTCAACACTCAGCGTATCCGGAGCAGATGAGAGCCGGAGAGTGTTTATTAAGGAGACAGAACATAATACTACATTTCTATGCAACTTGATGACTGGACACTTTTCTGCATGAGAATTAATGTGCATTAGCAGGGTTTTAGTGGAATGGACTATGACACCAAAGGCATTTTTAAGTTTTTATGTTTTTTTTTTATCTCTGACTTGTCTTTGGCAAAAAAAACTGAAGTACATTACACAAAAGTGACATATTGAGTAAACATACGTGATTCATTATTTTAGCACTTTGTAACTTTTTCTATACCTGCATAAATACTGACTCATGTTGAAATTCAGTGGCCACATTGTAATTCTAGTCTGTATCTGTAAGTGCAGAGTAATGGTTTGTGCTTTGATGCCAATGTCAAATGTGCCTTATCCCACTTCTATAGCTAAATGACACAAGTTTATATATTTCCAAATATCTGTGCAATGTTTTTATATTTCTTTACTTTTACAATCTGCCAAAACATTAACAAGACTGGTAAGTTTACCCTTTATTTTGAGTTGGTGCAGAGAAGGCTCCTGCTTAAAAGACTTTTACATGTTTTAGTTTTGGTTCTGCATGGAGCGCTGAATTTTATTTATGGTATGAAATTTGTAACAGAAATAAAGCTGAAAAATGTTCAGTCATTGTATTCCTTTCATCCTTGAATAAAGAAGTTGAGTTAAATAAAATACCCAACTAACCTTTACATAGGATGAGTTCATCTACCCTTGCCTTTGCCTCAAATGAAGTGTAATGTGCTGTTTGTTAGTCCTCCAGTAGAGGGAGCTTTCAGTATACAGATTGTGCTAAAAGGCAATTTATGTTGGAGTCTCAGGTCATTTATGTCAATAAGCAGCCAACGCTGAGAAAACTGATGCCTGCAGATGTAGTCTGACTTCTTAAATAAGTCATGATGATGTGTTGAAATAATTTTGCCTGCTTCACTTTGTGTAGGCCTATATGTGGCTGATTTCTGTCTTTGCGGATGTTCACAGTATGTCTAGTCTAGGCTATTTGTGGCAGTCCTGATGGTAAAGAATAGTTGCATCTTGTTTCAATGCCCCAGTTGCCTGCCTGTGCATTAGGAGGCAGAAATCTAATACAGGTTGCATAACTTGCTTACACCCTCTCAGGCCACTGCCCAAACACTGCAGCTGGGCGTGTCAGGAGAGCGAGAGGATGACGCATGTTTTGAGACACGGGACATTCTAAAATGCATCCCGTGGCTAATGCAATCACTGCAACAATCTCCTTGTGTTAACAGGCCTTAATGCTTCATATTTGACACTCAGTACCAGAGTGGGATTACCTGGTGTAACTTTTTTGCTTGCAGGCTCCATGCTGAAAAATGTAAGATGCTAAGGCCCAATACAGAACTAAGAGCATCAATTTTTAAAGCAATCACAAGTGAACTATAGCTAATATTAGTATTAGATTAATGTAACCACAGTCCACATTACCCTTTTTTAAACATCACGGTGGGCCACATGACGGGTAGCAGGCCCCCGGGCCTTAGTTTGGCCATACCGGCTATAGGGCTTACGTCATCATATATTTCATACAGACATGCAATCAGGAATAGAAAAAAATGAAACATTAACCATCAGAAACTAAGCTTGCCTTGGAGTTTGCTTACAAGACATTTATTTTTACAAGATTGACCCAGAGGACAAGAGTCAGTGTGTGATGACCCACATGCCATAAAATTCTTTGCATTCTCTTTCCAGTGGAATCTGAGGGCCTAGTTCATTTCAGAGATGTTTCAGACATCATGCATTTATTGTTCATGCCATGTTATGAGAATAATAACTAGATTATTTACAGTCTCCATTGAGTGGTGACCTTACCTTGATTTCAGCATTGAAGCAAATGAGATTATTATGAGACTAATAGAAAGTAATGGGCAAGATAAATGTTCTAAAAAAGAAAAATCTCAGTCATTCATGAGGCCAAAGCATTTTCTTGGGCGAATTAGTATAAGGGTCTGAATTGTCTCATTGCATAATGGTCCGATTTTGTGCAGATAACAGAAGAAAGGCAAGCAAATTTACCTAGAAAGACTAAACTTGAAAATCCTTTCTTGAAATGCTTTAAAATGCTTCTGAGCTCTGTCAGGCTATTGCCTATCATATTACTAAATAATGGTTTTCTTGCTATACAATTGTAAAAATCCAAATCTTTTTTTCTTTTAATTGTGGCCAATGTTATTATCTATTTTTTTTATTCATGATTCACTTAATGAGGCCCATTATGATTTAAATTTCAAATGAACTTTCAAAAGTGGCAAGTAGTTTCAGAGTCTCAGACACATCAATTAATTTATCCATCTCTGGTCTGAACCAGCGTGGCCTAATGAGCTCTTGGGTGGAGGTGACTTTCGCTTTATTTGATGTAGACTAGTAGGCTAGGTTTAGGTGATTTTCCTCTGTGGCCAGAGCGCCTATTTAGTTTGAACAGTAGCTTATTCAGATGCTCTGCCAATTAAAAGTAGAGAAAACAAGGCTCAGACAACAAAATCTTGTATGACCTAGTTTCTATCTCTCTCCTTGTTGCACGCTCTATTCTCAGGGTTTCCTGCAGAAATTTCAGATGCGTATTCGAACTTATAGCTTACACCGAGGACTTTTCATGAGCAAACACAACTTCGTTTCCAGACTATGTAGGTTAGCCTATAGAAATTATACCCATACTGAGACAACGAAAATTCGCGTCAATCGGTAGTGAGCGCGCAATTTTCTCTTCGGAGTCCCTACGGGTTTGATAGTAGTCCACACGCCCTCCTGTGAACTCACAAATAGGGTCCTCTCTTTCTGAGCAGACACCACCCACCTGACAGACATGCACTCACAGGTGAAGTTGCTCAATGAACAGAGATCGTCTCCTCTGTGGGTGAAGACGGATACGCACTGACTGGGATCGCGGCTATGCTCACTCCTTTACAGAGAGCAATTCTAAAGTAAATTCGGTGTTATAATTTGTATGTATATGTTTGAAAGATGTGACAAATATTGCACGATTAAGAAAAATAATTGTATTGCAATTACAATGTTACTTCAGATAGATGCAATTGAGTGAATAACACGTTTCTAAACCAACGTTATGATCATGCAGCCGTGAATTCGTTTTTGATCTCTTTAAAGCGGGTTTTCGGAATATAAGTTAGTTAGCCTACACATTAAATTCCTACAATACATCACTGTCATGGATGGGATCATCATTACTCCTTGAAAGATCCACCGAAGAGCACCGGAAGATGGGAAAATGGCAACTGACTATGGTAACGTTAATTTTACGCAGTACAATTTATCTTACACTTTGTAATTCTCAGTGTTTACCTTAGTCTATGAACATTTGTTTCAGTGAATTTCCTCACAACCACAACTGTTCTATATTACAGTATGTGCATATACTTTCTGCCCTTCGCTGTTATACCATGTCAGTTCTGTGGACTGCATGCTCTTGAAATAGTGGCGCGTATCAAGTTCAGGCACAGTGAGAAGGGGAGACCATCGTTCCATTTAAACACCTGTTCGTCATAAGTCAGTAATGTGGGTCGAACAGGAGGCAACTATAGCAGGCAGTGTGGAGGTTGGCGGAAGGTCGGCTGTCCATTGCATGGCCTGCAACTCTTGGGCAACATTGTTTTGGATAATCAGGAAAGAATCCTCAGCTCTCGACAGATTTTTTTTCTCATTTTGATACATAGCCTTATAATATTATGTATAGTTGTTTGGGTGGATGTCAGTGGGTCTCTCCTGTCAGTCATATACAACATTATGGATTTGCCACAGGGTTGCTGCAGACTATGAGCGATGGTTAGTTTCCCAGTTGGCAATATTGTAAGCCTAATCAATCTGTCCCTCTGACACCCATGGTCCTATCAAATGTGACCTAACTGCATAATGACTTGCCAGAAAAGAGTGGGTCAATTCAGGGCAGACCTAAGTTTAACATCCTCGTTATGGCCATCATGTGCTTTGTTCACCTCTGACAGGAAAGATGGCAAACGACCAGTCTCTTCTTACAGAAAGAGTTTTTTCAGGCTGGTCTAGCCAGACATTCTAGCATAACCTCAGCAAAAATACAAAAACGCTTCCCACCTTGAAAATGGCCTATTAATAACTAAACTTTTTAGTTCAATTATTAACTTGACTCCTTATTTTTCATTTTGCCCTAGTGTCATGTGTTTTGCTGCAGGTGCCTTAATCATTAAATCTGTGTGTCACTATTGTGCAGAGAGGACATGTTGTACAGTCTTCTGCTTTGGTTGGCTCTTGTCATGTGAAATCTTTGTGATTTGAAAACTGATAGGAGTCTTTGTCTGACTGGCTGTGTAAGTCTGAGCCATTATTTCCCGTGCCTAGATATTTGAACACGTGAAGCAGAAGCCTGTGACGCCTTGTCCTCCTAATTTGTATATCGACTCATCTGTTTAGAAACCTGACGGCTCAGTTTTTTTAGAAAGCTGGAAGGAAGTCAAGCAGTGGGGAAAAAAGAGAGGAAAAGTAATTGCTCTGCAGTTTTATAGAATGGAGAAGGTAGGTTAACGAATGACGTGAGTGAGCATTATGTAACTGTCGAGCAGGTGAATAAAGATGTGGGATGAAGGGCGCCTGCTTATTGAAGTGCAGATTTATGCTGATGTTATGAATTGGGTATTATATCCCACTGCCCACTCCCAGGCTTTGTTAAAGGTTGATTAGGCTTAATGTCTCAAAGCAGCTGTATTTCATTATCCTTTCCCTTCATAGGCTGGGTCTCCCATCTTCTCCTTTTGTGTTGTGTTCCACAAGTGTCTCCTCGTAATGAATAGGCTTCAGTCCCTTTGCTTGGTAAAGTACGAATGAGCCATTTGGCAAAAGAGACTCACTTGTAATGAGAAGACACTAATGACAAAATATCTGACTTTATATTACCCATTTTCTTCCTTGCAAAATCATCATTTTTCATACACATTTTTTTTGTGTTTTCAAACCCTGATGATTACATCAAACCCACTATGTTTTGTACATTTTTATTTTACAAGCACAAATATTATCTCTTTTATTTTGAGAGAAGCAGGCCCATCAGCATATCTAGGCTTACCTTGGGTGGGGCATGTCCAGTCAATCTGTTGTTTTTAATGGCTGAGCTACAGTATATTATCCCATGACTGATTATTACAGGTTTGCACTAGACAGTGGTTTTGCTGACACTTGAACGCTTTTGCTTAGTGTGCAAGCTAAATTAAGCAACAAGCCACCAGAAGCTGTGTTGATGTTATGTCATGTCTGCGTGAGATTGTTGGAGTTTGGATGAGAAAATAGCACCTTACACCCTTGGGGGCTGTGGGCAGACCCTGTGGCATATTTGTTGTGAGGAACACAGTGCTACTTATAGCTTGTCCATTAAGGCTGTGTGTGTGGGTGTGTTTCACAAACAACAGGTAAAGGTGGCAAGGTCAAAGATCAGGTGTCAGGTGTTAGCCTTCTGTTGAGCTTCATAATTTTTATATCTATACAGAGCTGTATGTCCTCTCTTGACACAGACACTGTGCCCTTTCTCCATGTATGTCTTATCAATTCACCTTTTTCACCTGGCCGCCATATTCCGAACGAAAACAAGGCTCGGGTGGTAAACTAGAGGAAATGCTGACGAAACGTTAATTTAATTCAATTCAATTTTATTTGTAGAGCGCTCAAATACAGTGCTTTGTCTCGCGGCGCTTTACAGACAGTACGGGAAGCATCCATGAGAAACAGGGGCAAGGAAAAACTCCCTTTGCTTTATAAATAATAATTAATAATTTCTCACAGATGCCGGATAGAAAATCTATTGCTGGTCCCCTCTCTTACTGTTAGTCAGGTGGAAAGTTGGGCAGATGAGGGGCATCCCATCCCCAGAAGCTACTTCTGGGGAAGTTTTACCACCCAAGCCTTGTTCTAGTGCCTCATAGTGACGTAGGTGAAAAAGGTCCATGAGGTGGTTTTGACTTTTTGGGCCGACACAAACACTGTTCTTGTCAGCAATCTCACACACTTCCCCACTGTGTCCTACAGGACCCTGTTCAGGAGTGGGGTGAGGAGTTTGAGGATGGCGCCGTCTACGGGGTCACCTTGCGCAGGGAGTCCGTGCAGGAAGTGGTGGACGCCAACGAAGCAATGCCCTCCAACAGTTTTGTTCACTATCGGACGTGTAAGGTGCGCCGCCTGAAGGCAGCTACTCTGGAGCGGCTGGTGTCCCAGCTGGTGGACCCACCACTGAACTGTCTGCAACAGGACTACGCACACATCTTCCTGTCCACCTATCGATCCTTCACCAACACCAACACACTCATTGAGCTGGTCTTTAATAGGTAAGCTGGCCAAACGATGGCAAGGAAAAAACTGTCACTTTATGGGACAGTTTCTAACTCTTTTGGTTGGGATTCCTTCAAATCTCCTTTTGGTACAAAAGTCCCTCAAATGATTTCAGGCTCCTAAACTAACTCAATAGATAGTCACAGAGAAGTGTCTGGAGTGGCAGAGATGAAAGCCACTTGAAGTGTTTTGTCATTACTTCTTTTTAAAACTGCACTTTTTTGTAAAGAAGTGTTTTGTCTCAAAGGATCGACTTGTTTTTGACATGTCCTCAGTGAGCACTCCTCACTTACAAGGCAGAAAATCAGCACCTTTACTGTGGAGACATAATAAGCATTCTGCAAGGGCTATTAGGGCTTCTGCAAAGCCTTGCTCAACTCACGGGCATCCACCCACAACAATGAGCTCACTGTTTAGCTGGCTTTTTCTACTCTCACATTATATACTATTTTTGTGTCTTGTCTTACAGAGGCAGCCTCACAAGCTCTGAAACTGACCTCAAGAGGTGTCAAAAGAAGTAAGTCCTACTAAGTTGATCCTATAATTAATGGCTGATTTATTCTAGACTAGCCTACAATGTGCTTGGGGAAGGGAGGGGGGGGGGCGTATTCCATTATGCAATAGTGGTAACTTGCTGTTGTCAGATGTATTTTAGTTTATATCTTATTTCCATTAGTCCTCTGGAGGCTTTGGTGCAAACATGGTTGGAAGAGTTCAGTGATGACCTTTGGGATCCTCCCCAGCACCCATCTCTACGCTTCCTCTCTCTTCACCTGAGACAGCACCCCTCCTTGCGTCCTCTAGCTCAGCGCTCTGAAGCGCTACTCAAAAAGTTCCAAAGTAAAGGTACTGCAAAATTCAAGCGATTCTACAATTGTACAATTTGTGATTGAATAACTTGTCTTGTTCACAAGTCTGCCTGATGGGTAGAAATGGTCCTCATTAATATTCTACGGAATGATGGTTGGAGTGTTCCTCCTTTTGTTTATTCCCTCACAGAAAACATAAACAATGGCCAAGCTAGTCTAGTTGAAGAGTCTGATGCAGATGAAGAAGAACTAGAACCAGATAGACCACTGTACCATCAAGGCTTCATGGATTTCACTGTGGAAGGCATTGCTGAGCAACTCACTAGGACGGATTCAGTGAGTGTCTAATACCAAATCCACCACCAGCAATGTTTTAGTTTCTTTGAGTTTTGATCCATTATTAGGACTCAAAGAGATGAGGATCTGGAAGGAGCAGTTGCCAAGGTAGCCTCCCTCTAAAGTCTCCATTATTTTATTGTTTAGGAGCTTTTCGGGAAGGTGGTTCCATTCCAGTGCTTGGGCTGCATCTGGTCTCAGCGTGACAAAGAGAACCTCTCGCCCACCGTCCGTGCCACCATCGCTCAGTTCAATGCCGTAACCAACCAGGTCATCTCGTCCATCCTGTGCCAAGCAGCCAGCTCCACCCCGACATCCACGCGCTGCCCCAGCCAACCTCATGTCCAGAGAGCGAAGGTCATTGACAAATGGATAAAGGTTGCACAGGTGAGCACCGCAGCATATAAAAGTTGTAGGTAATAGTCACTCTCTGTTCAGTGCCTTATCCTTATTCTTGAAGATAAATGAGACAAATGTTTGTCTGGGGTCTGTGTGTCTTTTTATAGGAGTGTAGGCTGCTGAAGAATTTCTCCTCTTTAAAAGCAATTCTATCAGCCCTACAATCAAATCCCATCTACAGGCTAAGAAAGACCTGGTCTGCTGTTAGTAGGTGAGCATTACATAAATGCTTATGGAAAATGTTCCTGTATTTTACTGTTTAAGTAATTAATGTCTACAAGAGAAATGCATTCCTCAATTTTGTTAAACTTCATTCATGACTGTTTCTCTTGACAGAGAGAGCTTGGCCACTTTTGAGAGCCTGTGTGAAACACTCCCAGATGAGAACTGTGTATTGACCAGCAGGGAGATATTGACAGAGGTGAGAGAGCAAGGGCATGGGACTCACCTAGGTGGGATGAAAGCATGTAATGTATGCAGTTTGTTCACAAAGATGTCTGTCAATCATCCACACTGTAAACATGGCAACTATTATAGCTTTATTGGCATTATAGGTTATATAATGTATTTGACTTCTGGGGTGTGTTCCCCATATGTCTCCATCTTTGTCAGTATTTCTGTGTTAATGTTTTGTGAACCACCTCAGAGTTGTGTGTTCATTAACCTTCACCTTTAGCCTTGTTTCTGCTTCAACTAGAAACCTCAATATTAAAGGATCAGTGCAAACTAGTCGATTGAGTGGCATTTTCTAACTTGACACTATTTAAACCTTTAGGAAAGTAAAAATAAAGGCAAGTTTGGTGTTGTAGTATCCTGGGGGTTGGAGACATGGGGTAGAGACTGGTCATATCAATACTGTCTCGCATGGAGAGATTTTTTTTGTAACCAGGACTCTGAGCAAGTTAGTTTCATTATGGGAATGAGTTTCAGGTGCTCCCTGTTCCAAGGACTTATTTTGTCTGTGCAAACAGTACTTTGCATGCAAGCGCTGTTTTAGCTCAATGTTCTCGCTGTGTTCCTTTAGATGAAAGTGCCATTGTTTAGCTTTTTTTTTTTTTTTTTTTTTTAAATATCAAGAGGTTAGGAGTCCCGGAATGCCTCTGCTTCACAACACTGAGCTTTTAGTAATTAAGGACCCAAGACAACTTGCTTACTGAGAGAGCTGTGTAAAATTCATGCAAAATACTTAAAGAAGAAATCCAGAGTGAATCAATCCCATCGTCCTGGCGTTCAAGGTCACTGAGAAAAAAAGAACAAGAAAATGTGATGCAATATAGACCAAATAAGAAATCACCATCACTAACTAAATGGACCAGAGGAACTCGTTTAGTTTCATTTCCATCATCAAGGGCACCACTAACTAGGGTGTTAAGGGCCTGTCAATGAAAGGGGGGTGCCAGAGAAAATTTGAATATTGAAATAAATGTTTGGGGGCCCAAAATTATTTTCTGTCATAGGGCCCACACTTTCTGGTGGCGTCCCTTTCCATCATTCAGTCAATGCTAGTTGTCTTTTCACTATTCAGTCTAGGTGGTGTAAAATTAGCTGGTTCTCCAAAAGATGGCACTCTTTGACCTTTGACCTTGAATTACAGCGCTATTGATTGATTCACATCTGGCATCTTCCCAAAAGCATAGTTACTAACTAAGTTAGCCAACTAACTAAGTTGCCAACTGGTTAGCAACTATGCTTTTGAGTAACTGGTGCCAGATTTATCCTTTAATGGCAGAAAACACAACGGTAAAATAAACCCACAAGAAACTGTTTGTTTTTTAGTGTTAATTTGATCTTTTGTTGGGGTTTAGGATGGAAGTCAACCAGCTATGGAAACCATTTCTCCCAAGATACTGAAACGATGCAGCATCTCAAGACAAATAGTAAGAACCCAGAGGAATTCCCTTTCTTTTCTTTGACAGATATACAGTAAATAGGCACTTACTTGGAGTTGGGGATAAACAATATACTGTAGATCTATATCATAAGTGCAGAAATAATAATAAATAAGATCTTGTTGAACTTAAAATGGACATGGGTTGAGATGATTAGTGAGTAATTTCTCAGGAACTGAAGGATAAAATAGTCAAAACTGCATGTTAATTCCAGAAATAAAGCCTACATAGAATTTTTTTATATTAATATCCTCTAGGAAAGTTAAATAAATTCATTCTGCTTTTCCTGAAGTATTACTTCCTATTTCCTGAGTGAAGAGTAATAGAGGAACAATGAAACCTAATACTAGCCCTGAATGTGCTGACTTAAAGAGTACAGAAAGGGAACATGTGGGCTGTGGTTTGACCATTTGAGAGATCATACATGTAGAAGCTTATCTCTCAGCGGAGAAACGGCAGGTTTTGTGTTCAGATTGTTGTCTTTAAGGTTTTTGAAAGCTCTAGCAGAATTTAGTAAAATTGTGTTGTTTTAATGGCTAAACATTAGTCTTGAAATTGCCTTAGTGACTCTTTTAATTATGTCATTGTCATTTTCTAGAGTGTCACAAATGGAGTTGTCCCATACCTTGGCACATATCTCACTGTTCTCACGATGCTGGACACAGCCTTGACAGACACTGTGGAGGTGAGACTACACACCTATAGCTGAGAAGAATATATGTACATAGTCCTTAAACCCCACTGTGTGGACCTAAATAACAACATACAGTCTGTAGCTGGTCCATACTGTAGCTGCTGAGGGAGGTTTCAACTTTTCTCTGTTTCTTTTTGCCGTTCTTGCCATCAGGGGGGGCTCATAAACTTTGAGAAGAGGCGGCGGGTGAGTTCTTAATTTCTTTCATCATTTTAGATCATTACACTCAAGAATGAAAGAATCAGTCAGAATAAATAAGATTTTAAAAATCATTTGCATACTTGATTTACTGTCAGTATAAGTGATGACCAGTGTATGTTGTTTATCCTTCTGAGGTTGGCTAAATTGTGCTTGTTATACTTCATTTTCATAGGAATACGAGATTCTTTCTCAGATCCGTCAGTTGCAGATCTCCTGTTCCCAGTACACTTTGCCCCACCACCCCCAGATTGCTGCCTGGCTCCAGAGCCAGAGGCTTCTTACAGACCAGGAAAGGTAGGTGTCTACAAAAGGAAAAGCTCAATTAAAGAAGTCAATTGTCAATTATCAACAAACATCATTAACATATCTAAATAAATAAATATAAAGAGAAATGTATGAAAATATGTACATTACCTTTAGCTAAGAATGTTGTACAATGGTGTGTGCACGTGTATAATGTATTTATGCCTTTCTGTTCAATTCAGCTATGAAATTTCCCGCCAGCTAGAACCTCCTGTAGATACTTCTCCCCCTACCTCTAGTTCCTGGAGTAATCGGGCACTCACCAAGAAATTATCTTTGTAAGTACTGTGTTGATAAATCACTCTGGGGGGGAAAGCTATTAAGAACTGTTGTAAGCATTTTACGTACTGTCGAATTTGGTTTGAGAAGCAAAAAAGAATATTTATTTTAGGCTTTTCTCAAATAACTTTGTCTTGAATTACTTTCAGCCTTCTAATGGTCAGTGATGGATCCAAAAAAACATGTGCAGACCAGATCAGTGTCTCCTCCTCTGGTTCCAGTGGCTCTGAAATGGAAGACCTCTCAAACACCTCCTCGCTACAACTAGAGGTACAAACTAGTAACTGACTTACTGTACACCCAATCCCCCCAGCGCCACCTAAAAGGTATCATTTTCAAACGAATGAACTGGTATCATTTCCTTACCGCATCCAGGTCATTCCCACATCCTCCTCCCCACAGAGCAATTCACTCCCACAGCCAATAGATGTGTCATTTACTTCTAATTAATTATCGTTTCCCAAGGCTTAACTTATTCTATCTGTTGGTACCTCTGTTCTGACTGAAATGAGAGTTCTTAGTTGGAAGGAGTGCGCTCTATTTGAGTTTTACTGAAGACTGAAAATAGTTGCAGGAAAATAAGTTGTCTGACAAGACATTGTTATTACAGCCTGCAAAGAAACTTTAAAAATAGAGAGCTGATATTTATCTCCACCATTTCACTATTTTGACTGCACTTTCAAATAACTTCAACCAGAATTAGCCACACATAGATACACTTCTCTATGGATATCACTGTGATGTCCTAACAAATAACTACCCCTCTTCTGCACTTCTGTAGTCCCTCTCCAGGTCCTGCCAAAACATGGCTGACTCCTTCCCATCTTCCGCATCCTCGGATACCAGCAGTGCTTGTGGTTCTTCTACCTCAAGCTCACAGCCAGACCTCTCAGATCCTCCTCCCTCGCCACTCTCTCCCGTTCCACCCAAGAGCGCTTTGTCCTCCACACACAAACGATCTGTGTCTATGATATCGTTGCCCGTATACAACCGCCAGGTGGCTGACTCCTGCATAATCCGTGTCAGCTTGATGGGTGGTGAAAGCATCAATGGCAACATGTACAAAAGCATTCTGGTAAGAATTTCTATATGTCTGATTGCAAGAATACCTCATTTTTGAATTGCTCAGCCAGGGGTATGAGAAAACCTGACTTCACTGGAATGTACTTTATTAGGAAATGACAATCTTTATCTTAATCTGAAATGTAGTTTGTCATATATGTCCTGGATATGGCTAAATTGTGAAGGCCATTTATTCACATCCCTGTGCATAATAATGTTAAATTACTTCCACAAACAACCCTTTTATATATATATATATATATATATATATATATATATATATATATCCATTGATAAATTATTATATGACGTATTGACATTTATGAGTTAAATAAAATAAAGCAACATTTGTATTTTTCCCTTCCCAGCTCACCAGCCAGGACAAGACAATGCAGGTAATTCAGAGAGCTTTGGAAAAACATCACCTGGAGACTATGAACAGCCACGAATTCACCCTGAGTCAGGTTCTATCAGGTGGCAAAGGTAAACTTTCAATTGATAGTGTCTAAAAAATATACAAATACACACACTTTTTGTATGTTAATTAAATGCAATGCAACACAAATACATACTTGAGACTTTTCTTGAGTCTCTATTCATACATTTTTATAAGTTTCTATAAGTTTAAGTCTTACAGTATTTCCAACTACATTTTTTTCCCACCCTTTACAGAGCTTCTCATCCCAGACAAAGCTAATGTCTTCTATGCTATGTCCACATCTGCCAATTATGACTTTGTTCTACGCCACTGCCCCAAAGGACACCGCAGACCTCCTCTGAATGTGTCTGGTCAAGGCACACTCAACAGAGGACAAAAGTAACAGTGCCATCTAAAGGCTGAATTTCAAGCAGTGTCCAAGTGGATGAAGTCAAACATTTTATATTGTACATTTTATGTAAAAAAAAAAGAAGAATTTTCATGGACTCTATAATGAAAATTACTTGATGATTTTGTTAAAACTTCACTTGAAAGCACTTTGTGACGGATCATTGTAATTATACCTTACGCAGAAGCCAAGGACTATTGTTGCCTTACCGATGGCATGATATCACGGACTACTGGGAATACACCTTCTTTATTAATGAAGTGAATGATCCATGAACTGTAGCAACTACAACCCCCCCCCCCACACACACACACACACACAAAGAGCATAGTGCAATGAGGCTGGCAAGCCTAAATAAATGTGGTGTGATTTGTAATTGTGTACAGTTTTTTGTTTACAGAAGTTCAATTGAACTTAATATAATGCACATATATGATATTGGCTACTTAGTCTATCTATCTATCTATCTATCTGTCTGTCTATCTATCTATCTGTCTATCTATCTGTCTATCTATCTATCTATCTATCTATCTATCTATCTGTCTATCTGTCTGTCTGTCAATTAAACAATTTAAATAAGTATAGGCCTAAACATTAGAAGGGTTTTGAGCTTCAGTTTCCTATAGCCAATAAGGGGTTCATTCCCTTTGTTCAGGCTCCTTCCTAAACCTTGGACAGTTTGATGAAACAAACTCATTATTTATTGTAATTTATTGTAAAACAACCTCAAGAAAATGATCAATTCTGGGCAGTTGCTAGAAAGACAAGTTCCAACTAAATTTCCTGTGAAGTCACACATACCACTGCTTCCTTGCATCGTCTGCATTCCTCCCATCTGACTCTGAACACGCCCAATAGTCATACGAACACGCCCTTGTGAACCATGGAACACAGGCCTTGGCTAAAGTTCGCTCCACAGGATTCATGATCCACAACCGGGAATTTTTCAGGGGTGGTGGCTGTCGGTGGACAAAACTTGGAGTCACTTCCAGATTCGTATGTTAAGCGTGGGAATGTTAGCGTTAGTTTGAGGAATTGTCTCGACAGTTTATGTTCGATATTTTTTCACTTGGGTTTTAAATGTATAAGAGACCAACATATTATTACCATCGAAGCAAAAGTGAAAATTTAAGCTAACGTTACCTGTCTGTTTTCAAAGTGGTGAATTGCATCCAGCTAGTTGGCTAACAAATTAGCTGTTTAGCTTGATAGTTTGTAAAAGCACGGCCAAAGCAAACGTTTAATATCAATGCAGGCCATAAAGTGTGTAGTTGTCGGAGACGGGTGAGTACAGCAAAAAATGCATTCATTCGCATTGATGTGTTTTTTTTATTTTGTTTTTAATAGGGAGATTGTAACGTTTTCTATTATCTGCTAGTTAACTTTGTGAACTTTAAATACACTTTAGCCCAGTGACCTAGCCAGCACATTGAGGTTAGCATTTAAGGCTAACATTGTTTGTGTTTGTAACGTTGATATTTGGTCACCATTTATTGTATTAATTTCTTGGTGATTTTGTTGTTGTTGGTTGTGGTTTGTGGTACTTCTTTCTTAAAATACTTGGTTGTTTATTTTTGGTGGTGATGAAGCTGATTTACTGTGTTGCATCCTTGATATTCTTTTCCTTAATCGCACTAGGAGTAACGTTATACTGAGTCATTGCCATCTTTATACCGATCCAGAATATTATAAATCTCTAAATTGATTGCCACTTGTATAATTGGTGTTGTCACCCTAGCAAGCTACATTATTTCATTGTTCACTCAAACAGAGGCGTTAACTTAGCATCCCAACTTTGCTTGGTAATATTCATAACCACCTAGTTCAATTTAAAGCCGCACTCATATCAGTAATGCTCCCAGAATTTAATAGCATGATGGCATCGTCCACTAGATTAGTTTGCGCGTGTTTTCCTAGCGTGAAATTTTGGATAAATCTACATGAGCAAATCTTATTTTTCTTTTCCAATTATTGATTTGTTACACTATGAACAAAAGATGCAACATAACAGACTTAATGTAATCTCAGAACTTCATGAATTCTTATCTTTGCTTTTATTATGTTACTCAATAGGGCTGTGGGAAAAACATGTCTCCTGATCAGCTATACTACCAATGCTTTCCCTGGGGAGTATATCCCCACTGTGTAAGTAAATTATTTTTAAAATTTAGTTCCACATTAACATGATATGAACATCCATATTAACATGACTGCATTTTGTTTTTTTTGTTTTTTTTACCACATTTTCCGTTATATATACACATGCAGCTAAATTTAGCAAATCCTCAAATTCAAAATAATCACAATTTTTTTTTTGTTGGTGCCATGGATGTGATTAAAAACATTTTTTTTTAAAAAAAAAATCCACTTTCCGTGGACTTACCCACATAATTTCAACTCCAATGCACTGAACCAAATTCTTTGATTGTTGTCAGGATGTTGTCAACTATTCATTGTATGGTCTTTCATTTGTCAGGTTCGATAACTACTCTGCAAATGTGATGGTGGATGGTAAGCCAGTCAACCTTGGCTTGTGGGATACTGCAGGACAGGAAGATTATGACAGACTACGCCCTCTTTCCTATCCACAGACAGTATGTTCCTTATCACACTTGCTAGCACTAAAACAGTAGGGTTAAAACATGCTGTTGCAAGCTATTAATGCTGATTTAACTGATCAATTGAACCAAAATCAATGGCATAATCCAAGAACATGCTATTATATTTTTTTCTTATGAAATGAATGAAATAGGGTGTGTATGTGTGATTGCTGTGCACTTATCTTGATTATCCCACACAGGATGTGTTCCTGATATGTTTCTCCCTTGTGAGTCCTGCATCCTTTGAAAATGTTCGAGCAAAGGTAATAGCATATTAGAGGCAGGGTTTGGGGAGGGAACATGTTCATCTTTGGGGTCTGCCACAGTCATGGAAAAGTCATGAAATTGTAAAAATCCAATTTTCCAGGACTGCTGTATGCACTGTTGTGTGTATTAGTTATATGAATGTCATGTAGTTGGAAGTTTCACAGTTAAGTTAAAGTTTTGGAAGTCCTTGAAAATGTGTGGCAACACTGGGTCTTATGTTTTGCCATTTTAAATTGTCTTTTTAATTGAAAAAGGTTTTTTTTTTTTAGTAGTGGTACATTGCAGTCACATACAAATGACACACCTCCCCTTTATTGATAGTGGTACCCAGAAGTCAGACACCACTGTCCCAACACTCCTATTATCCTCGTTGGCACCAAGCTGGACCTGAGAGATGACAAGGACACAATTGAGAAGTTGAAAGAAAAGAAACTTACCCCCATCACATACCCACAGGGCCTGGCCATGGCCAAAGAGATTGGTAGGTGTTATTTACTAAAGCTGCCTTTTTCATTTATCATTCAAGAAAGGAATTGTGTGTTCAAAATAAAAGTTGTTACACTAGTCGTGATTCTATGTTCTGTAAAAACATAAATAAATAAATAACTAGAAATGCACTCAGAAAGTGCAGACCTCTGCCAAGGCAATATGGTCACTGATGCCCCCTAGAGTTCCAGGGTTTACAGATGAATGTGATGACTGTCTAGCCTGGCGAATGCCAAACTAAAAATCACAAGTGATATTTAGTCTGGAGACCTACCTATTGCATTTTTCGTAGTGGAAGCGTCGTTAACGATTGTCCAGAGCCGTTTATTGGGCGCTACGAATGTCTATCATACAGTCTGTACATACATCGGAGCCAATACCAGAGGTGACGTAAAATGCAACCGAGGGCCGTACAGATCCCTTTTTGTTCTGTGTATTTGGATACCGAAAGCTGGCGAGAAAATCAGCCATGGTCACCATGCTGCTTTGCAGAGTGAAATGAAATAAGCGCACAAAGGAGCATGGGAACTCCCAGGCTAATGACTGTCAGTAGTGAGGAATCCTATTAAAAATTCTTGAGTCCAGACCCTCGTCCAAATTATCATGAAAATGTAATGCCTTCTTTCTTGGGCAAAGACACACCTCTGGTAAACATTTCATAAGAATCCATCAGTAACGTTTGTTGCGTGGCTAACAGACAGACCGACCAAGGAAAACATGACCTCTTTGGCAGAGGTAATACTAATAATGACTGCCACTTTAGCATCACATGTTGGGTTAGGGTAAAGCAGTTGCTTTAAGATGATTTTTGTAATGTCATATTGAAGGGGGGTGGATGTTGTGTCTGCCTTCATCATACCGCATTGATCTTTCTGTTCAGAACGCAGTGTTACACACCCTTTGTAATCCTGACAGTTGGTGAATAGCATCCATGTGCCATCACAACTCAATTCTTCTCTTCTGCCTTTGACCTAAAAATGTTGTGCTTCATCCCTTAGGAGCTGTGAAGTACCTTGAGTGCTCCGCCCTGACCCAGCGCGGCCTGAAGACCGTCTTTGATGAAGCCATCAGGGCTGTACTGTGCCCTCCTCCAGTCAAGAGAAGGAGGAGGAAGTGCTCTTTGCTTTAGATCTGCTCAGCACTCCGGCGAGAGTGTGTAAAAGGTATATGCGACATCTGTGTTCACAGTTGCATCCCTGCTTATTTTAACTACCACTACAATTGTGTATCATGATGAGGCAAATTTTGTCTGGCTTCCACCATATTTTGGCTGGTTTTGTTAATGTAAGCAACAAATCAACTCTCAAGACCTATTATTATTTTTTTTTTCTTTCGAAGACACTCCAAGCATTTAAAGTTCCTGCGGCCTTCTCGACTTCAGTTTTTAATAATCTCTAGGGTTTTTTTTTCTGTTTTTCTGTGTAATGATTTACTTTTCATGTAGTTTGTTTACAGTATTTTTGTACCATATGAAGAGCTTGCCGTCATGGCAATGTCAAGCCCAGTTGATATTACAAACACTACTTTCTTTCATACTTGTGAAATTATCAGAGAAGGGCTAATGAATCACTGGAAAATGGTGAGAAAGAAAGTGTTTGCAAAACAGATGTCGTGATAAATTGTTGATGACTGAGTACATGTAGGTGAACTAGTCAAAGTCTGACTGGAGGTTCAGGATCCTGCAGTATTGCTCATGACTCAGATGGTGGTGAAATCTGATCACTGCAAATGTTAGTGTTTTTATATCATCCAATTGCATTTGTCAAATCCTGAAAATCTTTAGGAGTTCAGGCATCCATTTACCAAAAGCATAGTTGCTAACCAGTTAGCCTGCAACTATGTTTTTGGGAAATGGACGTCTGGCCATTTGTGAACATGCTACACAGCCATGTCTCCAAATGAGAATACTGATGCCAAAGTAGCCTTCATTTCACTTCATTGTACTGCTGGTGTGCAAGCAAGTGTGTAAAACAAAGGAAAGTACATTTTACATTATTACAAGTACATGGAAAACATGTCACTTCATACTTGATCATAGTTTGTACCACAAATAACCCTTTTTTTGCATACTGTTATACTAAACTGTTAAATGTTATTTCATGCAACAGGTTTTGGCATTAGACAAAATAAAACGTGCAATACATAGGCTGGTGATACCTTAAACATATTATACATTCTTTGGACCAGTAACTAAGAAAAAGAATAGAAAATGTGTTTGTGAATAAGTTTCAAGCCAGCAGTGTAACCCAGTTATTATGGGTAATTGTAAGAAATCAACTTTTTTTTGTAAGTCAATAAAATGTAACTGTATCCATGTGGTGATGTTGCATTTATTTACAATGATTTATTCATACAGTATTTTCTTGCTCACATCATTTTCACAATCTGTACAAAGTACAAAACAATCTCACTTTTCAATGTGAAAGTAGGCCTACACACTTCAATTCCCACCGCCTCAATCAACTTAAGGCAATTCATTAATTGGCAGGCACATGTTGAGGTTCATGTATCCACATATCGGAGGAGAGTTCCTGATGTTGTTGGTACGCTGAAGGTGGTGTAAAGACAATAAGGAAAAAAAACTTGTTAAAAATGAAAATGAATAAAAATAAAATAAATAATTATGTAGTTTGAGAATTACCTTTCCACCAGCTCTGCACCCATAAGGTCATAAATATGGTATTTAATTGGAAACTTCACTTGGGAGGTGGTGCGCCTTTCCTCCAATTCATTCTTCAGGACTTCACCATACCTGGCTTTTTTGACCATATTCAGTACAGCCTTCCGACCTGATAAAGAAAAAGGTTACTCAACTCTAATGACAGGAGTCTGAAATACATACCTGACACTATGAGTATCACTGTTTCCTGTCAATGTTCCAGCAACGACAGGAAAAAGTTCCTGTACAGTACTGTTGCTGGCGGCTCGTGCTGCCCTCACCTACTGTCCCGCTCCACTAACCTCTTGTGCTGTGCACTCTCCCACGTCACTGGCCTACGGTTCCATCACTCACCTACTGTGTTTTGCTGTTGGCCTACTATGTCTTGCTTAGTGTTTTATGAAATTTGCCCACAGTCCTCCACCATTGTCCCATGCCACTTCCCACTGGTTCAGGGTTAGCATTGTAACATTGGTGTCACAGGACAGAACACAGGAGAGGAGATGAGTAGCACAAGCCGCCTGCAACAGTACAGTTCCATTCATCTTCTACTGCCTCCGTTTCTACTAAATGTAACAATGAAAATCTACCTTGAATCAAGTACTTGGTGAATTTTCCAGAGTTTGGAACTGAAAGCCACCAACTGCCAGCATCTCTGACTGTAAGTACTCCACATTTTACAAGTTGCCTAAATGGGGGAAAAAGATTACAATAAAAAAAATCCTCTCTATCAACAAGTGAGTGAGTTCAATGAAGTTAGATCTTTGTAAAATTACTCCCACTTACGTGATCTCTGAATCTGTGAAGGAGAAGTCCTTCAGCATTTTGTCTTTGTTGAAGCTTAGTTCAGTGCAAGAGGGCACCACTTTATTCAGAAACTTTTCAACCGTCATTTGGCTTTCTGTGCCAGCAACTCCTGCCAGCGTCTTTTCCTTATAGTCTGCTGTGAGCACCAGGCCAAAGGTGTCTGCATCGAACCCCAGCTGGAACATCATCACCTCTCCCTGCTCCCTGAGCATATTCTGTAAGTACAATGGAAAACCACCATGTTAATGACAATCCAACAATGTAACCAGTGTTTTTAGTAGCCTGGTGGCAAGCATAAAAATAACAAAATGTGCCACCATATCAGGCTTTACTTCGCAGATTACTCACCAGTTGCCTGTCCACCAAGGTTTTGGCACTGTGTAAACTGTACAGTTGATGCTTCATAATAATAGGTGGGAGAGAATCGTTGAAAACTTTACGAGGGAAGAGTGTCATGATGTACTCCAGACTGGACTTTATATTCAGAGGACCATCTTGATAACAGGGAAATAAAAGAAATAGTAAGGACTTTTTTTGTTGAACAATAATGTTAACTACTCCCTTGCAGTGGAGATGTTTTCTTATCAGCATTTGCTTACTTGCTTGGTCAGCCTCTCCAGCTGGTTTGCCGAAGGTGTTTTCAATGAACCGTCGTTTTGTAGCTTTGAATGTGTCTGATATCAGTGTCCTTTTCCTGTTCATCCCTAATGAGTAACGAAGAACATAAAGCTAATTATAAATAAAGTCAGCTTCCTTTACTAACGTTAATATCTCCTGGTAATGCTCTTTGAACCAAAGTTTGGCTAAGTTCAGGGCAGTAGGCTACAGGGTCTGGCCAAGTTATCTAGCTTCAACGTGTCATTGAATGATTTGAGTTACCTGAAAACTGATGCAATTATAACTTCACCCTGTAAATTTCGCATAAAAAGCTATTGAAATATTCCCGAAAGAGAAAAGAAAGCAGCTTTCTGTATATGGCTATGCCAAATATAGTCAAGGCGTTTAGTTCTTCTTTCAAAACACTTTAACTAAACTACTTCCGGCGCATCGAAATAGTAATACATCAAAAAAGTCCTTTACAAATGGATTGAAAACATTGACCTCCAGAAAAACAATTTAAATGTCATTTCAATTGCAA
This sequence comes from Sardinella longiceps, assembly GCA_027497455.2. NCBI lineage: Eukaryota > Metazoa > Chordata > Actinopteri > Clupeiformes > Clupeidae > Sardinella > Sardinella longiceps. Next base: position 22,405,377 of record JAODXP020000015.1, on the reverse strand, counting down.
TTTTCAATTAACAAACGTCTTTATTTGCTTTATGAACCAGTGAAAACTGAGGTTTTAAGCCGCCCAGGAATTGAAAGCCGAGAAAAGCTTTTAATATGACAGTCGTTAACCTGGAAGTACACGAGTTGTATCGTGGTTCAACATTCTGTGGATGTAATGTTTGCTAACAGTGTTGATCATAGGATATTATCGTTTTATTCCTCTGTGATCACTACAAAACTAACCTGTGAATGTTGCCAGCATCCTGCCAACTCTAAAATCGCCTGGAATGGCACACCTGTTTTGTAAGCTGTGTCCTCCACTTTCTTATTAACGTTAACGTTAGCTTGAATTTTAGTCATAATGTAAGCTATGTAAGCAGATACACTTACACAGGCCTTTGATCTAAGTCACCTGGCTGATAGGCTATTTCTAATCATGGACCGACACAGAGGCCAGTTTAACTCAGGTGGCCATCAAAGCCGTTTCTGCCAGGAGAGGTCTTCATTAAAAAGAGGTCGTGAAGGTGACTCTGGAAATGAAAATAATGCTAGACGTCTGCGACCCAATGGTCATGTTCCTCCATTAAAAACCATGAGTGTTTTGCGTCAGATTTATGACCGAGACTTTCCTGTTTATAAACAGCCAGTGGAAATAGGACATTTCTCCTTAGACTCGAAGCGTAAATTTTGGAATGACGCAAGGAAACTTCGTTATTACGTTGAACCTGAAAAATGTCCAAATTTCAACTTGAGAGATGGCTATCATGATCGTTTTGTGAAAAGAGATGATGGCATTAAAGAGAAACTTGACCACATTCTGCGATGGATTTTGGCAAATAGGCGGAAACTACAACCTAAAGATGCAAGGTAAGGATCAAGCCAAAGTCCTTGGGTCTCTGATCAAGCAGACCTAGTTATCACAGTCATTTCCAGAGCCGTATTTATATACTCTATATACGGCTCTGGTCATTCCTGCACACCTTGTGGCAACATTTTTGGATAGTTGCCAGATTTGTGTAAAACAAGTAATATTCCTCTATGGTAATATTGTGTACCATTCTCCTCCACAGTCTGCTGGGTGTAGACTTTGTTACTTGGCGTGGTCACTTAACAAAGCTGTTAACCACTCCATATGAGACACGAGAGGGCTGGTTGCTTGCTGTGTCAAAATTGGCAGGGACTCTGTACATTAGTGAAGTGGAAACCGAGCATTCCCGTAGAGATCGAGAGAACCGAACGGAAAGACATGAAGAAATGATGTACTGGGGCTATAAATTTGAACAGTACACGTGTGCAGGTAATTGTGATAGACCTTGATACATTTCATTAATTTATTTTGTATTAGATTAGTTCTAGTGCTCTCTACTAATGACAAATGTTTACCCTTCAGATGAAGCGCAAGGTTGCCCTGACCCCGGGGGAGTAGTCAACACTAATGAAGCTTTCTGCACCGTTGTGCAGACAAGGCTTGCTGAACACAAGATGCTCTTCTCTGGGGAAGTTGACTGTCGTGATGCCAATCCTCAGGCACCCCCTGCTCCTGCCTGCTACATTGAGCTCAAGACCTCAGCTGAGATTCACACTCCCAAACAACGCAGCAACTTCCATAGGTGTGAGCAAACTCATTCTGCTTGCTTGTGGGGATCCAGTGGGGATCAGACCGGCAAAGTAAATTGTTTCCTGTGATACATGTCCCCCAAGTTTGACGTTGACATTCTCAACTGCTTTCAGGTTCAAGCTTCTAAAATGGTGGGCACAGTCTTTCCTTCCAGGAGTTCCCAAAATTGTGGGGGGTTTCAGAGACAATGATGGACAAGTGGTTCATGTGGAGACATTCAAAACATCCCAGATATCCCAGCTAATCAAGGTTTGTGTCAATTAATCATTTTAGAGCATCTCAAAATCATATGCCCGGTGGGGCCAGTGTTTTTTCATGGGGGTGTAGCCAGAGCTGTTCCCACCGCGCTCGGGTCTAGAACTTGCCACTCCATCAACTACAACTAACTCAAGGCATGGGAGCCGAATGTTCTAACCACTGAGCTAAAAGCCCAGGCTTCCAACTCCGCAGTTAGAAGCAGTTCTTGAATCATTGGGTTGTGAGGATTTACCAGGGGCGGTCCTACCCTCTTTGGTGCCCTGGGCGAACACCTTAGCTGGCGTGCCCCCTAGGGTTATTATTATTATAAATTATAATAAAAATGCACACCTTATCATATTAAATAACAAAACAAAGTTATAACAAAACAAAGTTATATATCCATTGCTGCTAATTTCCATTTTTTCTATTTTTTAGCAAAACTCTTATAGTACTTATGATAGCTATTAGTTACTCTACTGTATGCATGTCTAGCTTCTAATCTACAGCAAAGGAGAAGATCTGAACCCCAAACCCCTCCCCTTTCTTGTGTGTGAGACTTCAGCACTGAAGTTTAAAAGCAGGCAAACCGTAAGGGATTTGGTGTGTTCATTTTCTGCAAATGGGTGATAGAAAATTACCTCACTCACGTCAGATCATGCGCTACGTAACTTTCGTAAGGCCTCCGCGCAACGATCTGATGTTGATGCCATTGGGAGGGATTTCAAGCCCAATATTTCCTAACCGGACCAGTCAGGGCTGCTGGCTGCTGTAGAGGGTGTGACGTAGCGAAGAAGCAACTGTTTTAAATCCAACCAATCCAACAAACGTAACCAGCGTCATCGGTTGGTTTCAATGTGGTTGGCTGAAGTGTACGTCAATTAAATTGATGGACAAGCCGTTTGTCCAGTTAGATTCAAGGATTTCTGGCTCCTGAAATAAATCGTCTATCGCGGAGGATCAGATGTTCGCGCGTAGCGCTACATCTGACGTGAGTGAGGTAAGATAGAAAACTCTTCTGTTCCAATTATAGGTCTATATCATAATGTGTAGTGATTGTTTTGGTTTACTTTTATTTTTTGAGCTCTTGGTTATTAGATGGAACTCCAAAGGCCAAATTTATAACACCAGATAAAGATATTTCAAAATGGGGGCGATCTTTACACTGAAATTGAACGCCCTCATTCTCAAGCAAGTACATAACAAGTGACACCAATGCATGCTTCTGGTTGTCTTCTTTAATTTGATACCAAATACTTCTATTGTAGGCGCAGATATACCTGTACCAAAGCTTCCGAAAGACAATGAAGCAAAACCGGATCACCCGCGATTGTAATTTTCGGCGCTCGCATGCGCAATAATAATTTTTTAAAAATTATTTGCCGCCCTGGGCGACCACCCATATCGCCTATGCCAGAAACCGTTCCTGGGATTTACATAGTGCCGCCAGCTGGTCCAGGCTACTTGGCATCCGTTATACTCACCTCCCAAATCCTCAGTCCCATCCGGGTCACGGCATGAATGTAGCCGGAGCTGTTGTCACTGCACTCGGGTCTCGAAGTTGCCACTCTGTCAACTAATCCACAGCATGGTCATCACACGCGTTAACCACTAAGCCCAGCCCACTAAGCCCAGGCTTCCAACTCAGCGGTAAGAAGCAGTTCTTGAAACATTGGGTTGTGAGGATTCACATGTACTGCCGCCAGCCACCCGAGGCTAGTTGGCATCCGTTACAGGGGCACATACAAAAAAATACAAAATAAATCAATTTATTATCTGTCCAGCACAGTGGCCACAACAGGCCAGGGTCAGTTCTGCGTTGGCCTCTGTCTATTACCACCAATGCATAAACCCACTGTTGTATCATCTTGTGTGAACATGTACTGTTTCCCCCAACAGTTGTTCCATAATACAATGTGTAACCATGTTTTCTCTTTCTCATTATAGGGTGAATATAACTGTTGGAAGCCAACAGTTTGCATGAATTTCTGTAGTGACTTTCTGTCATTTGTGAGAAAGATTGTAACAGAGGATGATCCAAGGTGAGGATGTGTTCAAGCGTCCGTTTCCCAAAAGCATAGTTGCTATTTCCCATTGCCTACTTACTAAGTTGCTAACATGTCCGCAACTATGCTTTTGGGAAATGGATGCCAGTGGTGCCGTGTTGTTCAAAATATGGAACTAAAAGTAAACATACTGAAAGATTTTTTTTTCACCTCCAGGACAGTGTTCTTGTTTGCATGGGACCCATATCGAGATGTCACATTCACAGTCCACCGAGACTCTGAGTATACTTTCCTGCCTGACTGGTTTGTAAAAGAAATGACAAGGCCTGTATGCGAGACTACTACTCCACCACGTACCTGAAATGAAACAAACCATTAACAGGTGACAGTTAAGAAGAACTGATCAGTTTTTATTTTGTCTGAATGCACAGAGCCATGATGTGTGCATTGCAATGGCATTCACATGTACAATGTTTGATGTACAGTTAAGTTCCATTTCAGTTTTTCAGAAATCTTTGTTATACTGATTTTAATCCTGTAAATACTTGTAAGAAATTAAACTGATATTTGATTTTGTATAGTGTGTGTGTGTGTGTGTGTGTGTGTGTGTGTGTGTGTGTGTGTGTGTGTGTGTGTGTGTAATACTGCCATGTCTGTCAACGTAAGAATTTCTGCCTGAAATATGATTTTGATTGTGGTTTATCAGTAAGTCATACTCCCAAATTCTATGGCACATCAGTTCTCCATGCAGTAAAGATTGAGTTTAGGTAAATTGTCATGGCCAGAAAATAATTTATGGAGAAATGTTGAAAATGTATCCATCTGCTTCAGACAGATCATTTACTATCACCTAATAACCTCTTAACCAGAGAATATAATTTAATGGAAATAATAGCCCTTATGATGAACACAATAGTACTCCAGTTAGATGTTTTAGTATTATTTATTGCCTTCCTCATGAAGGTGGCAATGTGCAGGACTGTTCATAGGCATTACATTTTTGTAAATTCTTACAAAAATAAGACAAAAGTGTCTAACAAAGAGAATTAGAGCATGGGCAGAAAAGAGCTGATTTTCTCAAAGCAGACATTATGTAAATCATTATAAAAATGTTATGAATTACAAAAAGGTTACAGAATGACAGACAGCAATGTTCACAACTACTTTGTTTGACAACCATGAAAACATCAGTAGCCATACATGAGAGAAACAGTCATAAAGACAACAGAAGGCCAAAAAGATTATCAATGAGTATTAAGCTTTGTATTTTCATTGGCAAAAAGTACACCACACTCAGACTTAGGGTTGGGTATCGATTGGGTTCTACTCGATACCGATGCCAAATCGGTACTTTTAAAACGGTTCCGGTGCTTGAACGGTATTTATATCGGTACCTGAAAGGGGAAAAAGCCCTCAAAATAGCCCAGTGCTTAAATCAGTAGCCTAAGTAGCCTATACCTGAAGGAAAATAATAATAATAATAATAATAATTGTTTATTACCATTTTTAGCAGTTTACCAAGACTAGTAATAATAACCTAATAATACTTGTATTGAGCTATTTATTTTGTTACCAGTATTTTCAAAGTGCAATGATTTGAGTAACTGTGCCATTTGAAATTATATTAGTACTGAATGGCTTGCCATAGTAAATTATGTCAAAATGGCTTGCCATACAATTACAGACGGCAAGTTCTCAGACCAACGGCATGCAGAAATGTTTTCCTCACTCACGGTTTTCAGTCCTAATTCACGGTTCCAGTTATGATTAATCAATAATTTGGATATGTTCCTCTCATTCACGTGAGTTTTTAAACATGTCATTTCCCATATTGAAATCTTTAAAGACTGTTCAGAAGTAGGCATTAGGTAGTGGCTACGTTCTGTCAGGGAAGTGAACTAGCGCAATAGCTTACAAGAAGCGCTTTTAAAATGCGTCTGGCAGTTCTGGAATAGCCTATTGCTGTGCAAAAGTAGGCTATGTGTTTATTAGTTTGTGATGTAAAATTAAATTATGTAAATGAAAGAAAGCTTAGATTTCAACTCTAACAGCATGGAACATATTAAGGTAAAAAGGTAAACAATAGCTTCAAACTATCCTTTGCAAAGTGTAGCCTATTTCGCTAGTGCAGAGAAAATGCATGAAGGCATCTTGGCATGGAGAATGCTGTTGCACATGAACACTTCTGATTTTAATATTCAAGGTGCTTTATGTTAACTATGAAAAGTGCAGAATCTGTTGTAATCAGAGGGAGTTTTGCAGAGATATAAGACAGTGATGTTCATTTGTGACATTATGTGACAGTGAGGTCATTTTTTCCAAGTCCAAGTCAAGTCTCAAGTCTTTGTACTCAAGTCCAAGTCAAGTCCCAAGTCCTGAGGCGCAATGCCAAGTCAAGTCTCGAGCCTCCCAAGTCCATGTCAAGTCTCAAGTCTTCTCCCCAAGTCGAGCCTTTTTGAATCTTGGAAAAAAAATTCCCTTTGACAGGGTGAGGGTGGACATTTGTGACATTATGTGACAGTGAGGTCATTTTTTCCAAGTCCAAGTCAAGTCTCAAGTCTTTGTACTCAAGTCCAAGTCAAGTCCCAAGTCCTGAGGCGCAATGCCAAGTCAAGTCTCAAGTCAAGTCTCGAGCCTAGAGTTGTATGTCTCGAGACCGGTCTCGAGACCAATTTTACGTGGTCTCGGTGTCTTCTTGGTCTTGACAGTGTATTGTCTTGGTCTTGTCTTGGTCTCGGATCTCTTGGTCTTGTCTTGGTGTCTTGCAAGACCAGGACCAAGACAAGATAAATAAATGCAATAAATATATATTTTAACGATATCAAGTTGCCGGTTTAAATGACAGCCTAAACAATGAGACGCACCAAAACGAAAGTGAGTGTGCTCAAAAGACACCCCTTGCTGCAGCAGAGCAAGGCTCTCAAATGCATTTATGGGCCGGTCTCTCAGTGACAGAGAGCCGCGCACGTTCAGTTAGATGCAGCTCTAAATTACTCTCCTAAAAGTTTACTTTCCATTCGCAAAATGTAGGCAATTTAATTATGAAATGTTCGTGTTTGCATAGGCATGTGTTATGATGGCTGAGCGAGATGTCATGCTAGTTAACGTGATCTCTATTTATGGGAATTAAATCTTTCATCTTTCATTTTCGTAAATTTTGTATAGGCTACCGAGACACAGACATCGTAAAAACTCCCGTATTTAGTGGTTCATGGACGCTTGTAAATGATGTCAAATCTCCTGCGAGTGACTCCTATCGGCGATAAATGAACGCCGTTGATGTATTCTCAAAGTTATATCTATTGCATCCCGAAAGAATCCATTCCAGTTGATGTAATAGCGAATGTATATCACTGATTCGTAAATTTTGTATAGGCTACCGAGACACAGACATCGTAAAAACTCCCGTATTTAGTGGTTCATGGACGCTTGTAAATGATGTCAAATCTCCTGCGAGTGACTCCTATCGGCGATAAAGGAACGCCGTTGATGTATTCTCAAAGTTATATCTATTGCATCCCGAAAGAATCCATTCCAGTTGATGTAATAGCGAATGTATATCACTGATAATCCGCTCCGGGTTTTGCATTACCAACTCATGTACTGATGAGAATCATCAAGCAGTAAACATGCAGGCTGCACCAGCCCTATTGTCATCTCACAAAGTATGTTATCTTCTGCTAAAATCATATCCTTGTATTGTATGTTCTCAAAATTAACTCAGGCCATGTTAAATTAATATTCAATTAGAAGTAGGCCTAGTATAGAATCTTATGCTGGTAGGCCTGGTTGGGTTGCCAACTTTCAGAAATCAAAATAAGCAGTTATGGGCAGATATGAATGAAATGCATCTCAGAAAAGGACAGGGCTTAATCTTGTGCTCAACCTATTCTACTTTCTTATTTTTAATTACCGTTGGCAAACTGCATGTTGTGTTACATCTAAAACTAAAGGAAACAAAATAAAAAGTAGAATGCATCAAGTTGGCCTATTGTGCCACATTCATCTAATTATACCAGTAGGTTTAAATGCTTTAAAAGTTTAAAGGAGCTAGCTATCTAAAATGCACACACACACACCCAAAAAAAAACATCCAAGAATTTCTAATGTGCCACCTGGCTTGAGAAACCCGCTCTCAAAGACTTACTTTTACCAGTAGAAGCAAGGCCAACATAGAGTAGAGCTGGCGTTGACTTTGTCATTCTCTCAGCTACCCAGAAATGATTTTCTACTGGTTGAAATGTCTGGAGCAGGGACATCTCGCGGGTAGACCTCAACTCATCATAGTGGGTGACTAGGTGATATCCCCCTGCTAGTATTTAATTAGCCTAATATTGCTATAGAGTAGGCCTGACACTCATTTTTGTCACCATGAGTTCAGTGGGCAGTTATGCTGGTAAAAGCAGGGTCATTTTTTTAATTATTGGTTCAACAGCTACCAAAAAGATATCAAAACAGTTTTTATCTTCTGACCACACTGCTATCCCTATCCACATTGTTGCCAGCAGTTGAAATAATACTCTCTAATATGAGTTGAATGTTAACCAGGGTTGTTATTGAAATCAAGTTATAACTTCCAATATAGCCTAGTCTACTTTTTTTTCCGGTCTCGGTCTCGGTCTTGATCTCGGCCTCAATTTTTCTTGGTCTCGTCTCGGTCTCGTTAGCCTCTGGTCTTGGTCTTGTCTTGGTCTCGTTAGTCTTTGGTCTTGGTCTAAGCGGTCTTGACTACAAGTCTACTCGAGCCTCCCAAGTCCATGTCAAGTCTCAAGTCTTCTCCCCAAGTCGAGCCTTTTTGAATCTTGGAAAAAAAATTCCCTTTGACAGGGTGAGGGTGGACATAATTATGCACACAATCTGCTATTGACAAATCAGCTGTAATGTTAGACCTGAGAAAATTTAGAATGCAGTTGTATGCATGAGTTACATTGCACCTAAGAGGAAATATTGTGCTTGTGCTTTCCCATAAGAAACATCAGAAAAAACTAAATAATGAAATGAACACTTCCGTGAAATGAACATTGTTCACGAGTCACAAGGCTCAAGTCCGAGTCAAATCTCAAGTCATTGAGGGCAAGTCCAAGTCAAGTCTGAAGCCTCCAGAATGAGCGACTTAAGTCAAGTCCAAGTCTCGAGTCCAAGTCCCCATCACTGATATAGGATAACATGTAGTGACGCTTCTTATGCATAGTAATGACTGAACGGCAGAGTGCATTAAATATAATTGGCACCGAAATGGAGCCCCGAAATTCACGTCGTCATTCGGTGTGGTTACCACCGTCTGTGCTGGCGCCGGTGCCATAGTTTTACCGCATTTCGGTACCCAACCCTACTCAGACTCAGGACCGACAAGATGCATACATACATGTGGCAATATTTGTGTAATAATGTCACCCTGAGTCTACCTTGGGTCGTCCCTCTACATGATAACACGCATGCATTTCTTTTTACATCCACTTCAATTGTGATACACCCCTCTTATTTGAATCAACACTGACAAGAGCAACATACAGAATAAGACATAGGACGTTAAAATCAAGAACAATTCCATTGATGTAGTTACATTAAAAACAAACATTAATTTGGGCACATGAACTGCTACTATGCATGCACAGTGTTCCTTCCTTGGTCATCACCTGGTAGCGAGGCATTTCATAGAAGCATAAATCTACATGAGGAAATCTGCATGACAAAATGGCTTCTCATGTTACCCATCATTGCAGTAAGTATGCATCTTTGCTGTTTTTAAACTTGAGTTGAACTGTCATGTAGGCTAAATACAAATTCTATTCAGAGCTTATTCACCAAAAACCATATCAAATCACTTCCAGCAAATTATTAGTCCTTTGTTATTTAGTGTTATTTAGATTTAAAAATCACATTAGCTAAATTTTATATCAGAACTTAATCAAAACATTAGTTCACAATATTTTCACATTTCACATATTCACATTGCCCAAGCGGCCTTATTTAATAGCTTATTCACTTGTAAAATAAAAGTAGAAGAATTGTTTTTTGATTATTAACCAGGTGAACACTCTGGGGATGATGGCAACAGCCACCTTCAATCACCTACAATAATTTATACATAACTTAAAGCCAGTATTTGCAAACAATGTTTGTGTTTCTTCACATTGAAAACACTGCTTGGCTTTAGAACAAACAAGAAAATCTCTAAAGTTTGGCAATCGTGATCTGGATGAATTCAGAGAATGAATGGCACACCGGTCTTGCAAGCTGTTAGCTTGAATTTCAATCATGTACTTAGGACTTTGATCTGAATTTGAGTCATCTGACTGATAAGATATTTGATCATGGACTGACACTTCCACAGAGGCCAGATTAACTCTGGCCATCAAAACCGTTTCTGCCAGGAGAGGTCTTCTTTAAAACATGTCGATGACTAGAGAAACCATGAACGTTTCGCGTCAGCTTTATGACAGAGACTTTCCTCTTTTTAAACAGCCAGTGGAAATCGGGCATTTCTCCTTAGACTCGAAGCGTATATTTTGGAATGATGCAAGGAAACTTCGTTATTACGTTGAACCTGAAAAATGTCCTAATTTTAACTTGAGAGATGGCTATCATGATCGTTTTGTGAAAAGAACTGATGGCATTAATGAGAAACTTGACCACCTTCTGAAATGGATTTTGGCAAACAGGCGGAAGCTACAACCTAAAGATTCTACGTAAGGATCAAGCACCACATTCACATTATTGCACGCCTGATGACTTTTTTTTTTTTTTTTTTTGATATTTTTGTAAAACAAGTAATTTTACTGTCTGTGGTAATATTATTGTAGGCTAACCAACCCACGTCAGATGCAGCGCCCCCTCAGGCGGGACGCTGCATCTGACGTGAGGTAGTTAGCCTAGAGGTTGATGACATTGTGCACCATTCTCCTCTACAGTCTGCTGGGTGTAGACTTTGTTACTTGGCGTGGTCACTTAACAAAGCTGTTAACCACTCCATATGAGACACGAGAGGGCTGGTTGCTTGCTGTGTCCAAATTGGCAGGGACGCTGTACATTAGTGAAGTTGAAACCGAGCATGCCCGTAAAGAGCGAGAGGACCGAACGGAAAGACATGAAGAAATGATGTACTGGGGCTTTAAATTTGAACAGTACACCTGTGCAGGTAATTTTGATACACCTTCATACATTCAATTCCTTTTTTATATATCAACGTTAGCATAGTGCGCTCTACTAATGACAAATGTTTACCCTTCAGATGAAGCGCAAGGTTGCCCTGACCCCGGGGGAGTAGTCAACACTAATGAAGCTTTCTGCACCGTTGTGCAGACAAGGCTTGCTGAACACAAGATGCTCTTCTCTGGAGAAGTTGACTGTCGTGATGCCAATCCTCAGGCACCCCCTGCTCCTGCCTGCTACATTGAGCTCAAGACCTCAGCTGAGATTCACACTCCCAAACAACGCAGCAACTTCCATAGGTTTGAGCAAATTCACCCTGCTCGCTTGTGGGGATTTGCAATCAAACCAGCAAAGTTAAGTGTTTCCTGTGATATTTGTTCTCCCATGTTTGACATTTATTCTCAACTCCTTTCAGGTTCAAGCTTCTAAAATGGTGGGCACAGTCTTTCCTTCCAGGAGTTCCCAAAATTGTTGCGGGTTTCAGAGACCATGACGGACAAGTGGTTCATGTGGAGACATTCAAAACATCCCAGATATCCCAGCTAATCAAGGTTTGTGTCAATGAATCATTTGTAGAGCACCTCAAAATCAGAATACACCTAGTGGTGGTTCTAGACCAAATTTACAACGGGGGCCAAGGTGGGGCCAGTGTTTTTTTCATGGAGGCACATGGAAAAAAAAATATCCATTTATTTTCTGTCCAGCACAGGGGCCAGGCCACAGTCTCCCACAGTTGTTCCATAATACAATGTGTAACCATGTTTTCTCTTTCTCATTATAGGGTGAATATAACTGTTGGAAGCAAACAGTTTGCATGAATTTCTGCAGTGACTTTCTGTCATTTGTGAGAAAGATTGTAACAGAAGATGATCCAAGGTGAGTTCCGTTTCCCAAAAGCATACTTGCTATTTCCCATTGCCAACTTACAAATTTTTGAGAAACGTCTGCCAGATTAACAGCATACATGCTGTGTTGTTCAAAATATGGAACTAAAAGTAAACGTACTGAGATTCCCCCCCCCCCCCCACTTCCAGGACAGTGTTCTTGTTTGCATGGGACCCATATAGAGACGTCACATTCACAGTCCACCGAGACTCTGAGTATGCTTTCCTGCCTGACTGGTTTGTAAAAGAAATGACAAGGCCTGTATGCGAGACTACTACTCCACCACGTACCTGAAATGAAACAAACCATTAACAGGTGACAGTTAAGAAGAACTGATCAGTTTTTATTTTGTCTGAATGCACAGAGCCATGATGTGTGCATTGCAATGGCATTCACATGTACAATGTTTGATGTACAGTTAAGTTCCATTTCAGTTTTTCAGAAATCTTTGTTACTGATTTTAATCCTGCAAATACTTGTAAGGAATTAAACTGATATTTGATTTTGTACTGTGTGTGTGTGTGTGTGTGTGTGTAATACTGCCATGTCTGTATATATGATCTGTTCAGGGATTTTGACTGTGGTCTATCAGTAAGCCATACTCCCAAATTCTATGGTCAGTTCTCAATGCAGTAAAGATAGGAACATGGAGAATTGTTGAAAATGCTTGCATCTGCTTCAGACAGATCATTTACTATCACCAAATAACTTAACCAGAGAATATAATTTTAAGGCAAACTAGAAAAGCGCTCAGAGAGCGCAGACCTCCGCCAAGGCAATGTGGTCACAGACACAATATAAATTCCAGATCATGTTTTGGATGACCGATCGCCACCAAAATCGAATCAGCTCTTGCTTGTTCCAATACATATTGTCTGAAAATTTCATCCAAATCCATGCAGTACTTTTAGAGTTATCCTGCTGACAGACCAACAAACAGACAGACAGACAAACCAACGTGACCAAAAACATCACCTCCTTGGCGGAGGTAATAATAATAATAGCCCTTGTGATGAACACAATAATACTCCAGTTAGATGTTTTAGTATTATTTATTGCCTTCCTCATGAAGGTGGCAATGTGCAGGACTGTTCATAGGCATTACATTTTTGTAAATTCTTACAAAAATAAGACAAAAAGTGTCTAACAAAGAGAATTAGAGCATGGGCAGAAAAGAGCTGATTTTCTCAAAGCAGACATTATGTAAACAGTAATGTAAATCAAATTATAAAAATGTTATAAATTACAAAAAGGTTACAGAATGACAGACAGCAATGCTCACAACTACTTTGTTTGACAACCATGAAAACATCAGTAGCCATACATGAGAGAAACAGTCATAAAGACAACAGAAGGCCAAAAAGATTATCAATGAGTATTAAGCTTTGTATTTTCATTGGCAAAAAGTACACCACACTCAGGCAGAAGAGCCTCCTACTTGAGGACCGACAAGATGCATACATACATGTGGCAATATTTGTGTAATAATGTCACCCTGAGTCTACCTTGGGTCGTCCCTCTACATGATAACACACATGCATTTCTTTTTACATCCACTTCAATTGTGATACACCCCTCTTATTTGAATCAACACTGACAAGAGCAACATACAGAATAAGACATAGGACGTTAAAATCAAGAAGAATTCCATTGATGTAGTTACATTAAAAACAAACATTAATTTGGGCACATGAACTGCTACTATGCATGCACAGTGTTCCTTCCTTGGCCATCACCTGGTAGCGAGGCATTTCATAGAAGCATAAATCTACATGAGGAAATCTGCATGACAAAATGGCTTCTCATGTTACCCATCATTGCAGTAAGTATTGCATCTTTGCCGTTTTTAAACTTGACAGAAAATGTATAATGCATAGAGTTGAACTGTGATGTAAATACAAATTCTATTCAGAGCTTATGAATATTTCACTTTCAGCAAATTCTTAGTCCTTTGTTATTTAGTCAGTGCATCAACAGTGATTTGAAAAAAAAAATGTATTTTTATATTAAATTTTATATCAGAACTTAATCAAAACAATCACAATAATATTTTCATGTTTCACATATTTGCATTGTCCATTCAGCAGCCTTATTAAATATTCACCTGTCAAACTAATGACTGCATCAGTTTAGAAGAAAGGCAGCCAATGATTGTGCAAGGACTTAAGAGCACTCTTTAAATTCATGTAAACCAACTGTTTATACCTTTTGTCCAAGGCATTTACATTTTTACTGTAAATGCTGGAAATAAAAGTGGAAGAACTGTTTTTGATTATTAACCAGATGAACACTCTGGGAATGATGGCAACAGCCAACCTTCAATCACCTACAATTTATACATAACCAGCCAGTAATTTGCAAACAAGGTTTGTGTTTCTTCACATTGAAAACACAACTTTGCTGAAGAACAAACAAGAAAATATGTACCAGAGTTTTGTGAAGCTCTAAGGCTTGGCAATCATTGTGATCTAGATGAATTCAGAGAATCTGGGTTGGTGTTAATGGCCAAACTGAAATTCATTTAGATGCATAACTATTGCAAGGAAAGGCATTGCTTGCTGTAATGGGATTTGAAATATGTATTTAGTCATAATGGAACTCACATTTACCTAATTGTCAATTGAAATATTATAATCTGTCTGTTTAATGTCGCAGTTGATTTGCTTTAGACAAGAAAATTGATGCCAAGTATGAACACTGGTTAATTATTATACCATCCCTAGAGTAGATCATGAGTTATTCTCAATAAGGAAACAAATCAAGGAGGTTTTATGAAAGGCATTATATTAAAAAGAAAAAGTTCGATAAAAGGGCCAAATAGACTTTCACACCCAGGTGTTCAGAGTAAAGGTGACGTAACCAAATTAGTACCGCTGGGAAACAAATCTGACCCCTGACACAATTCCTGTAAACTCCCTATTCTTTGTTTAAGTCCTGTGCCAATAACACAACAAACAGCCCCACTGCCCCTGCTTAGCACCATACTGACCTAGTTCAAACTACACCCCACACAATAAAATGCCTTTTAGTTAACTATGCGGTTACAGCCGTCAGAGTAGGATTATTTCAGAAGAGGCACCAATTGCAAAACACTCACTGGCACTTCACCAGATACAACATCTTTTAAAAGGCATCAATCAAATCTGACAGGTGTTAGTAATGTTATGCCCTTGTGGGAGGATAACATTCAAGCACACACATCACTCCCCCAGGTGAACAGTGAATTGCGTGACTGCAGTCACCTGTGAGGATGAGGCAAAGACAAGTCCCAAGGTGAAGTGAGATCTGAAGAAATGAGGAGGTAGTGGAGGAGAATAAAACAGCCTGCCTGTGGTTAGTTCTCAAGAGAGCACATGGGTGAAAGAGCATCAGTGCTTCAGTTTTTTGTTAAGGCCCATGACCTTGAAGGTCACCCTCATGATCTT
>JAODXP020000015.1:22116866-22389973 GCA_027497455.2 Sardinella longiceps | reverse complement strand
GCCGACTACGAAATTTATTGCGCTTGTTTTCCGTCAATATAATCTGTGACTTACCAGGTTAGGTCACAGGCTATACTTGGGAAAAACCCTGAAGATGGCACGTCAGAAAATATAAGATCTGATCACAATCTGATGACAAGATAGCGTGACTGACAACAGAAGCATCTGGGATTATCAGAATTTAAACACACATTGGCACATTACCTCTGGAAATTAGTAATTCTTATGACATGCTCTTTATTCCATAAAGTGTTTACTCCCCAGTCCTGCAGATGGCGGTAGTGCAGAAGCGTTACAAGGTGTCAACTGAACTGCGGCAGGAAAGAAGAACGCGGGATTTTCAAGTTAAACAGAGGATTTTGTTGTTGTGTTAAAGGTAATTGTGGTGTTGTGTAGAAGTAATTTTGCATATAACGTTTATGGAATAGTTGTAAAGTTTACTATAAATGTGATGCATCGTAACGTTCTAACATTATGGGAGAGCACCAAAGGTCAGCGTGTGTTTAACATTATCTGAAGCTAGCAGGCTAACGTAGGTGCACTTAAGAAGAAGGTGTCAGTAACGTTATCATAATGTTTACTTATTGACCCATATAACATGCCTCCAAATTGGGCAACGATCATTTCTAGGGATATCTGAACTGTAGTTCTACACAAACCGAAAAGTAACAACGTAACATCGTAACGAACTCTTGCCAGTGCGGAGTCTGAAATCACCATGGATTTGTCTTCAATATAACGTTAACGTTAGCACACTCCTCTGCTTGAAGTAGAAACATAATGTTCGTTAGTCAACGTTAGCGTTAACGTTAGTATTTTAATGTTAACGTTTTATAATAAGTGGTTGGGTGATAGCCACTTATGTTGTGTGTTGTTTTGTTTTGTTTTTTGTAAAGTTGTTAAAGCAAGAAGACTTTCGACATGGGGTCTCAGCAAGAATTAAACGAGCTGGTGGATTTTTTAGAGTCTTATGTTCAACTGGTTAACAGCAGTAGTGTGGAGAAAAACATGCAAGGCATACGAGATAAAGTACAACAGCTGTTTGATCACCACTTGGACACAAAGAAGACTACAACCCAGCTTCTAAATGGTAAGTTATCTTGTTGAACTAGCTCTCTTGACATATTCATATATCCAGTATATCTAGTTCTCTAACACTTAATTCCATGTGTGTTGATCATCTGAAGACCTGATACAGACGGAAGAGAGAGTTGGTCAAACACTTCTTGATTTGGAGAGTCGTAAAAATAAAATGACAGAGGAACTAGAGACCCTCCAGCGAGAGATTCAAAAGAAGCAATCTCAAAGTATGAACCTGGAATCGGAGACACAGTGAGTTATTACTTGCTTTTATTAGTTTATCAGCTCACAATTGATGTGAATGCAGTCAGATAATTAGATTTAGTGAGAAATTTGAAGATATTGAAATGTTAAATATAGTGTGTCATATTGCACTGATTTTCTTTGGGCAATAGGAAAACAAAATATTTATTTTCATCCAGATTCAATATGTTCTAGGTATTGACTGCTTGTAATCAGTCAGGTAGTATTCCTGCAAAGTCGCTCATGATATTGCCGTTTGTGATTAAGCCTCGAACTTAGACATGAGCCTGAAGCCATTCCATCAACGCAAGTTACAGTAGCCGCACCTGCCTCGGGGCATACGAGATCCTGCGGGATAACGCAGAGATAGGCTATTGCCAGTCTCATTTTGTCACAGCAGACTTGCACCTGAGACTGAAATCAATCACTCATTCAATTAAGACGTAGCCTACAACTCAAGCCACCACATGATGGGCCGGCATGTGACACGTCTTTGATGATGCATGCATTATTTATTATTCCTAACAGATACTTAAAAATATAAATAGTTGTTTAGTAAATGTGGGAATCAATGCATGGTCACAGTGGTTGCAAAATATATCAACCTTTATTTAGTGGGAAAGATTGTAAAGCAGGTGTATGCAACCTTTTTTTGTGACTTGTATGTCTGACTGATTGCATTTTTTGTGACACCGCTTTATTAAAGGAAAATACCGGAGTAAGTTTAAGCATAGCCCTGCTGCACGAGCCTTCTAACAGCAATATATTTTGCATGAAATGAAAGAATTTCGAACAGCATAGACTTAACGCAAACACGAAACACTTTACATTGAGTCAATATAACCTCAGATCTTACTTTCGGGTTCCAACGGTCAGGTCCCATTGATTCAGTGTAAAGTGCCTGTTCGCTTCTGCGTTCGCATTCAGTCTGTGCTGTACCAAATTATTTTCTTCCACTCGCTAACTAGCGCATTTAGCAAGCTCATTCAACAGGGCTATGTTTGAATTCACTCCGGTATTTTCCTCTAAGCCTTGCAGTTAACCTGCCACAGAGCTTAGTTTGGGAGCATATGTTACCCCGCAAATCAGCTGAGATTACTGTTAGCAAGAGTAATGGAACAGAACTCACACTAAAACTAGCGTGGCTTGTCAAAATTTGCGCGGCTTAGCGAATAGGCCGGTTGATGGAATACAGACCTCATTGTCACAGATTTTGCAAAAACTTGAATTTAGTCGTGAGAAATTTCCCTTCAATATTAATACAAGAAACAGAACTGAATGTTTCTTGTATCAACATTTAAGAGAGATGCAGACTAAGAAAGTCTGAATTAATTACCGTATCTCCTTTAATGGAAGTCACACACAAATAGTGTTTGACAGCTTTTCCAGCTTTATAATTTACATAAATGGCATACAATATGAAAATCATCAAAAGTCTGTACCGGTACTGTACTGTCATTTTTGAGTTATTATGACCAATAAGATGGCATGACATAGTTTCAGGTCACTCAAACACCAAAGGCCAAATTTTCAGCTACATATAGGCAAAAATTAAATCCTAAATATTGGGGACGTTAGTGTGTGTGTGTGTGTGGTTTTGCTATTCAATTCCTAATATTATAATCTCCAGCGTGGCTACCTTTCAATAATTTGGGTATTGTCTGCTATATGCTATATGCTATATAAGCAGTATTAATATATGTCCTTATGACAGCCATTTCAAACTCTGCATTAACTTGCCTTGACTACTGTGGCAGGTTCCTGCAGAGGGAGCTAGAGCACTTGCGTGAGTCGGAGCAGGAGATGCAAACCTTGCAGCAGGAGGTGGATGAGGACACCACAGAGATTATTCCATCTGCCATGTGAGGAAATTATATATTACCTTCTTCCCTTCTGCTTAATAGCTATGCTTCAAACTAGAACAATTGTAGATTTTGTCAATGTCCATATCAACTTAATAGATTTCATAGTTTTTTCAGTGCTCTGTTTGACCTTCGAAATCATGACCAATCTTGAATTCAATCCTTATCATTTCTGTTCATGGTTTGCTGTTGTGCGTGTGAATAATCATAATCCAGAATTTAGGTGTCATAATGAGTGAAAAAAGTATTCTTGAGAATCCTGTTGTGAGCCCTTTTTTCTTTATCTTTTTTTTTTTTTTACAGATACCTTGCTCAGCTGTATTATAAGGTCACTAAGATCAAGCTGGAGATGGATGGGGAACCAAAAATCTTGAAAGGAGGTAATATTATTGCACTACATTCTACATTACACTAGGTGGAGAGAGTTAACAATTTGTCCTATTGATATCTGAAAAAAAAAAGAATTTCATGCCTGCATCAGCAGTTACTATTATGGCAGAAAAAATGACAATTTTCGAAGTTGTTGTCATTTTATGAACACTCAACAATGCAAATGTTAATGTATGTTTTAAAGGCATACTCCCCCTACCCATACAGTTGCTGATAAAAAAAAAAAAACATGCTCGCTAATCAATTGGAATTTGTTTTGAAACCAAAGAGTAGGAACCAATGGTGAACCATTTTCTAGCATTACCTTGACTGATATGGTTATGAGCAAACATGATTTTAGTTCTGTTCCATTTCATTTTTGTTAAACACTGCGTCGTTGATTAAAATTTGCAAGTGCAATAATTGTGTTATCTATACAAGAGGCAACTTAGAGAATCTTCATTCACCCCATGATAAGCCGTTTAAAAGAGATAATACTGTAAAATAGTATAAAAATAATATATATAAAAAGCATCTTTGTAATCATCACGTGAACCTGGTAAATTGACTTAAAACAATTGTGCATTCAACGGAGTTGTGTTTGTTTGTTTTTAGCTCATTATGGGAAAGACCTGGTTACCCCTATCAACATTGACACCTCTCAGCTCTCACCATGTGCTGTCAGTGATGAACTGTGGAGTTTTGTTAGCACAGATTGGAACTGAATTGTTTCTGAACTTTATGTGTGTCTGCTTTCTTTTTTTCCTTGTGTTTTTATCTGATACCATCACAAAAGTTTGCTCATATTCTATTATTTTATATCATTTTATCATTTTATTTGTCCACTAGATGTCAGTGCCCTCCTCTTTCCATTGTTTAGTAGCAAGTTGGTAGAGGAATGTTGAAATTCTATTTAGTTCTCTGTAGCATGCTGGTGTTTGCCATCGTGAACATGCTGTTATAATAAATACAGCATACTGTCATGCCTGTTTTGTCTACATATTTAATGTGTCCAGAAAATAAAACATGCACTAAAACCATCACCGAGTTTGTCTGTAACTATGAACAGGATTTTGAATGTTGAAGGTGTTATCAGTTGCTCTAAGTAGAGTAATGATAAATGGAAGTGATTGAACACAGCTTTTATTTTACATAATTTACAAGATGATACATAATTTAAAAAGTAAACCTCTTCATCATTCAGTCAAAAAACTGTACACAAAACATACATATTATAGATAACAAAATAGGCATTTCATCTCTAAACACTCTGTACAGTACATTTATATGCCATTTCTTCCACACTAGGTTTTGCTGCCATTGTGGTAAGTCAACTTATCGCTCCCCATAATTTGTATTGAATCACTTTTATTGGACTGTGACGTGAAGAGCATTGCTTAAGACTTTGGGAAACCTTAGAATGCGGGGGCAGGTTCATGCTTCTGGAGTTTCTACGACAACATATTCCACAAAACCAGCAGGGCCCTGAAAAGCCACATGGATCTGTTTAGTCGTTTGTACTTGCTGCTTGCCAGGCACATGTTTTTGACTTGTCCAGAACCCCATACTAACGGGTGGAGATGGAGGCCACAGGAGCTTGATTTCTGGCCAGGCAACCCAAAGACCATTGGCAGAAAAAAGAACGTTTTTGTAAACCTGTTATTTTCCTATGTGTGCATCTCTACTTCTGGTGGTGTATACTATTTCTGAGGGAAACCAAAGTGCTCCACACAATCTTGTTCAAATAGGCTTTAAGAGCACCATCTAGCTATTTTGTTGCTTCTGAATATGATTCTTCAGACCTGACCTGATAATATTAATGCTGTGTAGCAAGTCCTGGTTTATCATGCCATTGCAGTGACATTGCATGGTACACTACCTTGAAATTGTTAAGTTTCCTCTATTCGCTGAGCTATTCAGTATGGTATCCCATTAAGTTTAACAGTGCCAGGGACTTCATATTGGATGGTCAGCCCAGCATTTAATAAGAGTTTGTTGAGGGACAGGTTGAAGTAAATAAACGTCTCAAACCTCAAAAGAATTGAAGTGACTAAGCACATAAAATGGTGGTGCCATGAAGTGCATTTCAGAGTGGTTGCATTCACCAGGTCCAATGAGTGTTCCAGAACCTCTACATTGCTATTGACAGCCTTTATGAGAGCTCCAACAACAAGCTCAGCTCTTGGACATTCTGGGGTAGATGGCTTTGACGGTAGAGGGGGTGAAGTTCCCTGACGAGACTGTGTTCTCCACTCCTTCAAGCCGATGAGAGGGTAGCTCTGTCTTGCTAGTGCTGCACTCCAGGAAAGGCAGGCCGATCTTCTTGACCTGCCCGTCTTTGGTGAGGAGGCAGTGGCGACAGAGCAGCCGGAGGATGGCTCTCCTCATGTCCTTGCTAGTGAGCGTGTAAATGATGGGGTTGAGCAAGGAGTTGAACATGGCAATGCCCAGGAAGTAGTCTGCACGGAAGAGCACTTGACAGCTTCGTGCCGGGCAGCAGAAGTCCAGGATGAGGAGTACGAATAGGGGCGACCAGCAAACAATGAAGACCCCCAGCACAATGGTGACGGTCTTCAGCAGGGCCAAGTATTTCTGGGATTTGCGCGCCAATCCTTTGCGATGTGGGCCACAGCCCAGGCGCTGCGTGTTGGACTTCACAATGCGGAAGATGCGCACGTACAGCACCACAATGGCCATTAACACCGCACTGAAGACTGTGACGCAGCACAGGATGTAGCTCTTGGCGTATAGTGGCAGGACTGTGGAGCAGAGATCCAGGCGACCCATACAATTCCAGCCCATGATGGGAAGGACCCCCAGCAGCACTGCGAGCACCCAGCTGGCCCCGATCAGGGCAAACATACGTCCTCTCTTGGCCTCCTGGTAAGGCTTCATCCTCACCATGGTGACATGCCGCTCAATGGCAATGGCCAGTAGGCTGATGACGGAGGCGGCCAATGTGATGAACACTCCCCCTTCCCTCACAAACCATTGTAGTGGTGTCATCTTCAAAGTGTTGGCTCCTGATGTGATGATGTTTACCATGTAGGTGAAGCCTGCCAGTAGGTCAGAGAGTGTCAGGTTGCCTAGCAGGTAGTACATGGGCAAATGGAATTTTTTGTTCTTCCAGATAGCCAACAACACCACAGCGTTTTCCAGCACTATGAGCAGACATATGATGAGGAAGATTATGGCCTCTGGTTTTAGTCCATCTTTGTACCTGTTCTCTTTTAGTTTTCCTGTATAATTGTAATGTGTAACTAGAACCGCATTGCTGTGATATTCATGGAACATATTGAAGTAGCCTGTGGTAGGAACCACCGTTGGCATTGCAGCAGAAAAAGCAGATTGTGATGCTTCTGACATCTTTAGTCCAAGTTATTTTGCTTCAAGTGAAAATATCCCCCTTGCAAATTCCTGTCACCACTTAGTTCTTATGACTATCATAGCTTCCTTTTAGCAATGATAAAAGTGAAAGTATTTGGGAAAAATATCCTTTAGTGGAGAATAAAAGTCAATATATCCTTGGATCGCTGGTTCAAACAGGCTGGCTATGGTCTGGAAACCACTGTCAATATGTGAAACTCCCGTTCAGCTCCAATCTCAGCTGTGCTATATCTCCAGTCACCACAAGATGGTGTCCTAGAGAGAAAGGAATGAACACAGTTCATCAGAATGCCAACATCCTGCACAATTTAATTTTAACGAACTCCTAAAATATTTACTAAAATAATAAGAAGTAAACGGAATAGTTGACAGATCCATGTGTTCTCAGTTATAGTCAATCTATGTTTATTTGGTTCCAAGTAGTCGGGTGGTATTTTGATTCCGTTTTTATAGTATTATCTCAAGTATGTTGTGAGGCTATTAAGCAATTACAGCAAAGCAATGTATAGGCTAAAGCAGCATTTTTGATAGCCTTCTCGCCAAAAAGTATTTTTGATAGGCCCATATCTGTTGACCAAATTGTCACAAGACCAAATTTGCATTTGGAAACACTCATGAATATAAACTTTTCCAACGCAACCTCACTGGAATAAACTGGATTAAAATATAGTCTAAATCAGAACCTCCAAACAATGAGTTGGCTGCCTGTAAAAAGTTAGGCATACGTTTTAATTAAAGCAGGCTAAAATGGGCTAATTGCTTCGGTGTTATTTTGCTGTCTACAGGACAAATAAGACTTCTTGCTCTGGTGGAAATGTGTAGCCTATCAATTATCATATTTAACACCGCAAGAAGTCTTTAAGCCTGCTTAAATTTTCATTTTCTACACAGGATATAAGTAAGGAGGAAACATTCGTTAAGTTAGGAGACTTACCTTCATCATTCAGAGTTCCTGCTAGAATTTAGTCGGGGAAAACTGTCGTTGTGCTTGGTCCTCGACCTCAAAATAGAGAGTAACGCAACTTCAACTGATACAAGAACATGAGTCGACGAGAAGTGGGCTGGTCTTTCTGCAACTTCGTTTTTGAGGCTGCACTGAAGAGTTGTCACTCCCACCGTGTAAAAGATTGCAACCTCGGTTGTTGTTGTTGTTATTATAGGACTGTTAATCAAGAGTTGTCCTGCAGTCCTAGTCTTTATGTGTGATTTCAATTGTCTTTATTATCTTAGATTATCTATACTCTTATTGGATTATCCTGGGTTGTGTGCTTTCACTGGAATCCATCAGGGACTATTTAATGATATTCTTAACTTTGCCTTATCAGACTTTTGGTTATAGCCTATTAAAATTGCATTCAAAATGAACATATGGAAATAGTTTTGTTATAATGTCGATTTAGGTGTTTTTGTGTAGGTCACTTTGGAGAAAAATGTCCGCCAAGAACATGTAAATAGGACTATATAAACATCTCCCATGTGATGTCAATGTAATGTAGCTTTAAACACTCAAAAAACTACTTGCAGTGATACATGTTTGTAGAAGTCATTTTCCTAGTGGACATAATATGTAGATTCATGATGGAGGCCTACACTAAAAGTGGCATTACGTAAAGTTGAGTGAGCCATGATTGGTTGGCTGACTCGCTGTTTTCTTTAAACAGGAAGCTCTGTCATTGTGCCTTGAAGGGAGAGGGATATCCTTCTGAAACACCTATGAGGTCACACTGGGCTGTGGTGGACGCATGACTGAGTGTCCAGGCTCAATAGGGGTACAGGCTGTCCTCAGACTCCTAGACACCGCCACCACACCCTCGGAAAACATTATTCACACACACAACGTTTCGAAGAGGACATTTCCCCCACAGCAACAACAACAACAACAATGCAACACCATAACGTAATGCCATGTTTTACTTTTTATAGACCAGAGAGGTGTTTTCATAGTTGCTTTGTATTTAGCTGTATGCTGTGGAGTTTCCTGGGAAGGTCAAGAAAGACACTGGCAGCTAAATTTGGCACCGTGAAAGCACATAGGCATACCAAAACTCTGTGAGGCCCTGCTACCTTTGAAACACTTGTCCTGGGGGTCTGACATGTCTGTTCCTTGATGTGTCATCAGGTCCTCTCCAGTTGGCAGAAAAGTTGCACGTGGTAACCAGGGATTTGACCCCCTTCACCTGCTGTATAAGGCCCACACACTGACTTACCTTAAGGGGACGTGCTACTCCTCGGGAACGCCATGCAGTTTAGCCAGGGGGATGGTCCACACACACACACACACACACACACACACCTCCCACTGTGGCTATTTGACAAGGCTCTGCATGGATCTCTGATTAACACACAAAGCCCTCCACCCCAAACTGACAGCTCAACAGAGCATCTGCCTACAGAGAAAGATCAACTTCTGTCAACTGACCTCCACTACTGTTATTGTTACATGTTGAATGCCTCTGCATGTAAATTTCCCTTTTTGGAAATTTCCTCCTGTGACGCAAAAGCTTTCAAGCACAGGATGCTGTAACTCTGCTCTGCATTGGTTTAGTTTATTCTTTTGTTTTTTATTTGTATTGACTCATAATTTCAAAATGGAAAAAGACACTGTAATCAAGAGATAGTAACTGATGATTATATTAAGTTTAATTCCACATATACAATTTGAGAAGTAAGGCACTATTTTGTCAAACCTATATTTATTTGCATGTATTAGTTATAGTAACTCTTTGTGGAAAAGGTTTGTAGGATGCATTTTGAAAATGAAAACGTCTCCCATTCTTTATCTGTCCTTTGAGGATGCTGAAAAACGTATACATGCATTTGTTACCTCCAGACTCGACTACTGCAATGCTCTGTTCTCAGGGTGCAGTAACACCTGCATTAAAAGTCTACAGCTAATCCAAAATGCAGCAGCTAGAACACTCACTAGAACTAGGAAATATGAACATATTTCTCCCATTCTAGCATCTCTACACTGGCTTCCTGTCAAAAGTCGAACTGACTTCAAAATCCTTCTCATGACGTATAAGGCACTTAATGGCTTAGCTCCTGCATATATTACAGATTTACTTGTTCCATACCATCCAGCAAGACCTCTGAGATCTCAAAATGCTGGCCTCCTTGAAAAAATGACCATATCTAAAACTACAATTGGGGGAAGAGCTTTTGCCTATCGAGCACCTCTTCTATGGAATTCTATTCCTCCCTACATTCGCGAAGCGGACACTCTCAATACCTTTAAGTCTAGACTTAAAACCTTCCTTTTTGACATGTCCTATACTTAGGAGTGGGCCATGGCACATCACCACTCCTCTTGGGCTTTCCTGGGAGGGCTACCTCTGTTGTTTTTCCAAGGCGGCCACTGACCACCCCCTTCTGGGTTGGTGAGATGCCATGTACCATTAGAGCTTGAAACGGGCCTTAAAACTAAGACCCGAACCGGCCCCAGCCCGAGAGAACTCCACCCGAGCCCGCCCCGGCCCGTATGATTGACAGCTTCATAGAGCCCGAACCCGTTTGCAACCCGACATTTTTCAATTGTGCGCATATCAAAGCAGTCAACAATGAGTCATTTTTGCTGAACATTTCTGCGTTTTTTATTCAGATTAGTTAGCCTACAGATGTCTGAAGTTCAAGAACTTCAAGGCTAAAATAAATGATCTGCCCAAAGTTAAAAGAAAAATAACCAGTTGTCTTGCTGTCATACTTTAACATCACGTCGCACTTCTTGCATTTGACATACCCCACTGCCTCGTTTTTCTCATTGTGAACGTGCTCAAAATGTTTCCACACCTCAGACCTCGCATTTACTGGCTCGACCAACATGAATTCGCCAAGGGCTAATCTCCGTTTAACTTCTTCTACATCCATTTTGCATCTACTAACGCATGCCTGTAGATCGAACGTTGGGCGTATCGTGTGATCGCATATTTGCCGCGCATCGGCTTTCAGTCCTTCAGCTTGGAATATTGAAATTAGACCCCGAACCGGCCCGAACCCGGCAGGTCCTGTTGGGCCCCGTCGGGTTCGGGCAAATATTTCCAGCTCTATGTACCATACCTTAGTTATGCTGTGATAGCCTAGTGCTGCCACCTTCTGCACACTTGCCATCCTGTACAACCCTCTTTCTCCTCTCTCTCTCTCCCTCTCCTCACTCTAGCTAGATTATATGACACATATCATGAAGTGATATCCTCCTAGGCCTAACCCTCTTGTTTCTGTTTCTTTTTGTTTCTCTTGCCTCCTCTGCCCCGACGCACTGGCTGAGTGATGAACCTCCCTGCCACCAACCTTACCCCACTACGGATGCTGACCAACCCCCCCGGAGCCACACACCAGGACCATCCTCCCCTTTTCTCTGAGGCCCATGATGGAACTGGCCTGATGGCCCCCTGATGACCACTACTTAGATGGCGACCAACACCCAATGAACTGATCCCACTCCAATTACTGACTAATCCCACACTCCAACTACTGACTCCATCCCTTGGCCCTGACTGTCACACAAACTATGTGTATATCATCTCTGACTACATTCAGTACTCATACTGTTTTGTGTTAACCATGGTCAATCTATGCATCAGACTTTACGGATACTTTATTAGGCCCCAGGCAGGTAGGCTGAGTCCATGAGGTGTGGATCTGCCCAAGGTTTCTTCCTACATAACAAATTATTTACAAAGCGAGGGAGTTTTTCCTTGCCCCTGATTCTCATGGATGCTTCCCGTACTGTCTGTAAAGCGCCGCGAGACAATGTACTGTATTTGTGCGCTCTACAAATAAAATTGAATTAAATTGAATTTATCCAAGAATGTAGCTTCCTCCTTCCTTCCACTCCACTGTTTCTTTGGAGTCCGAATCAGAGGGACTGCAGTTGTCTTCCTCTTTCTGTGGGGCTTGCTGTATAAGGGGGATACTCAAAATTACAAAATTTGTTACATTACAAAATTTGTTTCCCTGCCAAAAACAAAAACAACACACATTATTTTGAAATGAAACTCTTCAAACATTAACTGATCCTGTGTGTTAATTCAGAGTGAGGAAACCACCTGCCTGTAGTACTTTTGTGAGATCACAGGGCAAAGCTGTGACCTCTTCCCCTCTTAGCCAAGTTCTCCAGTAACACCTGTCCAGTCTGATTGTTGTAAATCCTGTCGCTCCAGACCCTCATAAGTCTTTCACGTGCTGAAAATGGCTCAGTAGTTACAGCTCTGGGTGAGTGTGTGTGTTGTTAATGAGACACTGTATGCCAAGTAAAGGTGGTGTTAGTGCTAAACATACATACATACACACACACACACACACACATGCTGTTGCTTTTAGTTGTCATCTTTTTGGAATTATTTTCATAATCCAAAAAAAAAATTGAGCTAAAGAAATGACTTCACATGGAAGGGCAATAACATGGAACTGTTGAATGTTTTTTCTTCCATGACTTACTTGTGGGGGTTTTGTGGTTAATTTAAGCACACTGGGCCCATGTCTAACTGTACAGACATGCCCCTCCATTGTTTTCTTCTTGAGCAGTCAGGCACTTGGTAAACTGCTTCTGGCAAGAGTGCCACAGGACAATTGGGACTATCACAAACTCATTGCGATGGACAGGCAAACTTGTTTGCTTGAATCTTTACATTCTTAGATGTCAGCCTCTTCTTCTGAAAGCCAAAATCTGTATCCCTTCAGGACAGCAGTTCTTTACAAAACACACATAATCCCCATGTTGTGTCATTCATGTACAGGTTTTCACTAGAAGCAATCTTTTTCTTAAACATGACTGGAAGGCTTTTAAAAGAGCATGAATACTTTCAAGCTCATGTTCATAATGTTGAATGGCTCTCATGGAGCTCTGATCCAGACCACTTGTTTTTCCGTATTTTTGTTATGAGGAAACGCTCTCTTGAAGTTTTGCATTTTGCACAAAGGCCAGACAATCTTTACTGGGAGAGGCTTGGCAATAAAACCTAGATTAAAGTAGACTGTATGCGTGTATTTTTCTGAGTGAAACAAATGTGGCCGTTTTAATCTCCCTCATCAGTTTCCTCTTTTGAAGAAAGAAAGAAAGAAAGAAAGAAAGACAGAAAAAGAGCAAGGAGGGGGGAGCTTGAGCTTAGAATGGCCAATTGGATTGGGTGTTTTTTCAGCCAGTGGGGAATTCTGGGACAAATAAACACAGGAAGAGGCTGCCATTTGGGACCATTCTGATTACATATAAACTTGGTAGATGTATATAGCTGTTTGTCTATAGAAATACAAACATCCTCATCTCCTGTAAACTTTTTTTAACAAATCCCTATCCCTCTCCTTTTCTCCTATGCTTTGTCTCTAACTCCACAGTAGGCATAGCCTCGGGCTGCTGTTGAGTTCTCAACTCTGCTGCTGTAAACCCAAGAGGACAAAACATTCCTTTGCTACTGACTCTGAAGACAGTTACATGGACACATGTACCACAACTGAAATGAAATATCTCTTCCATATGCCAGCACTATGAAGAGCTGCAGCTCCCTTTGATGCTTTAACATGTGACCTCATTGTAACCACTGAAGAAGCAGAGGGTAAAGTAAACTCCCCCCAGTAGACCACACTGCAGACACATCACAAAAGAGGTGTTAATCTAACCCCGATAACAGCAGGGCTTTGCTTTTCTCTGTTTGTGGTGCTAGTTGAGATCTGTGCTCTTCAGTATTGTGTTAGCTCTTCTCCACGGGGTGATAATTGCTCTTCATCTGACAGTACTCACCAATCCTTCAATCCCTATCTTACACTTAACCATTTGCTATCACTCTTTTCCCCTCATACCAGCTCCCGCCACATGTATGCACTCCACACACAAACACTCACTCAAGCACTCTTTCATTCTCTCTCTCAACACACACACACACACACACACAGAGAATTTGGTGTCATGGAGACGAGGGTCACTTCAGATCGAGGGCCATTCCTTCCCAGATGTCTGAACTTCTTGTGGTCTGTGGTCTGCCCTTGCTGCAACCACAGCGAGTCCTTCTTCTACTCCTTCTCCGCTTCAGCCTTGGCTTGTAACTCACTGCATAATCCTCTATGTCACTTCTGGATGACCTAAGACAGTGGGGTCAGGGTTGTTGCACGGCACACAGTTTCCATTCGCCAACCGCCCGCCTGCGCTTTGCCCAATGAACGTGAGGGCAGTGGATTTCTGAAAGGTTGTTTTGTTCGCACAGGCTTAGCTGGGGTGGTGGATTTTGGGATGGGTCCGTCTTGAAAGATGAGAAATGGAAGAAAATTCTCCTACCCAAATTAATGCGAAAGTGGAGAAAAGTGTGAGTCATGTCAGAAAGAGAGTGGTCGAGACGAATGCTCCTAAAGAGACAAATCACACACTTCATAAATGACGTGATGCAGACTTAGGCCCCTTAATTATCCTCTGTGACCTTGTGCTCAGAGAGAAGCTCAGCCAAGGAGGGAGGCTATGGGATTTTTGCTCAAGTTGATTTGTCCACATGGAGGGATATCAGACTCCTGTCTGTCTTCATCTGCCTCAACTTTGGGGTTTTTCTTTTGAAAACCTTTAGGTTAATTCTGTTTGTACCCCAGGAAATGGTGTCTTCTCAGTTCTGTTTTCGTGGATTTGTTTCGGAATGTCAAAATATAGCAAGGCTAGCAACACCTAGTAGGGTACCTCTGCTCAATACTGCATTTCACTTCACTACTATTTAGGGTAATCTCTAATGACTTTGATTTCCTCAAAAAATCAATCAAATTCAATTCAACAAACATTCAATTAATGAGTACACCTCATTCTGACTGCTTTCGGCAGGACAATTGCTCTATTATTAATCTTTCCAAATGTTAATATTAGACTTTGCTAATCATCTCATCATCAAATTTCGCACTTGCTTTTGCTGTCCCAATGTCAGATTCAAAACACACCACTACGTTCATATCCACACTAATCAGTGATGATAGGCCAAAATAACAGATATCATTAGTCTGGTTCTCAGATATTGTACCTGATTAACCCTTTGACCTGGGGGGGGCACTCTCTAAAGGCCTAGTGCCTCAGATGTTCTCTTATCTTTGCATTGTTCAAAGGTCGTAATTGTTTGCCAAATTAGAATACAGCCCATTGACATTACGTTTAGTCTAGAGAGAGTATATATTCATCCATTCTTCAGGATGAGCAGGGATCCAATTAAAAGAAAGAATTTTTTTTCCAGTCTATAAGCATTGCTCTTTTTAAAACTGCATCCCTGCTTAACATGCGTGATAAATCGGTTGTAGTGTACTGGCCTAAACTACACTACAAACCCTCAAATTACTAGGTTTTTTTTCTCTGAGTGAGGTTAACCTGCACCAGGGAAAGAAGCCTGCAGCTTTCTGGGATTTTACTATTTGCTCTGGAAAAAAAAAGAAGAAAAAATCACCCAGCAGACTCTGCACGCTCAGCTCCACACAAACCAAAACTATTGTTTTCCTTATTCTGGCTCTCAGCAGCCCATCTGTCATAAAAGAGCTGGATTTCTAGCTCTGCCCCACACTGTGGATTCTGGGAAGGAGCTTGGTTTGGATCTGTCTAAACCAACTAGCCTGCACGTTTACTTCCTTTTTTCTTCTCTTGTTTTTCTGGTTGTCAGTTGTTCAGAGGTTTACATGAATCACTATTTACATTACACTAAAGCATTTGTATATAATTGCAATGTAAAGTACATTACACAAAGTGTACTCATTTAACATCAACAAGACGTTCCACTTTACCCAGTCAAAACAGTGAGTGCTTTCAGGTTTCAATACATTCACATCAGTGTGCTGTTTAACAGCTGGGGCTTGTAACAGGTTTAAAAAACGCTCTGAAGTGTAATCTGAACCTCTATGTAGTTAATCAGCCATGTTTGCCACCACCACTGCACCCAGAGGTCAACACAGGGGGAAGTCATTGAGTCTGACTCTCAGCAGGGCAATGTTGATACTGGCCGACACCGACATCCAGGTTTCATGGCTGCATTGCAGAACGTGCCATGTTTTCCATTCACGTGGTGAAAGAGCAAATGAGAGAGAGACTAGAGCGTCTAATAACAGACAGATATTCATGGCATAGATTATCTCAATGATTTGCTTGTCAGAACAAACATCTGCCAGCAGGACTTTTCAGCAATTAGTAACTACTCTGAAAATCTCAATGGCAATTATCACCATCCTTTGGTATGGCTTGGCACTGATTGCCTACATCATCTGGCCTGCAAGCCTGTCTGCCCTTCATCATGTTCCTTCCTCACATGCAGGACATGGACTCCTGCAGACGAACAACAGCTGAGCGTTCCAGCTGTCCCTTTGTTGAGGAGAAGATTCTGTGGAGCTCTGAGCATCGTAACATTGACAAGCTCCAACATATGGGGACTGCATAGGGAGCTCCTGACTCTTATTCTGTGTGCGTGTGTGTGTGCCACTGTTCTGTGTAAGGGAGCAGCCTGGAGAGCTATGTGGGGTATTTCACTGTAAATTCTACCCAAGACATTGGGACAACATATATATATTCTGCCTGTCTAGACTCCCCCCATGTTTTTGAAATTGTATCCCTGGAAAAGAAACCAAGAAGCGCCTCCCTCATGCCTAGACTAGGATGGGTTGTCAGCCTCTTGGAGACATACAGCCAAATGTCAGACGCTCTCCAAATTCTACCACACACTGGCTCACGGCAATTCACGACCAGCAGTGTAAAAATGGGTATTTGCTTAACAATCTTTGAAAACATTTTCCGCTTAGAGGA
The DNA here is from genome assembly GCA_027497455.2 of Sardinella longiceps. Lineage (NCBI taxonomy): Eukaryota > Metazoa > Chordata > Actinopteri > Clupeiformes > Clupeidae > Sardinella > Sardinella longiceps. Next base: position 22,373,296 of record JAODXP020000015.1, on the reverse strand, counting down.
ATGCAGATTTTGACCTCTGCTTCCAGTTCACTTCCTGTTCCCATGCCTGCCGTCATGCCGACCCATTCCATCGGAATGTGTCATATTTCCAACGTTTTTCAAGCCGGTCAGAATATCCTCTCATAAACATGCTATGTCGCATATTATTAATACTATTTCCTACCCACATAAAAGCGTCCACACAGCTTTCACCAGTCCCAACTGTCACGGCCTCAGTGTTTTATGACAACAACACTTTACAAGTGGTTTTGTAGGGAGTTTGTGGAAAATTCCTGCTTTAAAGGGTGAACGGGGCCCTCCAAATGCCCACACGACCGAACGAGCTGTGCCTTGTAAACCATTAAGGGCTCTGATGCACTGCACATTGCAGCTCCAGCTGACAACAGAATGCCCTTAACTGCCAACAACTCAACTTGACTCATCAAGGACTGTAATATGGTTCTTTTGTTCTTCTCAGTAACTGTGGGAACTGCTCTGTATGCTTCTAACTGCACCATAACTCTAATTGGATGTCTTGATTGATTTTTACCTCCAGTACTGCACGGATTTGGATGAAATTTTCGGACAGCATGTGTATTGAGACAAGTAACTTGAAAGTCTTCAGCAAAAGCATGTGAGTACTGTATACCATAAACAAGAAATAACCAACAGCAATTTGCACTGCAGCAAGAAAGGCCTTCCAGTGAATGTTTACTTGTGGTTGCATGTTCATGAATGAAAGGCCTCGAAGACGCAAGAGTTAAGATAACATGAGAGGCCTATTGTACTTTATGTACTGTGTATGTTAAACCTTACTGTGGGCATTTGTGGTTTGTAAGATAATATTATACATGTTTTTATACTGTTGATCAGCAGTTTATAGCTATGTGTGGGTGGGGGGATGGTGGTCTTTTAACTATTTGTATGAGAATTGAGAAGCAGCAAAATCATTTGAATGACCTTTTGTGGTGTTATCAAAACATTAGCTTTTGGTCAAGGGGTCTTTTTTAGTTTTTCCCCTAATTTCTGACTCCGGAGGTCAGGCTGGACTTAACCCAACAGGACTTCCTGAGACACATGGACGTCGCTCAAAAGAGTCCCCAGATTCACATGCACCCTGAGATGAACTCATTGTCCTGTCACTGAATCCTGTCTATTTCTCAGTGATTCTATACATAGATGACCTATTTTTATTTTATTTTTTTGGTGCCATCAGGCTCTGACAACATTTTAGAGAGTAAAAGCATGATACCACTTCCTTTCTTTTTTTTTATAAAGAAAAGTGATACTGTGAGTGTGAGAGTGTATGTGCTTATCCCTCTACACAAGGCTTCACTTTAACTGAACAGAGGGTAATGATGTCTGTTAGTCAGAGTCCCTGAAACAAATCCTGGGAATCTTGGCGTGGGAGGTAATAATCTTCTTCAGATTCCCACTCACCACATGAGTTGGTACGCCACTGACAAAAAACGAAACCAAATGTTTTGCGGTGGTCCTTTAACCGTGTTTGGTGTCCTCGTTAAGTATTCACAACGCAGGTCAGACAGATAGTGCTCTCTCTCATTCACTTTCAGCACAGACAGTGGCTGAGCGTGAGGTGACTGCAAGCTGGAATGACTCCTCTCCAAAATTCTGCTATGATACTGCCGGGTGAATCATTTTAATGGAGAAAGAAAAATGCTTGCAAGTCATCACTGCTTGCATTTTCACCCTTTCTGTGAGCCTCTTGTGTTTTTTTCCACACACATTCACATAGGTGATTGACACCTTGTGGCAAAACAAGACTGCAGCTTATACACAGCTGCTACCAGAGGCACTATGTTTGTGTGACCCTGACTCTGCTGCAGCTGTGGGCAGACTATCAACATCTTTCATACATTTTTCACCTTCTGACCCTCCATGAAAAGAAATTGGTGAAATCACTGGTGAAGCCGCATACTCAACTACAGCTGTAACACATTGATAACAATGACAAATGGTTCTTGTATTTGGAGACTCATTAGTGGAAACTGTGACTCACTATCTCTTCCTCAGCCCCCCCACCCCCACCCCCCCCATACACACACACACCACACACATATACAGACATGGACACATACACATACAGTGACACACACACACAGCGTGCACAGTTACACGTATCCTTCTACATGGCTGCGATGAGCCACATAGAAGACCAGTGAGTCACTCAAGCGCAGAGAGTGGTCGGCGAAATGGCAGAGTGATTCTGGACAATATGGGCATGCCTGCGGCGGGGCGAGTAATGGGACATGGCAGGGCACCTGTGAGCTGAAAAGGCCAAGCCAGCGGAGCGGGGGGAATCAGACGGGCACACACGGACAAAGGCCCGTTGTTTGTGGAGCAGCGCGTGCCTTTGTGTCAGTTATAAAAAAGGGCCAGGATGGGGGCCCGCGCCCGGAAAAAGGTGAAATATTTCAACCCCAGGCGTCCAGGCTGAGGCAGGCTGCCTTGTGTCGTGTGGCTCTCGCCGGGGCTTTTTCTGCTCGGCTTGCAGGCTGGAAGATTACCCCCTGAAATAAAGGGGGGATAAGCACGGAATAATGGAGCCTCTGTGTCGCTGTGAGCTGCAGCTTTTCAACTGTCTCCCCCTCTGCTTTGGGTTTGGAGCCCCCTGTTTCAGAGCCGCAACAGTCCCAGTCCCAGTGGCGCAGGAATCTGTCCCCTCCACCGTCCCAGGACAGTCTGGGTGGGGATGTTTTGCTCCCTCGGCCGCCGCAGCTCTCTGACCACCAGTGCGGATCATGATGATGCAGGCACGCAGCCATGTGGAAGACATTATGGTGATGAAGCTCCCTGAAAAGCAGCATCAGAAGTCATCATGAAAATACGTTGGAGGGCTTGGCTGAGTTCTGGGTTGGTTGTTGGTCACAGAACCATCCTCAGCATTTTGCTCAGTTAAGCCTGAACTTATCCCCCCCTCCCCCCCTAAATGGTCTCTGAAAGAGCAGAACAGTCTAAGAAGAACTAATAGAAATACATGGAATTGAAACTGTCCAAATATTTCAGTATTGTGGTTGACAAATAATGTAAGAATATAAGAATGAAGATAGGAGGCAATTTAGACATTAACCAACGGACCAAGGGTAACTGAAGTGTTAGAGCTTACAAACTTGTTAAATGACAACCAAAAAAACATGACAACTAGACAACAGCTTCCGTTTATAATTTCACTGCATTCCTTACACCAGTAATTATAGGATAACCTACTTGTATAAATACACAGATATTAATCATAGCCTAAATAGTGAATATTTTAATTTATTTTCTAATATATTATGCAACTATTGCACACATTATGTACATATGTGACTCTTGAAGATCTTCAATAATATATAAAGGTCACAGTGTAAATGACAGCAAGTGTATCATCATCAAAACATCAACAATTGCAGCATGCATATTCAGCATTGACCAATGTGGGTAGCAAGAAAGAGAAGTGCTAACCTGACAAGCACCACATGCATGGGTGGGGCAGTACTTTTTCACACCTCTTGCACGATGAGGGGCTGCAGCAAAAAGTTGTTTCCCTACAGCTGCCAGCATTTAAATACCAAAATAGGTCTGTGTTGAGTTTTGCATATGTGAAATGTATTTCACAGACGGGAAAATAGGTCAGAGTTTCTTGGTACTCGTTTTCACATTCTGCAAAATGTGTGACTGTACTTGTTTGCAAGACCATTTCATGAGAAATGTTTTCCTTGTTAAATGAAACCAAAATATAAAAACCCCACTGGTTCTTCTTTATTGACAATGATGACCAGGTTATGACCTTAATGTGGGACAAGCTCCACGTGAACACAAATGTACAGTACAGTAATGTATTAAAAGCAGCCATGATTGGTCATAGGGCATACAGCACAATACTGGGCCAATGGTCATTTTTGCGTTGGGGCTGTCATAACTCATACTTTTACAGAAAGAATATTGACCTAGTCCAATTGAATCTCACATGTTCATGCAATGTTTCAACTAGTTGCCATGAAGTTATTATTGAATAAAATCATGGTGGACAACCATGGCCAAAAATGCCCAGGCCATTTTTTGGTCCCAATCCAGCCCTGGTGAGCAGAGCATGATGTAGATGATGGAGCAGACTTAAGTCATGAACACAGACCCCAGATCCTTCTTATGCTGACTGAGGCATTTGCCAGGCTGTGAGTTCCAGATGCTATCTCATCTGACCCCCTGATGCAAACGTTAGCCATCGCTATTGTTATCCAGTCTCTCCTTTCCTGCCTGATATCTGATTTGTGTCCTTGTTTTTTATCTGGGTTTGATTGTGCGTCTCCGGCAGCTATCCCTCCCTCACTGCTCATCTTGTTTGGGCTTCTTTACATGCAAGGCCATTTCCCTTTTGCTCTCCACACGCCAGGGCTGCTTTCCTCTCTGCCCTTCCCCCATCCCAAGGAGAATGGAGTTTTTCTCATTTTTATTATTTATGTTCTAATTTCCCTTTTAGCAATGTGTACACATTGTTTGGCAAGATGGATAAAATCATTTACCAAATCGTTATATAAGTCTTTGTTTGCAAGATAACATAGGCAGTATCATTTTTTTCTCTCTCTCTCCCTCTATTCTGGAACACATTTATCAAGCATCAGAGAGATTTCAACAGATTTTAGTTTTCCCTGATTTACTTTCAGGCATTTGAAGTTTCCTGTGTGGCCAAAGCTTTTTATGGAGCACTCACCATGGTTGAAATAAAAATTCTGGATCAGAAGAGTCACTCACTGTTGGTGTTGGTGGAAATTGGCGTGACATCATTCATCGGATGACAGTGTGAGTCGGGTGTGCCGTCTCTGTTCCCATGATATCATATGCCTAGCCACTGACAGACCAATTTATATAGCCGACGATTCTTATTTTCCTATTTGCCATGCTCACCAACGATTAATTTCTTTTTTCCAATGCCAAACATGTAGTAATCATTGAATTGTAAAATGCCCTTTTGGCGACTTAACTTACTAATAATTTAGTTTAGGGCCTCTTTTTACTTGTTAGAATGTTTGTATGAGTGTGACTGTACATAGCTGCAATCTTTTTTCTTGACAATCCAACAGAAGCATACTGTACACACACCTGTGTCAAAATTCTCCAGCAAAACCAGAACATCCTTCTTGTACAAGTGTGTGATATGTGGTATTATCAGGCCTCAAGCCCAGGGTATGAGCTCAGTATGATACACACACACACACACACACACAAAAACACAGAGAGAGAGAGAGAGAGAGAGAGAGAGAGAGAGAGAGAGACCCACAAAGCCAAACTTCACTTCTTTCTCAGGCTCAGTGAGTCTCTTCTCTCACCTCCCTGTGTCTTCATGGCTATGGGAGCTGAAGAGTGGAGCCTGTCATTACATGAGAAATGGTCCAGCACAGAAAACACGCACCACAGTGTGTGTGTGTGTGTGTGTGTGTGTGTCTGTGTCTGTGTCTGTGTGTGTGTATGCATACATATCTAAAAGGAAATGGTTGAAAAACTCCACATCAGGCTGTTTGCCTCACAGGAAACAATCATTTAGCAGGCTGGCCCACTCAGTCCCATGGTGAAAGAAAAAAAGATGCCAGGGAGCGTTTCTCCTCTCAGCATTCCCACATCTATCCTCGGAGCGGCTCCAGCGCAGCCGTGTGTTGGAGTGTGGATCAAGAGCGGAGACTTGAGTGCCCCTAGTGTCCTCTCCCAGCCACCCACGCAAGCATGGAACATGTGTGGGCTGTGTGTGTGTGTGAGCGTGTGTGTGTGTGTGTGTGTGTGTGTGTGTGTGTGTGTGTGCTCATTCAACCCCCTGCCTTTAAAACATCATCATCACGATAATTCCAAACCATTTGCTGTAAAAAGTAAAGGAAATCCCCATCCCACAAACTTTTAGCAGTTCTCACACAAGTAGATTTCCCATCCATGACAGTCCAAGGTATTTGCTAACAACAACTGGCTCTCATGTCTCATGTCACGTCAGGAAATTGAGAGCACTCATATATCCAATTTTGTCACATAATAAGTTATGTGCTGAACCTTTCAAATATAATACAACATTACCAAGATGCTTTAGATTACATGTCTTAAAAATTTCACATCACATAATGTAGATCTTCCACAAAACCTTCTGTGTGAGCATAGCTTGTCCAGGGCACACACCATATCATTTAGGACTCACAGGTCCTCTGTCACTGAGACGAAAAGCAATGCTAGCATGTTAGTTTGGTTCCTTATTGTTTCAACAAAGGGATATCTCATTGCTTGCAGGTCTAGACACTGAGATACGCTTATCTAAATGGGCAGATAATCCTCCACAGACAACAGAGCAAGTCTTCACAAGCCATTGTTTCAAGAGGCTTGATAGGAGCATTGATGAGGCCTTCAGACTTCAAAAGCAGATAAAATGCCTCTGAGAGAGTAAATTGTGTGTGTGTGTGTGTGTGTGTGTGTGTGTGTGTGTGTGTGTGTGTGTGTGTGAGAGAGAGAGAGAGAGAGAGAGAGAGAGAGAGAGAGAGAGAGAGCATGCATAGTCAACACAACTACCTTGGGAAACTGGTGACCACCAGACCCATTTAACACCTTTGATTGTTACCATTCAGCATTAGGGGTAAGACTTCAGATAACTCCTTTCCTGTTTGCATACAATAGTAAAGGCATCATAGAAAGTCTCCCCTTCCTTGAGGTGAGTCACTCAATTCAACTTGTGGCTATAAAAAGTCGTTTACATAATTGACAGAGAGATGTTGAATGCGCCAACCCTAGACAATGTCATTAGACTAATGCATCATTAAAAGCTTGTAAACAGCTACATTTTACAGCTGTTAACCATGTTACAAAAGACAAACAACAAAGATGACGACAGTCGGAGACTCTGGAGAACTTGCTCTGCATTGTTGCCTCCCTCTTCAGCTTGAAAGACAAGAACAGTTCTGAGAATAACTTCTGTCAACCTCAAGGACCTCTCACCATTCGTTTAACAGACAAAGGAGAGAGAGAGAGAGAGAGAGAGAGAGAGAGAGAGAGAGAGAGAGAGAGAGAGAGAGAGAGAGAGAAACTAAACATAAAGGACCCAAAAAAAGAAAAGAAAAAAAAAAACAGGGACTTCTTGCCCTGTACCCTTGATGCCCCCTCCCACCCCTGCCTTGGCTGCAGCCCTCTTATCATGGCTTGTCATCAAACACTCATATCCTCACATTGTCCCCAAGGAAAACTGACCTCCCAGCTGCACAGAGAGACCAAGTCCTGCATCCAGCCCTCTGCACTCCTTTCTTTTCGCTTTCCTCTCTAAGGGAAAGGGGGGAGGGGTGGAGGAGGAGGGGAGATTATGATCAAAAGTGAAGGCTATTTCTCTTACTTGAGGTTGTGGTTTTCCTTCTGCTGTAAACCTCTCCCTTTACTAACCCCCCCCCCCCCCCCACACACACACACACACACTCACACACACACACATAATCTCTTTATCTCATCCCTCTCTCTCTCTCTCTCTCTCTCATGTGTGTGTGTTTCCTGAATGTGTCCTTGATGAGCCTTGGAGAGAACTGGAAGTCCCTGTGCATTGCTACTGCTATTTCCCGTAGTCTGTGTGCGTGGCCTCTGTGTGTGTGTGTGTGTGTGTGTGTGTGTGTGTGTGTGTGTGTGTGTGTGTGTGCGAGAGAGAGAGGCCATACGCCTACCCTTTCCTTAGTCATACAGCTGCTGCAGACTACACACACTATACATGACGTATATCCCAGTACCGGAAACAGTCACTGGTTCTATGCAGTGTAGTGCAGTGTAGAGGGGGGTAGCTGTTAGCCCTGGCCAAGCTCCAGGACAGGGGAACGTGCTGCACAGCAGTGGAGAGACTGGTGGGGGGTGGGGGGGGCAAGGGTTTGGAAGGCTGGGGGGCTGGTGGGGAAGTGGGGGTGGTGGGCAGGCGGTGACTCAGAGCAGTGAGAGGGACCTTTTCACTAGTTTAGCAGAGCTTACAGAGCCCCCTCAACACCCACCAGTCTGTCGAAAGCCTTGCCTTGAGAGGTGTGACTCCTTTGTGGGAAATGCGAAAAGCCTGTGGAATTTTATGGGGGAAGTGACTGATTCCAGCTCCTTTCGCTTTCATGTCATGAACAGCAGTAAACTTTATATGTGTATTTGAGTAATGGGGAAACATATTTCCCATAGCCGCTGGACAAGTACCCCTGCTCTGTATCATAAATCACTGCTCACTGCTGTCATTACTCATGGTAACACATCAATACTCTATTATAGAAGGATTTTTACTTAATGTCATCCATGTTCTTGTACTGGAAGTGGGTAGAAGCTGAAATAAGCCAAAGAAGTACAAAGTACGCCGGTCACAGATAAGGGTCAGAGACCAGGCCTGGGATGGCCTGCAGGAGCTGGACAGGACATGGATGAATGTGGAGAGAGGGAGAGACGGATTCCTGGGGGGGTGAGAAATGCAACAGGCATCCTGTCCATCACTTCCTTACCAGCAGTGAGGACAGCAAGAGGTGCTTCCCCCAATAGATGAATACCTGCTAATGTCACTACAGGTCACATAATATTAATACTTATCCTATTACACAGAATACTCCATTCACTTCAGTGGGACTTTCCAACGTTTTACGGTCTGATATTCAATCAGCTGATCTGTAAGTTAACGGGAATTATCATGGTCATTATCGTGGAAAATCTCTCTTCAGAGTGATGCCACAGTCCTCCACTTCGTGTCAGACTGCGTTACATCACTCTGACGGGAGATGTTCCATGATAATGACCACCTCACAGAACATTATCCCTTACTTAATTGCAGTGTTATTATCTGCAGTAATCTTTATTGGCTTTGTTGATATCTCCATTTATATATGTAAAATATAAGTTCTATATGTCATATCATATGACTCATATGCCTCTTTATAGACGTATCACTATATTTACACAATTCATTTCATGGTTCTGCAGTTCCTTATTTCTATACAGTTCCTCTCTCCTCAACACTACACATTTGATGCCTAACCCTGTGAAACTAGAGTAATAGTGACAGCTTTTACAAAAAGGCCCATGTGTGAGGGTGTGAGCTTGTGAGAGTGTGTGAGTGTGGTGGTATGGTGAAGGGGCCCAAGGGCCAGGCCAGGCCTGTCAAAAGTGTATCTCAGAGCCATGGTAAGGGTGGCTGACACTCTGCCCCAAGCGTCCCGTCTGCGTCTGGGCTCTTATCAGCTGGCACAGCAGCCCTATTACTGTATGATGGCTATGGCACAGAGAGATTAGGGGCGACCATGCAGGGACGCCTGCCTTTTGTCAGATGCCACAGGCAGGCTTGGGTTGTTAGCTGTTTGGTGAATGGGACATTAAAGTATAAGTCTGGAGTAAGATAGCACTGCTGCACGAGCCTTCTAATAGCAATACATTTCGCATGAAATTAAAGAATTGCGAACAGCATAGAACTAACACGAACACGAAACACTTCAGTCAAGGGCACCTCAGATCTTACTTTCGGTTTCAAATAGTCAGATCCCATTGATTCAGTGTAAAGTGCTTGTTCGCTTCTGCGTTCGCGATCGGTCTATGCTGCTCCAAATTATTTTGTTCCACTCGCTAACTAGTGCATTTAGCAAGCTCCTTCAACAGGGCTATGCTTGAATTCACTCCGGTGCTTTCCTTTAAGCTGGGTAAGATGGTAAGAAGTCAGCCAGGTTGTTTGAAATTGTTAAAGGAGGACTGATCTCGGTGCAGCTACTCTGTCCCAATGGATGAAGCATGCAAGACGACTCAGTGGTCTACTCTCTCTCTCTCTCTCTCTCTCTCTCTCTCTCTCTCTCTCTCTCTCTCTCTCTCTCTCTCTCTCTTCTCTTTGTTTTCATTTCATTTTAGGCAAATTGCTGTTATGCTATGATGTTATCAGCAAAACTGGGGTTACTGATTTACCAAGTTACAATCCGACACAATCAGACACAATCAGACACAAGGCAGATATTTATGATCAAGTGTTAATGAATGGGTTGGGGTCTGGTTGGTGGGTGACTTTCAGCAAACAGAACTCTGATAGACTAATCTTATCAGAGAATGGTGTGCTCTGTTTAGTGTATTTTAAAGGTACATTTGACCCAGGAATAAAAACAAATCAGTCAAATCCTCATGCCAGAAATCAGCCATACAAGGTCCCCTTTTCAATGAAGTGCAACAAGACTTATCCTGGAGAATGTCAGTGGCCATAACAAATGTTCCATTCACTTCCTAACTGTGGAAAATAGAGACATGCACTGTAATGAAACTCTGACCCTTTCAGGCAAGAATTCTAGGGTAAGATTCAGTTTGAAATGAGACTTTTACTTTCAGTGGAGCAGGCACATTGACAAATGTAAACATAAACAATGTTTACAAATATTTACAATGAGTGAAACATGAGTGGATCAAAGATGTAAATTTTGGTTAAGTTCTTCTTCATACATTATAATCATACAGTCATCAACTTAGCATACTCTCGGAGGAAACACGTCAGTGTATAAGTAGCGGCCCAGACCCTGCCCAGGGGATAACAGGAAAATAAACAAACAGAATGAGCCTCTTCAAATTAGCCAATCAGGATACGGTCCTCTTACCCTTCATACGTCATGCCCAAAAAAGCACAATGCTGAAACAGAGGAAGGGGGTTCGGGTAGAGCATTGTAACAAGGGAGTTGTTTATTTGTTGTTTCTGTTATGGTTATGTTTGTCTTTTACAGTAATGATGCACGCCACACCCTCCTCAGAGCACAGCTGCAGATAGATGAAGGAGAAGACTGAGCTCTTACATGGAGTCCAGTGGAAGGAGTGAAAGGTGATGGAGTTTCCAGGTTTCCAGGGAGGCCTGGGGGAAACAGAAACGGGTAAGCAAGGACTGACTGTCGAGAAGGAAATGGCAACAGGCATGTGTGTGTGTGTGTGTGTGTGTGTGTGTGTGTGTGTGTGTGTGTGTGTGTGTGTGTGTGTGTGTGTGTGTGTGTGTGTGTGTGTGTGTGTGTGTGTGTTTGTGTCAGTGTGTGTGATTGAGTGACAGGGCCCCCACAGGAATGTGTTGCAGCCAGGCTCCTGCCTGGAGACGCCATCACAGCACTGACCGGCCAGAGGGACGCTTATAGAACATCCGTGGGAAATGCAGACTCCATGACCTCCTTCCAAAAAGCACTTCAAATGCAACACTCACACACACACACTCACATGCACACTTACTCAAACTGACACAACCATAAACACAAGCAAACTTGCAACATATACATGCACACACTTTCTCAAATACAAATGTGGAACCACACATGCTTTCAATTTGTTACAGAACGGCATGAAATTACGCACAGTGTAATGAGTGTATAATCTCCTCAGCAACACAATGTGTGGGCACCTCAGATCTCAGACAAATACAAACAACATTACAAACACATCAGCAAATCATTTGGATTGTTGACAGCGGTTGACAAAATTCTCTCTTGGTAAGTGGTGAGGAGAAGTACTTTGAGGAGTTGAAGTGACAGAGTAGCCAGTCCTAAGGGTGTTCGAAGCCTTTGATGGATTCAGGTGATCACACGGTGGACAAACACATAGGGGGGTAAATTGAAGGGTTGATACCCAGCCATAGGGTTAGTCACTCACTAACTTTAGTGAAGTGTTCGAGGGGGTGGTGCCTTGTGTAACACTGAGTGGGTTGCGGCGGGGAATGCAGCGTAACGATGCACCTCCCTCAGGGTGGTGCTCCCCCCACCCCCATACACACACACACACACTTACACACACACACGCCGACCAACCACACCCCTCTCCTCCCCTCTCCATGTGGTAAAAGCCACCGCCTGCGGTGTGCAGGGGCAGACCTGCCCTCTTAATGTGTCCCTGTGCAGGGGTGGAGCCCTCGTTCTAAATGATACCCTTGCCTGACCGCCCCCCCTTGCACTGTGGACCCCCCGGAGGGATCAGTGCTGTCCCCTTGTGCAGGAAACCACATGGAGGATCAAAACAGCTGGATGGCCCAGGCCCAAATCTTAGCCGAGAGCAACTCTTATCCCCCCCCCCCCCCCCCCCCTCCCCTCTCTCTCTCTCTCTCTCTCTCTCTCTCTCTCTCTCTCAGTGTGAGAAATTGACTCCAATGGTTCCGGTTAGTTCTTATAAGTCCCTCATTCACTGACCTTTGTCGCTGGATGACTACTTGGTGTCATGGCCTCGTCTAATGGATGTCTGCAATGGATGTCCAAGTCCTTTTTAGTGCATGGTTGCATGCTTACTTGAACAATCCTTTAGTTGTGTGTGTGTGTGATTTGTCACACTTTGGTTTGTAATAGCCAGAATGAGTTGTTTCATAAACAGGGACCCAGGCCTGAGTTCTATCTGTGGTCATGTCTTGAACACATCCTATCTTGTTCTCCTGTCTCCTTTTTTGTCTATCTTCACTCTATCTATCTTTCAAATAAAGGCAAAAATAATAATAACAAATTGCATGAATTCATATCTCCAATGATGGGACTTTCAGTGGCTGAACCTCAGAAGTATAGTCCTTCACAGTCTCCCATGAAGAACAGGGTATAGTGACCTTCACTGACCTCCACGCATCATCTACCTTCAGAAGACAAGATGCTGATGATCCGTCATCCTTCTGGGTTTTATTTAAGAGTCCTCAAGCCACAGTTCTCAGCACACTGAAATCCAAATGTTTTGGGTCTCTGGAGAAATATCTCATTCCTGTTTTTTGTTCCTGATGGAAACATGGTCCAGACTGCTAGAGGCCATGGAAGGTGCTGGCAGTGAAGAGCTCCCCAGGCTGTTTGTTTTGCGGTGGCTGCATGTCAATGAAGCTTTGACTGTTGGGAAAGAGCTTGGATGTGGGTGGACTGGGAGACTGAAAGAAAGAAAGAGAGAGAGAGAGAGAGAGAGAGAGAGAGAGAGAGAGAGAGAGAGAGAGAAACAGCCAGAGAAAGAGCAAAAGAGGTGATGATGGCATTGCCAAAAAACCAACCCCCCCTCCCAAAAAAAAGCCAGTGTAGTTAAAAATCAATCACATTCGCGGTTCCCCTTTGAAATAATGCTTTCATTCGCTCACTTTATGTTTTTAAGGCAACACAAACCCCGTAATTACAGTGCACAGGCTCACTCTTGACCCAACTCCTCTGAGAAGAGGATCTCCTTCAATTCACCCTCATGCTTTCATTGCTTTTCTTTGTGTGGCAGGGAGAGGCCTATGGGTTTACACACAACTCCCGTCTGATGAAACCCAGGGGCACTGGGCAGGGCTCCTCTGGGACAGTGCCAGGCCCATGCTGTGGATCCCAGATGGGGGTGCAGAAGGCAACCTTGCCTTGTGGTAGTGGGTAATAGCCAGGTGTTGAAGGCCATTCATTTGAATACACATCTTACACACACAATCAAAATACACACACACACACACACAAACATACAGTATAGTACACACACACACACATACACAAACATACACTTACAATACACACACGCACACGCACACACACACACACACAGACACACACACACACACACACACACAGTACACACACTCATATGCACTTACACACGCATGGCATTCCTATAGACACAACACAGACACCCGCGCGCATGAAGGTCACTGTGCATAATGACAGACAGCGGCATCAGTCCCGGAGGGGATCCTAAAATGTCTGTTTATAGACGTGGAGAAGTCCATTTGTTTGTGCTTCCACAAACATGGACCCACAAAGACACAAAAAAGAGCTTGAGCTGAATAAGGACAATCAATGGTCAAATTCCCAGAAGAGTGCAGTCGTTTGCCAGTATTTATAGCTTTGGGTTTCCTTAGTTGTGTGTGTATACTGATAAAAAAGACACACACACATAAATGGTTTTGTGGGAAAGAGGCCAGCCTTGTGGGCTGTTAGTTCTCCAAATGTTTTCATCTATGATCCAGTGTCTCCAGAATTTCCGTCATGGTATTCTTTGGCCATTTAGACACTTATAAAATAATGAGAGAAACAACTGGGCAATACTAAAACAAGGTACAATCCCACATACCACAGCACTCACAAGAAAGCGCAGACTATGAAATATCCACATTGTTAAACTTTCTTCCATTCATGAGAATTCTCTCTCTTCTTGATGGAGAGATAGGAGAAAGAAAGAACTTTCTGTTTCCAGCATGGTAGATGGACCACCAGCCTGAGAGCCTTTTTGTATCCTGATACATGCCTTATATATTCAGTAATGCTGGCCAAAGTCCAACTGATTTATTAAACTGTCCAGGAAGCAGCCACTAGACATTGTGGGATCTATGACATAAAATAATTTTGGGCCCCCAAACATTGATTCTAAAATTCAAATTTTCTCTGGGACCCCCCTTTCACAGACAGGCCCTTAGAATCATCCTACCTTTTCCTCCCTTAGAAGCGCCCCTGATAGGAAGTCATATGAAAAAGATACAAAAGTATAAAGTTGAACATTGATGACATGGAAATTTTGAACCATGCCATGATAGACTGCGTGGAATAGGGTGATTGACTCATTTTCCTTTTTACCTTTATGACTTTCCACTTGCTCCTAAACATCTGTGTGCAAGTGCTTGAATCTCTCTCTCTGTGTGTGTGTGTGTGTGTGTGTGTGTGTGTGGTGTATACATGAATTATTTTTTACTTCTATGCCCAGAGGCACAAGTCTCTTGCGTGCTCCTGGCAGTCCCTACAGGGATTCGGCGAAACGCTCCACAAATCTACCACCAGGACAAATCACTCAGCACATGTTTAACAGCACAATGAAGACATTGAGCCCCATGCACATCCCCAAACCCCTGGGTGCCCATAAATCTCCCCCTACACCACCCCCTTCCCAACTCCAACTTACAGTCTCATGCATACAGCTGATTTCTTGGCTGCCCTTCTTAAGAAGCCTGTTGCACAAGACTGAAGACAAATCCCCTTCATATAAACGCTGATGGTTTTTAGGTCATCTCGGTACACCTGTGGTTGGTGGAGGATGACTTGCACATCCTCTCTGGTCATTTTGTTGCTGAATAAAAATGCAGTTTTCATTCCCTCCAAGCCACAGATCATGAGTTGGCCCTACTGGACAGGATACTACAGACATGATGCAACCACATGTGAGCGGCTGTGAATCTCAGTGTTTATAACAAACCCAGAAACATTACATGCAGTTTGGAAACAGGCCGCTCATGTTCCCAATAGCGGTAACGTATTATATCCAGGGCCATTATTTTGCCTAGAGCTGAGAAGATGAAGGCAAGCTCTGAGGTCTAGTAAGAGAAAATGGAGAAGGGCATATTTAGTGTTTTTGTTTACATAAGCAATGTTCCAAATCCAACCAAGTTTGTGTTGCAAACTTTAAATCACGGCACCAAATCATTCCATTATTTATGCCTAAGAAATCGTAAACATGATATGTGACACTGACCGAGTTTCCAGCGTAAATAGCAAATCAAAATACGTCTGGAGAACACTGGCCAGACAGTCTCCCAGCAAGAAGTTGGCAGTCCATTTCAAAGAGTGTTGGGTGATAAGGGATCTTGTCTTTCATCCATGTGCTTTACTTGGCCCAGTACAGGCAGGAGTTGGGAGCAGCCACAATGACACAGAACACTGGCTGCAATCACAGCCTCAGGGATGTGAAATGAAATGATCAAGGCTGTGCATGGGGCTGCCTTTTCCCACGTACTCTGAAACGCCCACGCACCGCAGCGTCACCTCCAAACCTGTTTCCAATTAACTGATTACAGAAAAGGAGAGCGGCTGCACCGCCAACCCCCTACTACGAGTAAGCTGGGGGCAGCAGAGAAATATAAATGAGAAAAGGAGAAAAAAAAATTAAAAGGTTGTACTGTAAACAAAACAGAGTTGACCAGGAAAGAAAGAGGCCAAGCATGTACTAACTTGTCCAGAGCTTTCTGGTGTCATTTCTGGTTGAGAAGCACAGAGGGTGTGGACATAAAAAGGGTATAAATCAAACGAATAATGTCAGACGTGTAGTCCAGTGAAGACATTCCACTTAAAGTTCTGAAAGATTGAAAACAGCCGTGATTCCAGTGAGATGGTCCATTGAAATATCACAATCACAAATGTTAACATGAGTTCCGTTCACATGACAAGTTCACCTGCTTGAAATCTAGAACACCAGCAAATGTTGGGACAAGAGACGAAGAGCAAGACAGTTGTCTGTGTAACTCTGTGTACTCTTAAAGGGTTGCAGAGATGATGAAGGACAGGACAGCAGTTAGGTGGATAGAGTGTGCATGTGCAAGTGTGTGTCTGTGTGTGTGTGTGTGTGTGTGTGTGTGTGTGTGTGTGTGTGTGTATTAGAGGGGCTCAAAAAGAGAGGGCGAGGGGAAAAAAAGAGGAGCAGGCAGTTACAAATGAGATAAGGCCTGAGTTTGTTTCCAAAATTACTCATCAGTGCACAACAAGTGATGCAGAGGTAAGCATGCATGAAAAATGCGGAACCATTTCAGTCACCCTTCATTACATTGAAACACACACACACACACACACACACACACACACACACACACACACATCCAAACAAAGATGCACAAGCACGCACATGCTCATCCAAACAAACCATAAATAAGTCTGTTTCACACTTTCGTCACTCAACTGTGATACTGTACTATAGAGGTACAGAAGGAAAGGCACAATATATGGCCAATTATTTTGGGTAGTCTAGACGTCATCTCAGCAGTGACGGAGAGTGCTGAAGTGCTTTGCAGATAGACCAGCAGCATTGGTTCATTGCCATATATGCTATATGTACATACAATTAAATGATCCCATCTCATGTACATTTTCTATCAGTACGTTTTAAACCAAGACATTAATCTCCACAGAAAGCTATAATTTAAGTTTCCAGTCAGCTCAAGGTAAGAGTGAGCAAATTTGCTTTGTAGGTTAAAAAAAACCTCTTTCCCATGAAACAGAAAAAGGCTCAATTATGCATGTTGTGCACGTGAAACACTTAACAAGGTTGCTGTGTCTTTCCTGCACACAGTTGTCTGTAAAGCACTGACTAAGCGCAACAGGACAGCAGACCTGTCTCTCAGGAATGTGCCTAGCTTCAGTGGGCCACTGGGAATGTCACGGTGAGGAATGCAGGACAGAGGTGCTGCACTTGTCAGGTGGGAGGGAGCAGAGTCGGGAATGTGCCGGCAGCCACAGCTGAGGACTGGGAGCAAGAGTAGGAGCAGTTGTGCACCCGAGGCGGACTGGTGGACTGGTGGTTTGGTGTGCCTGGGTGGGTGGGAAAATCAGGCTCTCAGCGCCTGTAGGATAGCAGGCACATGGCTAAAGTGACCCCAGGGGGTCACGACCCCCTGCAGAGCATCAGAATGTTCAGATCTCAGCGTCCTCTACCCCCCAAAACATGATGAGTGTGTGGGTTTTAGATTTTAAAAAGTATGTCACAGCATCAAGTTTTGAGCAAAAGGAAAGTAGTGTAGGGGTTAAAGAAACAGCTGTAATAGCTTTAAACCATGGGTTTACTTGGACAAACCATACAGAACAGTGTATATTCTGAGAAGAACACAAGTTAGAGCAGGGATATGAAAGATGTCCATGCTATGACTGATCCGATTGTTCTCTTACTTTTTTTTTTTTTTTTTTAGAATAGGCTACCTGTCTGATGAATCATTTAGTGAGAATTTTCATTCTCGTTAAATTTTTATTCTATCCTATTTATAGGGGAATTACGAAAAGCACCACCAATCCCTTGTTTGTTTTCGGATCTTCGCTTTTTCAGGTTGAGTAACTTGAAAAGTTGAAAAATATATAAGAAAAAAAAAAACGCTAAAATAAGTTCAGATGTTGAGCTCATTGGCGTTTACTCATGCTTGTTTCAGTAGCGGAACTCTTTATAGGCCTATGCAGGCGTCTGTCTCTGTCATGGATGGAGCTGCTCCGTTTGGCCATGAAAACATGTCTTGATATAGTTTAAAAGCACATTAAATAGTATATAGCAGAGTAGCCTAGCCTACAAAAGAAAATATGTGTTGCCTAATAGGCTTTTCGGATAGCACAGAAGACACCCGTAGGCATCACTGCTAAACATTTTCTGTGGTAATATAGCACCATCTACTGATAGATAAGCGTAAGATAGTGAGACTAGACCCATAGTCTTTATTTGAACACATTTTTGCCTTTTTAGATGTTAGCATTTTTAAAACGTTCCATTTCCAATAGAGCATGATATTACAGTTTGTGTATATTAACATAACACAGTTTAGGGCGCAAGATTTTTTTTTCTGGTGACGTCTTAATTGCCAGTGTTGGCTTCTTTGATTGGGTCCACTCTGACAGGTGATCAATCATGGCGCTGAATACAGTAACAGGGTGTAATATTAGCTCGATGTTAAGATATAGCGTTATGTTTAATTACTGTAGGCCTGTCCGTGTGACGGCGTTCAGTGCTTGTCCACATGTATTGCCATCATCATCACAGCGAGGCAGTTGTGAAGTTTTTCATACAATCAAAAGAGGACTGGGGACAACAAAATGTAAGTGTGAATGAAATGCTTCGTGTCTTAAGGCTATCTATTCAATGAGTTGCTTACTCGCGTCAAGTGCTGGACATATTTTGACTCAAGATCAGTTAGCTAACCAAACACCTTTCCAAACAGTGTTGCGTCATGAAGCGCAGGGTGTTGGGTCCCAAGATTCTGATGATGTGTACGTTCATCACAACCTAAGTACCTAACTAACTATAACCATTACACTATCATTACTTTAGAAATCAATCCAATTGCCCTGAGTCATATTTTATTGAAATTCTTTATCTTCGTTGTTGATTGACATCTCTTTTGTAGAGTTGATGTCACATATATTGACCGGTCAGGACAGAGAATTCCCGTGAAGGCTAAAATCGGGGACAATGCGCTTTACCTCGCACACAAACATGGCATCGAGCTCGAAGGTAAGAATGCTGCATGCATTCAGGATACAGTTGTTGCTATGAGTTACTGTGCGTATTTTATACTACTTTATGAATAGGCCTACACTACAGCAAGCCACCGCTGCTAGCATTATGGATTGTCCAACATCTGCCTTAATCCCGATCATGGGACTCACCGGCAAATCCCTTTGTGTGCCTCTGTTTCCCAGGTGCATGTGAGGCGTCACTTGCTTGTTCCACTTGCCATGTGTATGTAAGCAAGAGCCACTTTGAGAAGCTGCCAACCCCAGACGAACGGTGAGTCTGCCCGCCTGCCTGCCTGCCTGCAGTGTTAGGGATTAAACCAGGTTAAATCTGGTGCCCAATTAAGACTGCATTTAAAATGCTAGGCAGGGATTAAAGTGCTCCCTTTCTGTATTCAGTATGGCGCTGTTGGGGCTGGCATGGACAGTGCCCTCATTCAGGGCGTCTGAGGAGGTTCTCCCTAGTGGAAAAGTCAAGGAACAAATTAATGCCATGTCATAAAGCACAAGTAGGCCTAATATAATATAATTTAAAAAAAAAAATCTGATTAAAAAACAACTTTAAATTTGTGTCAATTTGAAAAGCTAGCTTTTTGAATGAAAACGTAATGCCAGTCTATTCTATACAATTATTTTGAGAGGTCATATTAGGTTATATTAGCCTCTAAACAGTTTCATTTAGGCCTACAGATTAGTCACTGACCTATTTGAAAAATGTAACTTACTATTTCATAAAAATTGCATATTTGAATAAGAGAAAATCTCCTGTCATATAAATCACTTAATACACTGACAGCAGCATGCATTTCCAATAAAGTCAGATTATTTTTGGTTGGTGGGGCATCTGATTGACAGGTGAAAATGCAACCTAAATTAAGATCTTCCTAAAAGTAAATAAAACATGCTTGAACTAGAAAAGCACTCTGAGAGAGCGCAAACCTCAGACAAGTAATGTGGTCACAGACACAATATAAATCCCAGGTGGTGTTCTGGATCACAGATCACCACCAAAATGTAATCAGTCGTTACTTGTCCCAATAGACACGGTATATTTAATCTAAATCTGTGCTGTGCTTTTCAAGTTATTTTGTACACACAGACAAACAGACGCTGGTGCAAACATCCTTGGCAGAGGTAATATTAATTAAAGGGATACCCTTAGGAGAAAATACACTCTTTTCCCACCTCCACTCAAGTTAAACAATTGAGTTTTCCTTTTCCCAGCTCATCCTGCTGTTCTTTGAGTCTGACAGGAGCACTTTATACTCCAGCCTAGCATAGGTCATTGAATCAGATAGATGATTAGCAATTTGCCTATATTACTGACAGATTTAGATTTGATGCTTGGATACAGACTTGAAACATACAATGGACAAAGTGAAAACTTACATTCTATATTATTCTATTAGTCTTAAGTTATGGTCCATATACCTGTTTCATTTAAATTACTGAATTGATTCCTCTGGCATATAGGGAGGATGATATGTTGGACATGGCTCCAATGCTTCAGGAGAACTCTCGACTGGGCTGTCAGATTGTCTTGTGCCCTGAGCTGGATGGCATTGAGCTCACCTTACCCAAGGTCACTCGGAACTTCTACGTTGATGGTCATGTCCCCACCCCACACTGAGAGACCACAGGTGATAGACAGGGGGGGGGGACTCATATACTGGATGTAGATTTGATGAAAACTGTGGGAAGCGATGATAAGCATTGTTGTATACTGAAGGCAGGTGTTTATCTAATGAGTTATTTTTCTTCATCATTTCATATTTTGTTAAAGTTCCCATAAAAATATGGAAAGGTATGTAATACTGTGTTTAGGGAGAGAATGTAAACTACAGGGAAAGTAAGTTACCTAATGTGAACCAGAGAACGTTTATAAGAGAATCTGATGTGAGTGAAAGGAATACATTTCTTGAAGTTTTATCTCTGATGAAATGTATGATTGCTAAACTGTTGGTCATGGCAATATCTAAGCATGTATTTAAGAAAATGGGTTACATCATCACATGGACATTTAAGCACTTTTTCAGTAAGATGGTATAACAGGAAAATCAAAATAGTTAAGGTCTTCTGCTCTTTTTGTGTTTTTTTGTAACAAAATCCTGTATACACCAACTTTCTCAATGTTCTTATTGATGTGTAAGGATAATGCTATAAGCAAGTCGTGCTACAGTGAGCCTTCTTAGTGTAGTGTTTTGGCTATTAACATGTGGCTGGCCAAATGCTTGTAGTTTGCTCTTTGAAAGTGATTTCACTGTTAAACAAAAAAATATCAAACTACCAGCTACCAACACAACACACACATTACTTCAATACCATAGTGTTGCATTAGATAGGCTGCAGGGTCTACATTTTTAAAAATTTGGCTAATGGGGCAACCCTTCACTGTATGTCTGTCTGTGCTGAGATGTTCTTGGTCTATAAAATGTTGAAGATCCTTGTCACAAGATTTCACATTCAATTCCAGTATAATTTTGCAGCTTTCACATTCAATTCCAGTGTAGTTTTACAGCTATATAGCTTAAGGCTCCCCTCTTGTGGCCATTTGAAGTAAATATCTCAAGACATGAAATGAAGGTGAGCTCTTGCCTGGTGATGGTGACAAACCTACACCAAATACATAGTTATGTGTGGTGTCATCAAGTGGCGTGGTGGACCCTCTCAGTAATTATGACAAACTTGCAGCTGAAGTGACATTCACATTCCTGTTTTCCTATCGGAGAAAATCTTACCAGAGCTAATCAAAAGTATGAAACATCTTACACACATTACTCTTGTGGAAGAGAAGATGCTTCCTCTTTTATAGTTCAGGCACCTTTGACTTCATAAAAAAAATGCAAGAGCCATAGACAAGCCTTTGTTTGAATAAAAATAAATAGTTATATTGATTAATAATGTGAGCGATCCTGATTGTCTGTCTTGTTACAATAACATTAATATTTGTAATTACTGTATTGGTGGATTTTGAAAAAAATCTTTACCCACTGTAAAAAAAAAAAAAAAAAAAAGAAAAGACAAACTTAACTTTCCGACTATGAAGAATTTAAATTGATACTATTGTGCATGCATGGCTGTGTGAGAAAGCCCTGAATGCTGAAACGCCAATATATGGCAGTTTTGGGAACTGAAATTTTCCTCCGAGACTATGCTGTGCAGACTGGTTATTCATAGATTTTTGAATGTATGCACCACAAGATGGCATAAGTGAAGGGAGCTTTTCCATCCCCAAACGGAAGCACATTTCTTCAGGAGAATTGTAGCCTGGGTGGTCAGTGTGGTCCAGGGCTGTTTACAGTGCCTGCAGTCAGAAATGTGTGTTTTTGTGTTTTTAAGCATTAGTCTTGCATAGAGCTAGTCACATGTGCTACTGATGGACCGCTGGCATCTTGTTAAAGCTGGCGCTGTTCAAATATTGTTGGAAATTTTTTGACCACAGACGGCAAATATTGTGGACACAAAGTGCACAGAATTTGCTTATTGTACACTGCTGGCTGACCATATTGTCTTGTAAAACAATAGCTGTGGGTAGAGCCAGCTTAGGAAGACACAAAGATGGACAAACAGCTGCCTTCTGTTTCCATGTGACTGTTTAAAAAAACACGTTTCCAAAAAAATCACAACACGTTTTTATACATGACTTTTGACATCCCAAAAGTAGCCTAATACGGTTTAAACTGTAATTAGGCTATAAATATTTAAATTAGAATATATAAGTGGGCTTTTATCTATTTAATATGTCTTGCGTTTATGTTTGTCACATGACAAACGTAATAAAGAAGAAGAAAATGTTTTTCTAACATGTCCAGTTTGATCCAAATATTAGTAGTCAGTGCGTAATGGTGTGTAACAGCTATCATCTGATCCGAGGGAAGAAGACAAACTTGAGATTGAACTGCGCCAGGAGTATTAAACTAAACAATGTAATGACATTGCTTGGGGTGTAGGACAGACCTCTGTTCCTTAACATCAGGTCCCAACGATAATTGTTGTCACGTTTGGGCTTTAGTCGAGAATTTTCTCTCCCTCAGAACGACCACATGACAGCGCCATATCTGTGGAAATTTGGCTCATCGAAATTCTATTATTATCCCTTTGCTTTGTTATTGAAACCACACACAAGGCGTTTGTCCGCCACGCCGTTAGGCCTGTTTCCAATCTGAAGACATGCGTGATAGATTTGGGAAATCATCTGCAGATTTCGTTGAGGGGACGGTGGCCCACCCACGCCCGCTCTATCGCCGTTGCCCTCCGGTATCAATACGATTAGAAGCAGGATATGTGAGAATCCCCTTCAAAAAAAAAAAAAAAAAAAAAAAGCTCCATCATAATAAAAAACAAACAACCGTAGGCCCTTGACAATAAAAACGCAACCCCATTCCGTACGTCTTTCATCTTTAAAAGGGAACTGAAACCTTTTAACCTTCGTCTGTGTTGCACTAAAGTTATGTCATATGCCTTTCTTTTATCTGTCTTAAATTATCAAGCCTTTTATTCTGGAGTAGAAAAAACAAAGGTAATAGGGACCAAAATTACTGCAACACGATGGGAGTCAACAGATTGTTAGAGGGAAGTTCCTGGGGGGTTGGAGTTTTCCAAATAGGTTCAATCTTTGCGCATTGATCACCTGCGCTGCTATTCAACTTGTATGCCGAGGGAAAGGTTTGAATCAAGTGTTGATCTAAATAAAGGATTAGTTAACCTCTTGTAGTTCATCATTGGGATTATTATTATTATTATTATTATTATTATTATTATAAGGAGGAGGAGGAAGGGGAATTTGCTTAGTTGGAGCACTGCTTTCAGAGCTCGCGATGTGTCTTTATGAGAGCCTAGTTTGCAACTTATTTTGTTTTTATTGTTCTTATAAGCAGTGACCTTAAATATTTTACACGGTAGCCTACATGCTTTATATTTAGAATCAAGTCGTAGTAGTAGTATGGTAGTAATTGCATAATAATAATAATAATAATAATAATAATAATAACAATAATAGTATTTTATTATAAATAAATACAAAATTTACGCAGGCTAAGTGACGTCGCTTGTGACAATTATTTGACAATACATTGACACTTTTCACATTTATACTAGACTTATTGCAATACGTTCATTGTACAATAAATAGTTAGGTATTGGTCTACTTTGAAACTTCAAAGTTTATCGTAAAACATAAAGTTATTTGGTCAGTGTATATTTAAACGTATTCTGGATTTGGCGATGATTAGATAAACAAACCTTTTGAGATTAATTTTGGATCAGCTAGGACCCAGGTGGTGCTTTGATGCCTCCTACCCTGTTTTCATTGGAGAGAAGTTGTTCCGAAAGCCCTCCATCGTGACATCATTGGCTGATGATCCAAGAGGAAATCCAGTGCTGTTGGGGAAGATGCTGGACAGCAGTTCGCCCTACCACTACGCATTTCTCTTCAGATGTAATCAAATGAAAAGTTGTTAGATTGGCGTATATCAAAGAGAGGAGCAAAGGTCGTTTTTTTCGAACCTTGCACAGTCTTGGACAGAGAACTGCTTGACAAAGTTTATGGGCGAGTATTTTCTGCATGTAAACTGTACCTGCTGCTGCGCAAGCAGCTGTTTCGTTGCTGGTCTCTATTCTTTCTCACCTGTGAAAACAGGTGGAATATTGCTAGGACTTGGATTACTATGACCTTGGATGCAGATCCCATGGAGGATATTGACATCGACGTTGTAGGAGAGGGCAGTAAAGGTGACGGAGACGACTATCTAAAGGCGTCTACATCTTTGGACACGAGAGTAGCGTCCGAGTTTGGATCAGAGAATGCAACTTTGCCTACCAACAACCGCGATGAGGACGGTGTCTCCAACAGCCTTTCACCGGGATGCCCCACGGGGTCACACAAAAGTCCACTTGTGAAGCCTCCGTACTCGTACATCGCCCTGATAACCATGGCTATTCTTCAAAGTCCGAAGAAGCGCCTCACCCTGAGCGAGATATGTGACTTTATCAGCCAGCGCTTCGCATACTACCGAGAGAAGTTTCCGGCATGGCAAAACTCCATTAGACACAACCTCTCTCTCAATGACTGTTTCGTGAAAATGCCCCGAGAACCGGGCAATCCAGGCAAAGGGAATTACTGGACCATGGACCCGGACTCGTCCGACATGTTCGAGAACGGCAGCTTTTTGCGGCGAAGGAAAAGATTTAAGAGACAACACTTCAGGTTTGGAATTCTCAAAGAGCAAACGCTCGAAGCCACTGGTTTCCCTCATTTTCCCTATGGAAGATACGGATTCGGTTCATCTTGTCTTCAGCTGCCACGTCTAGACGTTTATCCCCTCCGCTTCCATCAGCACCCGCACCAGACCTGCGCGCCGGCAATTCCACCTGGCAGCGGCATCCTGCCCTCGCTGTCAACGCTCCTCTGCCGGAACGCGCTCGCTGCGAAAGCCCCTGTGGACTCTCATGGGATGGCCGTGGAGTGCTTTAACCCGGCCAGGCCTAATGTGCACTGTTCTGCACTATCCATCGACTCTCCATTCGTGTCTTCTGCAATGTTCCAGCACAGTACATTCCCCCATTTTTTAAATCTACAATACGAGTACGAGAAACTTCAAACCTTGCGCTCGGATCTAACGAATAAACACATTGCGAGCAACTAGGCCTGTTTTGTTATGGGCTTAGGCTGGCAGCCTTCTGATAAACTGCATCCTAATTACTTAACTCTCAGGTTCTTGGTTCCTCTTAGACTTTTGTTACTGAAGGAATATCCACACGTTTTTTTCTGGAATCCAAAGTTTCATGCTATGTTTTTCACAGTGTCTTTTGTGCATTCTTTATCTTGGAAAAATACATGACGAGTTTCTGTCGACACTTGGAAATAAATAAATAATATTATTAACAAATAATTATTTTATCGATTTTTTCCATGTTTAATAAACGTCTAAATCTGCCATAATTTTGGTTAGGTTTAAGAACCAATTTACAAGTTAAGTTTAAAATATAGGCTACCTGCAAAATTGCAGCTTTTTATGTTCATTTACTCTGGTTACATACATTCATGACAAGATGCCGCCGACTTTTTGATTGACAGTATTGGGACGTTTTTCTAAAAGACGATTACCTCATGAACTTTTTGCACATGATGAGTTGTTTTCAAGGATGACAGTATAACCATTTGGCATTTGGAATAAATGCGCTGTGGCCTTGTTGCCATGGGTTGTGTGCTGAAGATGTGTTTCCTCAAATATCAATGTAATGTTTTCCTATGAAGATCGTGGAAGTGCCACAATTTAACCTTAAAGTTGATAATATTTAAAAGACATTTTTAAATGTAGCCTACTAATTTAAACAAGGTAGCCAATAGTATCACGAGGAGTAGCCCCTCTATTGACCAAACAAGGCAGTTTATTCGCCATGCCATTCCAAGATAGAGCAATACTAACTTTCATTTCAATATGGAAGTTGTGATCATTTAGGCCCATCAGGTAGTGTTCGGAGATGTTTAGGAATTGGCTACCAAAAAAAGGAAAGCGGTTATAGGGCCTGTTCATCTTGGCATAAGCGTTAGTCGAAGGCCACCAAAGTAACGTTTCCTTCAGATTAACGTCATCCACAAAATGCACAATGACAGGCTTTTATATTCATCAGAGTCCGCGTTTGCCTCAGAACACACATTATGAATGAATGATTATCTTATGATTGGACCTAACGGTCTTACCAGCTGTATGCAGGCTTCAGATAGCAGGCGGGTATTACCACATCCATTACTTTGTATTGGGGTAATTGCCTGATTTTGCACGCTCAGGCCACACACAGCCTAGAGCCGTTAAGGAAAATACGCATAACACATTCAATGTCACATTCGTCACTCACTGAGTATTAAGTAATGTCAAACCCCATAGTTGGCATCTGCTTCCAATTTAGGGAATTCTTTTTGGCACACCCTGGCACAAAATCGGTACACTATGCCATATTTTCACACGGGGAACAATGTGTTATGATTTAACAACAATCCCACCCATGTACTTGAAACATTTCGATGTTCACCTGTTGAAAAAGTCATCATATTGCGAAAATATCAATTTTTGTAACATTAATTGAAAAGTAATGTATGTTACAAAAAACAGAGTATAGTCAAAAAATGACGGCAAGTGAATCAGACAAACTTTACATTTGGGTGAATTTTTTAAAGTCATAGCCTTTAACTTCATCAGTTATTAGCAGTTATTCAAATGCACTGTTTCTTTCTAAACTATAATGTCAAAGTAATTGATCATTAGCCTACATTTGTTAAACAAGCTGAGAAATAATTAAAATGTTCCTAATCTAGATCAAGCGAAGTATGTGTGCATATTCTAATATATCATCACATTGTCCATGAGGCAAATACTTGTCCATGAGGCACATTTTTATCTTAATTTTAGTGATTTGCATTTCTCCAATATGCCTTGAGTGATAAGATGGATTTTGCCAAACATGTTTATTAAATTTAGCAAAGGATATAGCAATGAAAAATAAATATCAACATGAATTTGTTGTTGTATGGTGCAGTATGGTGATGGCTTGAGGGATTTTTGTTTGTGTATTTATTTTTACATAATTTAATTTAGGCAATTGATCTAGAATAGAGCCCCAGAAAAAAGCAAAACCATCCATAGAACCAAGACTAAATAGCCTATGTGTGTGTTTATTTACTTGTGAAATAAGTCAACTCATTCATTACCTCCATTTGGTATACATTTAGAGAAACACTTCCTTGTGAAATGATTTTCAGTAGAAAATAATTTTTAGTTGAGCTTTTGAATGGAAAACCCATTTTCATTAGATTTATTTTCATTAGATTTATTTTTAAATGGAAGTAGGACCACATGTAGGCCTTTATATGATCTTTCACACATTTCCAATGTTATTTGTCATATTAATAGCAAACTGCTATATGTCAGGGAAAATGGACTTCAGGAAAAGAAAGTCCGTAAGGAAACAGATGAAATGTAAAAGACAACAGAGTTTGACTGACAGGGCGGAACAAGTTGCCTGCACCTGACCAAATAGGAGCACAAAAAATCATGTGTGTGATTGGATATGTGCCTGTTTATTTATTTGAGTGTGTGTGTGTGTGTGTGTGTGTGTGTGTGTGTGTGTGTGTGTGTGTGTGTGTGTGTGTGTGTGTGTGTGTGTGTGTGTGTGTGTGTGTGTGTGTGTGCATGCATCTGTGTGCGTGAGTGTGATGGAGAATTTGTTTGTGGAATGAGTTTGTATTCCCTCCCTCTCTCTCTAAAGTGTTTTCTCTTTCATGTGTTTTCACCATCCCTCTCAGTCACATTTCTTCCATATTACTACCCCAATACTACATAAAAGCAATCCCAAACACTTGAATATGTGACTTTTTCTTAAAACATTAGGCTACAAATTATACATTATTAAAAAATATATATTTATACAGGGTGGTTTCAGAGGCTCACAATCCCCTTATGAAATGTGTCATTTCTGGTGTGTGGAGGATTACGCAGGACATTAATAACGAAGCAGCAGGACTGGATTGCAAATTGAATACGTCACCACATAGCCCTGCTCTCTACGGTCAATCAGTGTCATATTAAGCATATTAACTGCCCTGTGGGGTGGATGAGTGAGTGTGCATGCGACGTGGTGCTGAGCTGGCGCGGAGGCGGTGTGGTTATGCGCGGTTCATTCGTTACGAGTTTGCATAAATTCATATCTTCCTACTCAGAATGAGGGGAACCTTTCTCCCTGTATAGCGTCTGGAGAGAGGCGGAGGGGGGAAGATTGAGATGATGCTGTGAAAATGCTTTCCTCTCGCTGCTCGCAGGGAGACCCCTTCTCTCTCTTTTTCTCTCTCTCTCTCTCTCTCCCTACTTCCATTGCTACAGAAGCCAAGCCAAACAGGAGGCAAACTGGCACACACACACACACACACTCACACACACACTTACACACACACACACACACACACACACACACACACAAACATGCTCCACCTCCACAGGTGCTCTGGCCAGCACAGGGGATGCTGTCCCAAACCGCAGAAGTAAAGAGAGACAGAGAGGGAGGGAGAGAGAGAGCGAAAGAGGGCGAGGGGAAGGAAGGGAGTTGAGCTGAGGCGTACGCTCACTCACTCGCTCGCTCGCTCCCTCCTGCACCCGACGGGGTAAGGTCGTGTGGCAAGGATTAAAACACCTCAAGCTCAACTACATGCTTCACTGAGGAGAATCCCCCCCACCCGACACACACACACACACACACACACGAAGGTCAAGTGCCTTGCAAGTTCCTCCGGGCATGTCCTCTTAAAGGAGAGGAGAGGAGCAACGTCTGTGGCACTTCTGGTTTTTTAAAGCGCAGTTGCTCAGTGTGTTTTAAATGGCTCCAGTGTTGGATTTAGACGTGCCTGACCAACAAAGCGCAGGCAATGACAGAGTGATCTACAGTAGGCTGGGAGTGATGCGTAATGAGAGGGAGGAGACGGAGGAGGAGGTGGCACGCAACGGCGGCGGCCGCCACTGCGGCCCGTTTGATTCGAGAGGAAAGTTGTCACCCGACGCAGAAACTCAGAGGCCACATGTACACACACACACACACACAAATGTATTTAACATATATGTGCACAGACACACTTATACACACACATGCACGCACAGTATACAGCCATGGCAAGATTTTAAAAAATGACCTTGCTGTGCTGTGAGTAAAAATATGATGTTGCTCCCTTTAGTCTCAGCTAAAAGGTCATAACAACTACATGTGCACACACACCTCTACATGTGCTAACATTCACACTCATCATTCTCCCTCTCCCAACACACACACGCACACACACACACCGAGCCTGCCTGCCTGCCTTTATGCTTTTCCTGGCAGGGAAAGGTCTCTCCTTTTTTTTGCCTCCTGCGCCACCCCCCACTCAGTATTTTACAGTTATTCAATTATAAATCTTTTCCCCCCTTTTGCCTTCAACTGCTCCGTGTTTGGCCCTGCCAGGTCCCGTAAAACTGAGGGAGGTTGGGGAGGTGTGTGTGTGTGAGAGTGAGTATGTGTATGTGTGTGTGTGTGTGTGTTGAGGAGGGGGGGGGGACATAGAGCTCTGCTTCCCTGGTCTCGTGCGCGGGAATTTATGTGCGGGGCCGCACTGGAGCGCAACGCCATGGCGTGTTTTTCGGAAAAGGGGACCCCCCCTCCGTGCCTAGTGCCAGCAGATGACAGTGACATATAGCAGGAAAGCCACCCAGAAGGGTAGAATGAGCTCACACCTCAGACATGCTCCCACTAAAAGAAGAAGAGGGCTGGGGAGAGAGAGAGAGAGAGTGAAAGAGATGGAGTGAAAGAGAGGGATGGTGGAGAAAGTGAAAGCTCGAAAAGGAGGGTGTGAAAAATGATTCAGGATTAAAGAGCGGGAATGTCCAGTCGAGATGGGCCACGTGATCACTGTACTTGAACGCTGCAGCTGAATTGACGCCTCTCAAAGATTCCAACATCTAACTTCCCTAAGCTCTGTTTCTAACGAATTTCTTATGGAAACAAAACCCTCTCCCCCACCCCACCCAAAAGAAAATAACAAAAAAAAAAAAAAATCTATTGGCAGGTGGCATCATGGATTCAATCAGGCTCATTTTAACATGTGCAAGACAACAAAGCATTCTTTCCATGCCCAATCTGCCCCACTTGGGGTTGGGTGGGGGGGCATGTGGTTATGACCCCACCAGACCACCCCCACCCCTCTATTTGCCCCTTACTGATCCTCCACAGCTGGTGCCCTCATGCCCTGAACGGTGCCCAGCATCCGCTCCCACTGTGTTTTACACAAGCTTAGTAGATGGGTGGTGGTGGTGGTGAGGTGCCCTCTAACGATAGCGTGGGTGCCCTCTGCCACATGCTTGTGCGAGCTCGTGCCACGGCCTTGCGTCTGGCCACATGGCATCCACCAGGCAAGTGGCGAATATTGCCAAAAGTATGACATTACAGCATTTGATCTGATGACCAGAAAGTGCTGTTGGTCTTGAAATATTACGGGCGAGCCAGATCAAAGAGGAGGGTTACCGGGGGGTGGAGGGTGACATCACCTCCAAGCTGCTCTTTAAACCACACACTGAATATAAACAAAGGACTACAAAGCAGATAAAAGACTGGTGTCGTTTAATCGTAAGAGGGAGGCAGGAAACTCAATTAACATGGGGGCAGACGTGTCAGCGCTGGGTCACATTAGACCTCTGGACCCCTGTGATTGCTGCGCTGCTGCAGAGTAATGAGTTACTCTCTCTCTCTCTCTCTCTCTCTCTCTCTCTCTCTCTCTCTCTCTCTCTCTCACTCTCTCTGTCTTTAATTCTCTTGCTATCCATCTCTCATTCTGTCCTTCATTCCCTGCTCACCATCCAGAGTTTTCCTCCAAACAAGAGTATAGGATCAAAGATCCCTCTTTGCCACTGGGCATCACCATGGCAACTCCATGAGGTTTGGAAACTGGTTTGCACCAAGTGGGAAAACATTCAGTGTCTCATTTCTCTCGTTTCTTTCTTTCTCTCTCTCTCTCTCTACCCCCTTTTCTAAATATCCCTCACCCGCACTTTTCCTCCCTCCTTCTCTTTCTCCTCTTTCCTCCTCCTTTCCTTTTGCTCTCTCTCTCTCTCTCACTGGGAAGTCTGCAGCAGCATTTAACAACTTGGACCCATTTATTGAAAAGGAGAACTGGAAGAATTGGCTCAATCGGCAGAGGATTTTAAAAACGCCATCCAAGTCTCAGGCTTTGCCTTTAGGAGCAGAGAGGATGGAGTGATGGAGAGGACATGTTCTCCGCCTCCATCTTAATACCGTACTTAAAAAGAACCGACTTCAAAGGGAGAGAAGTGCAGTCATCCCCTGGTACAGAAGTCCACCTCGAGCTCCGCTCGGTTCCTGTCCAAATGCCCCAGGAGCCCACAGACCTAGTAAAGGCTCTCGTATTTGAGCTCGATCCACAGATTTAGAAGGTTCACACCGTAGCGCGCTGTTCTGCACTTCGATGGCAAACAGAACTGTTGCATTGCCACCAAATGAATTGATACGTGTGAAAAGTCAAAGAGCGGCAAGTGTGGAAGCGGTGCGCTGCCACCCAAACTGTCAGCAGGCTGTCGGTCCTGCGAGGGCTGCCTTGGTGGTCCCCGATGTAAGCTATATTTTCCCCTCTCCTTTCTCTTTCCCATTTTTTTTATAGCAAACAGAAAATTGTTCCTAATTCGCTGTTGCTAGAGGGGGGTAATTTGCGGCTTTTGGCAGAGTGTCACAAGCCCCAAATTTGAAAAAGCTGCTCGTGGGGAAGTTGTCTTTCTTTTCTTTTTTTCTCTCTCTCTCTCTCTCTCTCTCTCTCTCTCTCTCTCTCTCTCTCTCTCTCTCTCTCCTCCAAAGGCTCTACACTGCAGCTGAAGTGGTGAGACCAAATCCAATCACATCAGGAAATCAACGGGGAAGGCAAAAGAATTAGGACAGCAAACACAGAGCGAACGCACAGTAAATTCACAGTGGACTTCAGTGGACTGAATTCACTCAGCACTGGGAAGCAGGAAATCTTCTGCTGTTCTTATTGTGACCTGCAAAACTCCTGCGGTTGTTTGACTTCACCCAGCTATGTGTTACGCATGTGACATGCCCTGAGGAATACATTGTAAAGCTGCGCTCTAAAAAAAAGGGAAGTGTGGATGGAAACTGTACGGCTTGAAAATCTATGAGATGAACTGATATTGTAAATCAGAAAGCCCTCTGACAGAGAGGACACTAATATCCAGTATCCATTACAAATGATGGAAATGTACTAAATGTCAAACTAAACATGCACTCAGTCAAAGCTTAAGACCATAAAATACAGCAATGTGTGTATATGATCCATGCAGGACTTGATTGTGTGTGTGTGTGTGTGTGTGTGTGTGTGTGTGTGTGTGTGTGTGTGTGTGTTAGTGCACGTCGGCGCACACAGACCTAAGTTTATCTACCAGCATGTTCATGTCTACTTTGTGATGTTTGTTTTGTGTGTGTGTGTGTGTGTGTGTGTGTGTGTGTGGTTGTGTAGCACACCAGACTTAAGCTCAAGGGCTTGGTTGTGTAACATGTCCACTGCAGTCTGTGCTCAGCGTTTGGGGGCTCTTAGTCATGTTGATTAACGGGGTCTTCCTCTCTCTCACCTCGGCCCCTCCTGACACCAATTCTACATGACCTCAATGCACACACACACACACACAGAGAGAGAGAGAGAGAGAGAGAGAGAGAGAGAGACACACGCTTAAGGATATGGGCACACACACATACATCTGCTTACACACACACACACACACACACACACAAAGCAACACACACTTAAGGATATAGACACACATACGCTTCCAGAGAGAAAGATACACACACACGCGCACACACACACACATACTTGCACGCGCGTGCACACACACACACAGAGGCATTCACTTTTCCTCGTGTGAAATCCCAGAGAAGAGATTATGATGGATTCTGTAGCAAACGCAAACACTTGTAGAAGGACCAGGGAGATTTACCAAAAAAATAATTTGAAGTTGATCTCAGTGCACTGCCAGTGGGGAACACAGGATCAAGAAGAGTGGCTGCCTGACAGCAGAGAAAAGCATGACTTCATTCACTGATAGCAGTTTTTTTTTTAACGCATATTTTCTGGGCTACTGTAGGCCTACTTAAGGCACACACTTCACATTTCACAGGTGGTATAAACAGAACAAACAACAGTAGTTTGGGTCTCCATTTTTTATTGTTTTTTTTTTTTTTAAACTAAAGGGTGGTTTTCCACAGCACGTCATTACGTTGAATGTTTAAACACTTAAGAAAGCATTTACAGGCAGAGCAAGGGGGAGAGAGGAGAGAAGAGAAAGAGAGGGAGAGAGAGAGAGAGAAAAAAGACTTAGTGCTGTGCAGAGTTGTGTGCCTAAGGCTCTGCATCACTCACAGGGATTGTAAAACCTGCCCTCGCAGCAAAACGAAGTCAATAAATAAAACAGCCCTTGTCGGATGTCTGGAAGCGCTTGAGAAAGCAAGAGCAGGGGCGATGGCGGACCACGGTGCGCTGCCGCTGAAAATTAGTAGCGCTTGTAGCGCGGAACGTGTCTACACCGCACCCAAGACGCTTAAAAAGTTGCTGGGTGGCACCGGCTAATGACAAAGGCTGTGAAGCTTACAGTAGCAGCAGCAGCAGCAAGAACTCTGAGCCTGATGTATGATGTAAGACAAAATGGTTATCATATAAACTATTTTTATGCTACCATTCGAAAGTGTTATCTCAGTGTTCTTTCTCAAACCATGAGTCATTAGTGGTTAGTTGTTGTGATTGATGGGGGCCAGGTGGGGTACAAGGGAGTCTGCAGGTGTGTGACACGGGTAAGGTGCAGTTATCAGTGTCAGCCATCAGATAAACAACCTTCACTGAATTTAGACAAATGGCTCCGGGGAATTCCATGCATTCTGAGGCGCACATTCTGAGGGAAATTCAGACATGGAGCGAGTGGGCAGAGACTTGGTGCAGTCAAGATGAGCAGCCACATCTGTCAGTGTGATACCACTATTGGCATCTATGTTTGAGTAGGTTTTTGAGTGTGTGTGTGTGTGAGAGAGAGAGTTTTAGAAAGTGTGTGAATGTTTGGTTGAGTGTGTGGATGTGTGTGTGTGAGAGAGAGAGAGAGCATGTGTGTGTGTTCGTCTGCCTGGCTACCTGTGTGTGTGCACATGTGTGTGTGTATTTTGAAATCCCTTAACCACCATTCCCAGTGAACCGTGAGAAGAGATGCTCTGAAACTTACCTCTCCAGGAGCCCAGGCTCTGGGTCTCAGCCTTGTTTGTGTTTCTGTCTTTCTCTCCTGGACTAGAGAGAGATGGAGATGAATGGAGAGAGAAGGAGGGAGAAACACAAAAAGGTTAATAAGGAGGAAAGGAGGATGAGGTAGAAAGACAGATGGAAGTGAAAGGGAGAGGAATGGAAGAAAAGAGTGCAGAAGAGAAAGGTAGAAGAAAGAAATGGATCAGAGTGAGCTGGATATAGGGAGAAGAGGAGGAGCAGATAGAGGAAAGGAAGAAAGAGTGCGGGAGAGAAAGGTCGAAAAAAGAAGGGAGCAGTGTGAGTTGGATGTAGAGAAGTAAAGGAGCAGGAGAGAGAGAGAGAGAGAGAGAGAGAGAGGGGTATAGAGGTAGGTGAGAAAGGCGGAGGAGGTGAGAAGGGAGCAGGGCTGAGCTGGGGTAAGGCAGTAAAGGGAGTGTGCTGAGGGCGACCCAGAGCTCCCTGGCCCAGGTCAGCATACCGAACACTGTCGCACAGGGACAGAGGGGAAAATATAGACCTCAGCCAAGGGGACCTCAGGGAGCATTTGATCCCTGCAAACGTGTGCCGTCCAGGAAGACACACTCCGTAAATTTCCTCTCTCCTGGGTTGTGTTCTCAAACACGTGCATGCACTTACACACACACACACACACACACACACACACACACACACACACACACACACACACACACACACACACACACACACACACACACACATTCACACATTGAGAGGGGTGACAGGTGTCAAGAGGTGGAATTCAGAGGTGGAGTAAGGGGGGGAAATGAATTAGTTTGTACACTCTGTGTTTTTCTTTTCACAGCAGTGTGTGTGTGTGTGTGTGTGTGTGTGTGTGTGTGTGTGTGTCCTGGTTAGATGGCATCATTGAAAATTTATTTGAACAGATGTGAACCTCCAGTGCCCAGGTGACCTCAGAGATCTCCCTTGACTCCACTAAGCCTGATCTATCTCTGCTGAAAGATAACTTACCTTCAACAGAAGAACAACTGAGCATGCCGTAAAAAGGTAATTGCACATTTCTTTCCCCGTCCCCCCCAAAAAAGCTTGAGCAGTCCTCGACACAGCAATTTTTCAGCCCAAGCCCAAGAATTCATGATTTGTTGCCTTTTTAAACATAAGCCGCTAGATTAATACGTCAGGTTAAAAGATCAAATCAAAATGGAGACTTGAGACTGAAATAAACTCATAGGCGTCTCAGAAAGCATAGAGCTGTAGTCCCTCGGAGAGATACACATCACAGGTTTAAGATGGAGTGGGGGGGTTGGGGGGGGGCTGTTGAGGGTATTCCCGCATGTGTTAGGGAAGCGCTTGGGAGCACAGACTCGGGCCGTAAAGAGGGGAAATTTATTTGGCGTGGAGAGCAGAGCTGGGGGAGCGAGGTCACCCGTGGAAAAGAGTGCAGAGGGGTTGACTCGGGGAGCTGAGCCGCACTCTGACCAAAAACGACCGACCGACCGACCGTCCGACTGACAGTAATGTTTACACAGAAGAGGAGACAGCCATGCTAATTTATACCTCCCCCTAATTGGAAACAGCACGGCTGCTGCACCTGAACTGCATTCCTGCTGTAGGTTTGGGGGAGGGAGAGAGAGTGTGTGCCGTGTGTGTGTGTTGGGAGGGAGGGGGGTGGGTAGTGAGGCGCAGCGACGTGGGAGGGTGATGAGACACGAGGGGGGTTGCAGGGGTCGGAGCATTGGAGGAGTGAGCGAGGTAAGGGTCACTGTCAATAGTATCTTTGTTATGCGGGGCAGGGTCACTTCTTCCTTCACGCTGCACATGGGACACTGAGTGGGAGCGCGTGTCGGTCGGTCGGAAGGAAGGCGCTGTTGCGACAGTCCCACACGCTCCTCTGTTCCAGGAAGGACCACCCAGACTCCACTTCTTCAGAGCCCCATTCCTTCAGACATGACTCTATAATAGTGATGGTGCAGCCTAGCCAAAACTCAAACCCAAGCCAGTCACAAATATGCACTTGGATGTGTTCACAACAGTGATATCACAAGTCTGCAAACAGTGCAATATTATTCGCAATGTTTCACTTCGAAGAGAGTTTTTAAGATAACGCTAGCCAAGCTCCCTCTATCACAGTGTGGTAATTGTTTTAACAAAGCCTTTAGTGTGACTTGATGTGTCTTATCTCAGGCATGTCAGTGTTCTTCCAATTAGGTGTGTGTATTTGTGTGTTTGAGTGTGTGTGTGTGTGTGTGTGTGTGTTTGTGTCGATTGATTGTCTGTTGAAACACCTTTTCCAATGATGCATGAGAACGTAGAGACGCTCTGCTGCTTTTATAGACGGCACAAACTTGGCTGAGGTACCTTCTCAGTGGAGCAATCATTGCATAAAGCCTTTGTTATGAGCAGTGTGTCTTATACAAGGGATATATTCAAAGAAGCCGTTCCCTGAGCTACACGGACACACACACACACAGACACACACACACACACACACACAGCCGACAGTGTGTACCATCTCAGTGAGGAGCAGTGGAGATGTATTGAATGGCTGCTAAGTGAGCTGCTGTCAGCGGCAGGGCTGACTTCAGAACACAGGCCAGCGTCGCTGGGGAAAGAAAGAGGAGATAAAGTGATAAGTGGCGAGTATCAATCCGTTACGTCAAAAACCTAAAAACACAACCCCGTCTGCTGGGCTGAGGCTGGGGGCTGAAGTCAGACATGTGTGGAGCATATTGGTGGCAGGCTTCCTGGTCGCAAAAAAAGAAAAAAAAATAGCCCACCACTTTTCCCCTCTTTCCATGGAATGGTTGAAATCGAACAAAGAGTCTGATGTGGCAGAGGCTGTTGTGTTCCCTCCCAAAAGGCGGAACTTGTGTTCCATGCCTAAAAGGGTGAAAGAAATAATTGTTGGCCCTGTGTGGTTTTTTGTGTGCGTGCATGGAAATGTTTTCAAAACAATCTGTCTCGATGGTCAGACCCATTTCACTGGGAAGAATGCTGGGTGGCTCATGCGAATCAGTGAGTCAGATTTGAACGAGGACCAGCATCTGAGTGAAGAAAAAGGCTTTAGACAGACACTCAAGTTCTGTGATATGTCATTTTTTTCTCTGCCCAAAGTCTATCCTTAGCACTAAGTTCAAAGAGCTTCAAAGTCACCACAGTGTATCTTCTTGTTCTTCTTGTTCTGTTTCAGTTCATCACACACACACACACACACACACACACACACACACACACACACACACACACACACACACACACACACACACACACGTCTTATTCATGCCACTGCTCTGGAAACTCCAGATCAAAACAAATATATATTAATAACATGAGGTACAATAATAACACACAAAGAAACATTGTAATACATCACTAACTATAAACAATTACAGCAATTAAGAGCAGATATCTGGGTCCATGATGTGGATACTGGGGGAGAAAAAAAGAACAGTAGATCTTTAGTGGACTAATCCATCATTCACCCAGTAAGGAAAACTTCACTACTGATTTCATTTATTTGTTAAAGGAAAAAGATGTCCCGTGTCCTTAAGGATCCTTTGAGTTATCTCTGCAGGTGCCACCTAGTGTCTGTTTAGGAACTCTAAGATGAAATGAGAATTGTTTGATATTCTAAGGTCTACCTCACCATACCTATGATATTTCATTACTGTTTTTAGAAAGAGAAAATTACCATACCCACAATATTTCATTACTGTCTTAGAAAGAGAACATGACTCTGGTCACAAAGTGTGCAGAGTCAAAGTGTTTGGTTTTAATTATGTGAAACCACCTATTCAAATAAATGTATTTTAACTTTAAACATTTACAGTGCCTTGGCATTTTTCTCAAGACTATTACTAGATTGTCCGTCCCCCTTTCCCTCTTTACCCCTCGCCACTGTTAGCAGCCTGTTTCTATCATTTACTGTACTTTGCTTTTATTTTTCTACAGCACATTACCAAACCTTTATGTATGGAACACTATATAAATAAATAAAACTGCCTTGCCTTGTCTCGCATGGCTAATTTGCCTCTGATTTGCATGAAAGTGGTAGAAGATGTTTTGACTCAGTTTGGTTCACATCTAAAGTGCAAATCTGTCCTTTAGGCTGCAGATCATCCCCTTTGACTGTGGAGAGTGGTGCCAAACCCCACGCTTTTGCATTTCCCCTAGACATTCTATGTACAGAGATGTAATTTCATGAATAAAAAAAAAGAAAGAAATTCCATTTTGGTTCCTTTTGAGATGTCTTAGACTCCCTTCAGCTCATTTTTCAGGGTTCCTCACTGCTCGTATTGATCCTGATTCCTGGCAGGAGTCCTGACATCTCTCTCTTCTTCTTGGGGTTATCCCTACCCCTCCCCACCTCCCCCCGCTGGATGTGGGGACGAGGGAAACACATCAGAGCTGGGTCTCTTTGGGGTCGAGTAACTGTCTTTCATTTTACGCACAGATTGAAGAGCATCTTTCGTTCTCTCTCTCCTCCATCACCCTCCTCCCCCATCCCCCCATCTCTCTCTCTCTCTTCCCCTCTAGTATCAGTCATCCAAGGGCCCTCTAAATCTCTATCTATCCTCAGTGCCCTGTGTTTTCCTTTGAGCATCCATCCGACCGTGTCACACCAAACAGGAACAGAGACCGCAACCGCTGCTTGCCCCTGTTCGCTCTCTCTCGTCTGGCGCGGGCCCGCCTGCCACGCCTTTGCGGTCCTTGTCAGCTCAAGGTCGCCTGAGCGCATGTTTTGTATTTGTTCCCCGTCTCTCCTAAAACGATACGACAAGATACGGGCCCTTTGGACGTGGGGCCTATTATGTTTCAAGAGGCTTCAAAGGGCTGCAGTGGCCAGTTATTTCCCTGCCTTTTGTGGAATTCACGCCGAGGCCTTGGCTTTGCCATGGATTTGGGTAAATGACTGCCTGCCTGCCTGAGCAAGCTTGCTGTCCTTGTGGTTTTCAGCATCGCTCCCGACACACAGTCTCTCTCTTTCTCTCTCTCGCTGACTTCACATCTTCAGCTCAGTTTAGCCTGCCGCGCTGTGCCAGTTGACAGTAAAGCCCCCCTCTCCTGCCTCAGTTTCACTACCTCACCACTGCAGACCACAGCAGCTTAGCAGACCCGTCGGACCACATGCAGAAAACATGAGAGCTCGCCACGAGCCGCTGACTGGCAGCACAGCAGACCTGCCCTTTGACTTATGAGGTGAAAGAGTGGCATCGCATTGCATGGCTGTCTGTGTGTGTGTGTGTGTGTGTGTGTGTGTCTTTGAATTTACTCAAGTGTGTGGATGGGAGGTGGTCATAATGAAACACAGACCGACAAGTCTGCCACTGCTGCTGTAGTCCCTCATGCTCCCAATGGATCATCTCATGATCCCCTGAGTAGGGCCACACATGGGAGGGGAATACACACACACACACACACACACACACATACACACACTAAAGTCAGACTGCAAAGGAACAACCATGCTTGTGTTGGCCTGACCCCTTGCCTGTGATTCCAACCGCAGGG
Source organism: Sardinella longiceps (assembly GCA_027497455.2). Lineage (NCBI taxonomy): Eukaryota > Metazoa > Chordata > Actinopteri > Clupeiformes > Clupeidae > Sardinella > Sardinella longiceps. The sequence continues at coordinate 22,333,126 of JAODXP020000015.1, read as the reverse complement.
TCAGTGTCCATAACTGAAGGGAGGATTTCCCCCCTTGGTGTGTCGTCGTTCCACCCGACGCACACACATACACACACACACACACACACACACACTCCCATCAAAGGAAACGCGCTGACCGCAAACAGCGACGGACGTCACTTACAGAGTACTACATAATAAAGTAAGGCTGGCTCTAAGCCCACCTAAGACCCTCAGATCCTTCTGTCAGCTGGGATGGGTCCGAATGGAGTGTGGGTGGGTGGGTGGGTGCAGTCATCAGTTCTAGCTTGGATCTTCCAGTAGTGCCTTTGGAACAGATTGGAATAAGTTTAAGTACATGTGTCCTCCACACTCACACCTACTGCACGCACTCAATGATGATTTTTATTGATGTCCTACTTCAGTTTGATTTAGGCTTGAGACTTGAGAGGGTGAAGTTGCCTTTGGATTTGTTTTACCTCCCCTTGACTATTCAAGTTTTTTTGAGTGCAACACAGCCATTCTTGTGTAGTTGCTCTCTCTCTCTCTCTCTCTCTCTCTCTCTCTCTCTCTCTCTCTCTCTCACACACACACACACACACACACACACACACACACACACACACACACACACTTAATATTTCTCAACACCACCTCTGCCAAAAGGTCCAGCTTTGAACTACGTCTCAATTTGCTCTAACGTGTAGCTTTTCATTAGGGAAAAGGGCAAGATGTGTGTGAGTACTGTAAGTAAGAGAGAAAAAAGAGAGTGGTGTGTGTGTGTGTGTGTGTGTGTGTGTGTGTGTACACGTGTGTTGCACTCCATGTGAAAATGTATCCATTACGCCTGCTTCCCAGACAACAAGACAGCTGTGTGTGATTGTGTGCTGGAGTGGTTTCATCCTGATTACACAATACCATTTCAACACTTTGCCTATTGTGCTAAGCACTGTCTTTTTAATGGCGGCATTATTATAAAATATACATGTAATAAAACTCTATTATTCAGCCTAAAATTATGGCTCATGAAGCATTATGTTGTTTTTTTAAGGTTAACTCTCTCGTGCAGGCCTTGTAGCCAAGTTTGGACAGAACCCCAACTGTGTTTTAGTAGCTTTTATTTTGCGAAGCTTGCCATTACTCTTATCTGTTTATTTTACTACCTGTACAAACATAAATTTGATTACCACCCATTACATCGTCTGGTTTTGCTGCAGGATAACAAAGTAAATCTTTAAAAAATCTAGATCAAGAACAAAAGCATGCCTCATACATTTGGCATGCCTGTGCACCAAAAAGCAATAAATAAACACCGCCATTTTAAGCACTGAAACAAAGCCAGTCTCCCATAAACATTAACAGGCTCTATCGTGAATGCGTACGCAAATAACTACTCGCGGAGCTGTTAAAAGCTGATCTCTCTCTCGCTCTTTTTCTGCGTGCGTATTTATTAATTTGGCTGGGGCTTTCATCCGAGGTTTATGAGTGGTCTCCAACCCACACACGCGGACGAAGCGCGATGTTAAACAGGGTTAGAGCTCCACAGTAAACAATTCCAGCCACACACGCGCACGCCACAGGGAGGAACATCCAAATAGCAGTAATAGGAAAAAGATGAGCGGACCGTGCGCCCGCCCTAGCTCTTGGGCTGGGCGCTGTGGACATCAGGGAGAACAGTCACCCGCACACTCTGTTGCTGACTGAATTGATAGTGTGGGCTTCAGGTTTTTCATCTTGGGTGAGGATAGGTCTACCACTTGCTTGACACATTTCAGAGCAAGATGAATGCTGTTGTTGCTCTTTTCCTCTCCTTTTCCCCCCAACCAAATAGTCTAGGCCTCGCCAAGTTTTATTGAGAACACTGAGACAATTTAGTCATAAAAGTGCAGATTATAACAATCAAATTCACATTAATCATTTTTGTGTTGAACCGCAAGCATTTCGAGCCAATTCTAAGCTTCCATTATAATGTTGATACAATGAGTGGTTCAACTGGATCTAAATGTATTCACCTTAAAAGACGCTTAAAGTAGCTAAAGTGACATCTATTAACTTCAGCTGGCAGTCCCGACCTAACAGCTGTTAGAAGAGTGCGGTTTAGCCTAATTAGTAACTCTGACGAGAGGGGTCAGTTGTGATTAGGATGTATTTTTGAGTTGGCCTATACGTATGTACACCAAGTAGGAGTTTTCTTCCCCAAGTCTACTAGTTAATTGTGAACTCTCTCTCTGTTTGACCGATGGGATTCACTGGGCTATGAATCCCACTCTCGTAGACATCAGTAAGTTCCAAGCATGTTTTCTTTCTCACTGTTTTTCTCCTTTACTTTCCATTCGCTTTTCATCCCTCTGCTCTGTCTTTTAGGTTCACTCCCTCGCTCAGTCATTCCTCACTCTCTCTTCTCCCTAAAGCATGTCCAATAGGACAGACTAATATTTGGACAGGTGTTCCCTTTTTATACACACTATCTTCAGAGAGAGAGAGGGAGAGAGCGCATTGGCCAGAATACTACATATTTTTTCAGCATAATACAGAGAGCATTCAGAAGGTTACAACCAGATCCATCGATAGCCTGCAACCGTCCACAATCTTTGTAACAGTAATCCCCAACAATAAAAGCTGTTAAGCGCCAATTCTCTCTTTTTTTACGCTTTAGAAATGTTCGTTTTTTCATTGTTTCAAATAACGGAGGAGGCCACATCTGGAGGACAGATGTTGGTCCCACCGCGTATTGCTTCTCTCCTTTCTTTCACCCTCGGTGCAGTTCTTCTCTCTTTCATGCAAACACATAGCCTACACACAAGTGCACACACAGCTATCTATTCTATTTTATTTCTCCTCCACAGAAACACGAGAGCGAGGCTGATCCTTTCGGCCTCACTCACTCTCGCACTGATGGACCACCCACACGGGGCAAAACTTCGCTGCACTGTACAGATGGTAGGAAATACAGAGGTGGGAATTTTTTTCGTCTCTCGTTTGACGGATGGTTTTAGCAGACTAACATTTACTTCAACGTCAAAACCGTAACCTGCCCTTTGCAAAAGACTGACAGGGAGAAAGAGTGCGGATATCTTCAGATGATGGTGGAGCCTCTCGCATTATGTCTCAATCCGTCTGTCTGCTCATCACATAGTTTGTATCTCTCAGCCTCCCACACGGGGTCTCCCCGGGAAACCGCGTGAGACGTCCTGGAACGGCAGCACCGGAGAGGGTTGAAGCCAGCAATATTAAAGATCTTAAAGTGTTCCATCAACTCTTTCTCTGTCAATAATAGCCTAGATCACAGTCATTATTATGTTATTTTCCTTGCCAACTCGGCACCAGATCGATTTACACAACTGTAACAATTGTTATTAATTAATTAATTATAAAGCTTACAAAATTAGATCTACTTTGAAGTGTCCAAAAACCACTTGCTCAAGAAAATTAGTGTAATAATACAATTAATATTTTACCTCAATAAGACCCTCAATAACCATCCATGGTGTTCTTTATCTTAAAACAATTATGCATTATAACACAGTGTGCACTTAAAGCTGTGAAATCAGTAGTAAAGGCCTAGTGTATGGGAGCCACAGTGAAAGCTGAACTGACTCAATACATACTGTAATTTGTCATTGCAAATGGCACTGCTCATATATCCAAATAGAAAGAGGATAATTGATTTGTGTAATTTGTTGGCAAGCATAATTATAAAGCTAGAATAATGCCCAATCATGTATGTCTGTGTAATATAAGGCGGCACATACTGTAGCGATGATAAATAAACAGTAGTGCAGGTCTCCCACTGTGAACTTCAGCCATTGCAGCCACGGGCATATCCTGATGAATGCCTGCATTTGCCATGTTAACTTTACAGTTAAAAAAGTAGTGATTTTTACTTTTGTATTTGTACTTTTTCCAAAATGATTTTGGCCCTTTTTTGGTGATTTTTGTGTGTAGGCCTATATTATTTTTTCCTAGGTCTATTAGATCTATTGTATATTGACTCTATGGTCATAATAATTTTATTTATTTTAATCAATTTCATATATTAATTAAACTCTTTTTGTAATTGGGATTAATCCTCTTTTGTAAGGCTGTCCCTCAAACGTTTACATTTTTGTGTTTGAATGTAGTGCAGTGTTGAAATGTCCCATAAGTGAAATGCCAGCTGACTGACTTGGGTAATTTAAACAATTACAACCTTAAATAATTATGATAAAGTATCCTATAGGTACAAGCTCACTGTGGCTCTCCAGAAAACATGCTCTGTCTTAGAGCATATGTTGTGTCTTTGCTTAGCTGCATACTCTACTGCAGTGTGTTAATATGTAGCGTCCATGCATTTTTTTTTTGTTTGGTGCGTCTGTAAACTAGTGTCTCTGCTGCCGCTTCTGTGTGCAACCTCACTGGGTCTTCTTCTGGCGTTTCCTCCTGCCCACCTCAGTAGCCACTGAGCCCACAGTGACACCCAACATGCTGCCCACCGGCCCACCGACAAAGAACCCCACCAGGGCCCCCAGCAGAGCACTGCCCCTCACCAGCCCGGGCACACTGCGCACCCATCCAACTAATGTGTCCCACAGTCCCCGTAGGAAGGAGGGAGGGGGTACGGCAGGAGCAAGAGATGAGTCGTCACCCTCTGTGAGGTCATCATCGTGTGCCTCTGTAGTTTCTGTTGCTTCCGTGGGCCCAGTTTCATCCTCAGCCTGAGCCTCTGCCACTGCCTCTTCCTCTGGCTCTGGAGGCGATGGGGCCGAGGGGGAGAATGAGGAAGGCTCCTGCTCCGTCCCTGGCCACTCTTCTCTGTCTCTTCTCAGCCTCCCTTGCTTCTCGGGCTCCTGAGGGGCAGGCCAAGCGTGGAAGTCCACCCCGCTCTCCCTCACCACCTGTTCCACCTTCGCCAGCAGCTCCTCCACACTCCTCCTCTCCACCACCTCCTGTTCTACCTCTCCATCTTCCTCTCCTCCTCCACCTCTCCCTCGCTCCAGGGCATGGTAGTGGTCTCCGCATCTCTCCACAAGTTTCAGCAGGTCCTGACGCTCCTTGGTGGTCACATAGTCCTCCAGACTGAGCCCCTCAGGCAGTCGGTCCATGTGGGTGAACAGAACCATTGTGTGCTTGCCAACGGCCCCAGGGCCAAACACCACCTCCAGGGCATCCAGTCCCAGGAGTTCCACGGAAGCGGGTCGGTCCACGGGGACGCACAGCAGGAAGGCATGGGGCCCGGGGGCCACCAGAGCCAGACAGGAACGGATCTGCTGCTGGACCTCCTCCGGGGAGAGCTCCGTGCAGAACCAGTCCGGGGTGTCCACCACGGTCAGCTGAGGAGATCAGAGCAAGACACATTTTCGAGAAAGATAACACAAATAATCAAACTTATACATATTTTTGGTATGTGGACAGTCTATTATTAAGACCACAATTGAATATGATTTCTTTGTAAACGCACACCTTATGAGGTGCACAAGGTGATCAAAGCAAACTTGTAGAAAGAAAAAGGTGTCGTGCCACACTCAGAACTTCATGCAATTTATTAATACCAATGTTTCGGCTTACACCTTCTTCAGGGTCTCTCCAGACCACAATTGAAAATAAATGAAGAACTCTATATGGGGGTGTTAATAGAAATAGGAAGATGCCTTTGATTAATCAGTGAGAACAAATCTTAGTAGTACCCCAATGCAAAGGCTCAGCACTTTTAATAAATTAGAAGAAGAAGAAATGCACTGGAGCAAATCATGCCACTACATGTAGCCAATAAGAATGCCTGCAAAAAAATCTTCAAGGTCAAGGCCATTAATTAGCAAAGGAAACAATTTAAAATACCTGTCTCCCGGCAACAGTTGCAACTCTGCTTTCACAGTCACGTGTCCCAGCTGCTCCCCCTGAGACATTAAATGCCCTGCTTCCCAAGATGCAGTTCCCAGCGGCGCTCTTGCCTGCACCAGTCTGCCCCAGCAGAACCAGACGCAGCTCACGGCCCGTCTGATCCGAGGGCAAGGAGACGGGATCTGAGGAGGAGGCGGACGGTGCAGAGGCTGCGAAAAACACAAACTGAGTGTGAGAGGAGGACTAAGCTCACCCAGCTCCCGCAAATTGCATTTCAGAAAACTTACAGCCAGGGCCACAATCACTAATAACGCACAGAAGTAAAATAGTATCTTTGAAAAGGAATGAGTACTATTCACATTTTTTTTATTTATTTTACGCACACCCAAGAATGTTTTTGAGTTCCTCATATTTGTGTTAATCTATTTGCCATACATATTCAACAGATTGGAAAATGGCAGACTAATGATTTGTACTAAATTACATGTAGTTTATACACAATTAACTGAAAGTTGATTTATATATATATATCATGCTGAAAATAGTAACATTTTTAAATAGCCTACTAAAGGAAATGGTCATGCAAATTCAAAGTTCTCAGCTTTTTTTAAAAAAAAAAAAAAAAAAAAAAAAAAGCCTAGCCTATTTAAAATAAATGGTTTCCTATGACCCATGTTATGATTACTAATACTTCCTATTAGATCCATGTGTTGTATGAGCCATACTTTCATGTTATTTATCCAGAGGGATCATAACAGGCCTGCAATAAAAAAAGATCAGATTCCGAGACTAAACATCCAACTTCTCCTGTCTGTTTACCAGATATTACTTCGTCGTAGGCTACATTAAAACAATAACGTAGTTTACATTTTGCCAACAGCTTGGCTTAATAACATCACACGTTGTTTGTAGCTTTACAAGGGTCCCTACACATTAACTTGATAATTGAAAAATTATTTATACAATTGAGGTTATGTACAAGACGTTTTTGGTAGCGCACATCCTCCACGTTGTTGCGTTTGGTCCAGTAACAAGGGGTGTTTTAGCACAACTTTGTGTACACTAAAAATGTTCACATTGATAACATTCATGTGTAGAAACGTTGGTTATACTATGGGTGAAGTTGCATGATGTTTTGGTGGTTTAAAACTGTCATCACGGCATTTATTGTGATCATAACTGCCCAAGTGCTCCCATTAACGTTAGTGAATTGACGAAAACGTGATCTTTAAATGGCGCTTCGTCGAAGCCTGTAGGGCAGGCTATACGAAGGTTTGACATTGCCACATTAAAACAATAACGTAGTTTACATTTTGCCAACAGCTTGGCTTAATCCACAGTCCATCACCTAAGCCTAATCGAGTCACGGAGATGCTTTTCTCTTGTCATCCACTAGCTAGCGATGTTGGATAATTTTCCAACATGCAGTAGGCTAGCAGAGCAACTGAAGTTGGGATAATAAAGTTGATATCAACATCGCCGAAGTGACACAATATGCTTGTTTTTCACATCAGCATCGGAGTTATTGATGACAATTAAGTTTAGATGAGCCAAGTTAAGTCAGCTGTTTTTTTTTTTTTTTTTTCTAGACGTAGGTACATAGCTAAAGTTAAAGTAACCACATTTTAACTTGCTAACGTTAGCACAGGGGGCTGGGGTAGGCAACTTCACTGATGCAGTGGTGAGTTTTTGAGAGCATATAACCAAGGCTTTATTAATGATGTTGTGAGCTAATCTTTCCAGTTTCAATTCTTAACAAGTTTCAAAGACAAAAAGAAATTAATTATAAATAATATTACCTTATAACCTGCTCGTTCACATAGGCTACTCCTCATCCAGTTCTTCTTAATCATAGAACACTGTCGCCACCTACTGGGTAGGCATAGACATTGCAGAATTGTGCTATTCAGAAGTGTTCTGTCAGCAACAGAGCAAGATACAAACATTGCATTGATTTATTGTTAACAGAAGCCCGTCTGTGTAAAGTAAATGAAAGGACATGTGCTTGTCTCCATTCTTAGGCACTCTGTTGAAGTCATCATCAATCATCTTTTGTACAGCTTCAATTCATTTATTTCCTACAGATAACAAATTGAATATCCAACATTCCTATCATTTTCTCATCTAAAGATAAAGGGTCAAATCTGCTGTAGCTCAAATCTGCTGTAGCTTTTCATCATGACTCAGATAGTTACCTCCATATTGGGCCTCCAGCATCTCGTCCTTGGCTCCTTCTTTATGCAACAGTGCATCCATGGCCTCATCATTCTCTGCCTCCTCCAGATTCCTGTTCTGACCTCTCCATCCATCTGCTATTCCATCTTCATGATCTTCATCAAAGTCTATAACATTCTTGCGTTCCATCCTTGAGTGTTTCAGGCAGCTAAATTAGAGGTTTAAGGCATCATTATTCAGCTTAGGTACACATTTTACCCATGATGCTCATTTACTCTCTCATTGGTTGTTTGGTCAATAAGACACTGGCCTTATTAATTGTCAGTGCAATGACGTTAAACTATCTAATATCACACATGACTGGTAAACCTGATTTGATTCAGTAACCTGATTTTTCTGGTCGTGACCAGAGTTTGAACTGAGCTGCTGGTAAATGCAGCAGCCTGTTTTCCTCACCTGCTCCAATAGGATGGCAGACTACTTTCCTTCTGTTGCCAAGTTTCTGAGGCAGTCTACAGCACTCCCCAAGGCTATGAGTGAGCGAGAGAGTGAGTTAGAGGGAGAGAGACAGATGGAGAGAGAGACAGACGTGGAAAGAGAGAGTGAGGGACAAACAAGAGTCCATTCCATGCACATGACTCATTACACAAGAATGTTTGCTCCTGGGGCACAATGAGTTCGGTCGAATCTACTGTAACTTTCATATGAATTATGGATTTCCTCCATAACACAAAGTACCCATGGTCAACAGTGACACACCCACCATACTATATACAGTAACACTGTGCCAAACATAAGTCATTTCTGACAGCTGAAACAGTTCAAGAGGCACACAAGTCAAACTTAAGTCATGTGGAAAGACTGCATGAAAGCAGCTTCCAAAGCATCGTTTAAATGTAATTTTACCTTTCAAAAGCCTGCTTTCTAACAGCCTTTTGTTTTTCAAAGTGTGCTGTTCACTTCCTCCTCTAGCCTCTGCTCTCAATCCGCTGCCATCTGAGAGCACAGCACAACACGCAGGAGCAGCAGCAGCGGTGGCAGGGGTTCCTCCCTTCCTCACATGACTGTATACGGTCACTGGGCCTGTTTCTGCGGTGCTCAGAGGAGTGTCTCAAAAACCTCTCAGGGATGTGAGCAGTGAGCTTCAATGACTCACGCAGGAAGCTACGGTATGCACACACATTTTCTCTCCCCTCTCTCTTTGAAGACACTCCCTTAAGAAAGACTGGGCACCCAAACACTGACTTCACCCTTTACCTTCCTGCTTTGGCTAACATCTATTTTCTTTCTTTCCTTCTTTAAAAAAAAAAAAAAAAAAAAGGAAAAAATCCGGGTGTGGGCTGCTACTGGATTCCTTGGCAGTGTTTCAAGAATAGGCTTATTAAATCAAAGCTAAGCTAGGCTAGCAGATCTGCCCAACAGAAAGGGGAGGGGAGTGTCAAGCTTGGGGATGCGCTGCATACTGACAGAGCAGGAATGCTGACTATGTGTAAGAACGTTAACTGCCCACTTTGTCTACTCTATGTCATACAAGCTGCTTCTGGAGCACAGGGGCAACCAGCCTGACGACATTTTCAGAGAAACTGACATTATACTGTATGATGTAAAACACAAAAACAACAAAAAAGGGAAGGACGTTCTTAACACTTTGTGTTTTTTACTGTAAAACTAGAAATCACCACAAGGTGCTTGAGCACACTTTCAAGACTTGTTTTTAAAAAACACATGCTTCTTTTTACATTTTTAGCATGATTTTTTAGAATCATACACATAGAAAATACAATGAGAAACTACAATTGAAAAAAAAAGTGCTAAATATATTATCTTCATGGTACAATAATAAAAGCATAAAACTAGGTTGGACCCTGACCTGTTGTTCGAGTAAAAAATTATTATTTTTTACAGACAAGACGGATGCTTGAAAATGAGGCAGTAACAAATACTGTACATTGACATCCATACACATACAAATGTACACACACACAAACACACGCACGCACGCACACGCACACACACACACACACACACACACAGTGCATTTCACACAATGCATTTCCCCACATAGAGACATAAGTGCTCACGGTCACACAAACATAGAGTAACATTGACACCTAATGAATTCACACATACAAATTAAAAGCGCTCTCTAAAATAGAATTCCTGTTTTCCTTAAAAAATAACGATAAAAAATAACTAAGAATTTTAAAAATGCATTAAAAACATGTCCATTTTTTTTTTTTTTTTTTTTTGGTGGTACACGCCAAATCCGTCCTTTTGAATTCCCAGGATACTTTTAAGGTCTTTTCAAGGAGTCCTTTGACTGTCTTCCTGTTACATAACAAAAAGAGGGACGGTCCTCATAGTCCAGGCATGATGTAAGCAATGTTGTCCAACGTCTTTGACTGTAACATGAAGGCACAGACAAAAGACCATCATCAACACCACAAGATTACTGTAGATAAGCTACGATAAGATAAAATGTTACTTTATCAATCATAAATTCATGCATCCTGTAGCATCCATAACAAGATACACATACACATGATCCAATACACCAAAAAAAGCACTTCCCTGTCCAGGTTGCCAAGTACTGGTCACCTCAATAGGCACAGGTAAAACACAAGAGGTAGCAAGTAAAACAAGCATCCCTCTTCAGAAACAAACACATACAGTCAGCTGTATCTGCTTCCTCCCAAAAATATTTCAGGCACGAATACAGAAATCCTCACCAAGACATTCCGTGGACAGCCGTTGAGCTGTGGGATTTGAGCTGTTAGGCAGGTGAGCGGGCCAAGAGCACACAAGATGGAGTCCAGCAGCACAGAGAGGCTTCCAGATACGGCCACCATACCCTGGACACAATCAAACAAAACATATATGAATGACTTGACACAATTGTTATTGTGACAGTACTTCATAGAAGTAATCTGATTTAAACACTTAGGTAGCCTGGCTTTGGCCATCCTCTTGGTCTATGGTTTAGCTTCATACAAGGGTCTGGCATTTCACCATTGATGAACGATTGCAAGCTGGAGGTATGTACTGTAGAAGTTTGAAACGATTAAATTTAAATGACCAAAAGATTTGGTGAAAAACAGAGCTTTACCATGACCAAAAATATAACCTATAAAATATTATTTACTCTTAAATCATCTGACAAGGCTTTGAGCCTGGTAAGAATGAGCTGTCTTTCTTATTAAGAAACTCTCCCACACAAGTTCAAGATGACAAACTGGCCCCAACAGCAGTTTTATTTCCCTACATGTTAAAAAAGGATATTTATCTGCCGTTTTGAGGCTCATCATACATTATTTCTTTTATTTGATTATTTTTGCCCTTACTCCTGTCTCGGCATGTACAATGAGCAGTGTGGTCTTTGGTATTTTTTGCCCTCAACGGTGCCTTCCAGGCATCGCTACCTTCAAGGCACTTCTCCACTCAGTTTAGGGTTAGGATGAAGGTTGAGGGGGTTAGGGTTAGGAATAGGGTAAGGGTAGTGCATTTTAGACTGTGCTGCCTAGAAGGTGCCGTTGGGGGCAAAACTACAAGTGTGTGTACGACCTTAATGAGGACACTGAGCTGATGGATGCGCTTATGTCCTGGCTGGCAACATGCCCTTATTACGCGATTGATCCAAAGAGGAACACTGTTTATTTTACTGATCAGCTGAGTCTATTTAAGCCACGCGGAAACAATTTTTCACTCAGAACATGCTGTGCACTCAAGGCTGGCACAACGACAATGTCAAACCAAACACCAACCTTTACAAAAGCATGAATACTTAGCTGCTCAGCTGTATGTGCACGAGTGTAGGCTAATATAAATAAAAATAAAAAAAGGGTGGGGTGTGGCAGTCTAGCCTGACTTTGGCCATCCCCTTGGTCTACGCTTTAGCTTCGTACAAGGGTCTGGCATTTCACCATTGACAAAGGATTGCAAGCTGGAGTTGTGAACAGTAGAAGTTTAAAACTATTAAATCTGATTTCACGCAATCGCTAATGTTATGCACCAGCTTGGTTGTGAAGTAGATAAGCTACGGTAACGCTACAACAACAGAAACCCAACTTCATCTCTCACAACTCCCGACTCTGCATGTTTATTAGCGCGAGCTAGAATTGATCTCTGCAAACCATGCCAATGGCCGGAATGCCAGACGAGTCGTGGAGGGAAATCATTATTGAGCGGAGCTACGTAGGAAGGCAAAGCCAGGTTAGTGGCAGTCCGATGTACTTCAAATTTTCTTGCAAAGTAGTACAGGGTCCTATAGGATTAATCTCCACTTTCCTTTATGACCAGTTAGGAGTCAGGGTCTACATTTTCCCAGTCTCATTAACACAGGACAGTGTTCTGTGCAATACCATAGGTCTGGCCTAAGGTCAAGGCCTCTGTTTCCCAAAAGCATAGTTGCTAAAAAGTTAGCAACTTACTTAGTTGGCAATGGGAAATTGCATTGCAACCAACAAAGTTGCTAATTTAGTTAGCAACTATACTTTTGTGAAACAGACCCCTGAGCAGTGTATAATGTTGAGCAGAGAACAGTGGTTTCTCCAGTCTTACCTCTGTCTCCTGGAGCCTGTGGCCGATGAGGGACAATGACTCGCCCAGGAGTTGCAGGTGTGCTGCTGCGTCGATAGGATCCACCTCTGGGACACGTGCTGGGGACAGTGATGTTCCCATCGAGGATCTCCCAGGAGACAAACCTCCAGCTATTCCCTTACTTGAACCTGTATGGATATCAGGAGAGAAATAAATGTACATTATATATACTTTGGGAAATGAGGCCTCATAACTAGGGTAATCAGAATATATTCTTTCTAAAAATGTATGTTTTAAAGAATAAAAGTATTCAAGAGATAATCTAGACATATAAATAATCATATACTGTACTCTTTTATCTGACAACCCCCTGTATGAATTTGGAGGTATTATTGCAAACTATGTGGTTTAAAATAGTGCTTGAATATGCGTCCACTGTGGACACCATGTATGAAAGGGTTAAAGACAGAGAAAATGGGAATAGATTGTCATTCAGGGAAAAAAGTGATACTATAGAACAACATGGTTAGTTAGTCAATACAGTTTGCCAGTCCTGGAAATGTACCGGTAACGAGGTAAGGCCAGCTCACCTTTACTTTTACCATCGCTGGTTGAACTCTTACGTTTGACAGTGGTGGCCTCAGCTTTGTTCTGCTTATGCTGCAAGTACTGCGCTTTCTGCTTCCATACCTGCAGAAGGATAACAGAAAAAATGTTGTGCCTTGTTTTTCAGTCATTTTCACATGGAGACTTCCAAATGTACTCTGAGATGAAGTAATGTATTATAAAGAGAGGGAACCAAGAGGAAGAGAAGGCTGATGGAAGACTTAAAAAAGAGGGAGAGGAGACACACCAATTTGTCTTTCTCTGGAAGCTGCTTCCACACCTCTGCAAGCTTTTTGCTCAGCTCTCCAAACACTGTTACAGCAAGAATAATGACAGGGTTACTTTGATGTTCCTTTGCTGAAGGAGAACTTCTGCTCATGACCTGAATAAAGATCTACTGTAGTTGAGCACTTTGCACCATGCAGTCAATATCCAAAGAAAAAGATCTAATATGTCTGATCATCATACAGTACTTACCCAGTCCAGGCTGCTCAGCGTTGATGTTTACCCTGTACTCCTTGCAAAATACCTGATATGCGGTTGTGTTTTTCTTCTTGGGCTGATTGACAAGAGAGATATTGTAAAAATTACGAGTTTGGTATGTGTCAGTTTCACCACATCCGTGAGCACAGGGGTAAGGGGAAATGCCTAACCTTATCTTTGTCGTGCTTTTCGCGGTCTTTCTCCTCTTTCTTTTTCTTCTTCTCACTCGTGACGTCACTGCTGGTGTGGTGATGTGAGGTGACTGGGGTGGCTATGGGATACATCCCACCTGAAGAGCTGTGATTGGATGAGCTATGGGAATGGGAGTGGCCTCGAGAGGGATCTGGGAACAGTCATCAACCATAGGGTTACATACAAGCAAGTTTCATTAAGCTTTAGTCATTTCTAACACATCAACACGTAGTCAACACATTGTATACTGAAGCTATTTGTGGGCCCTGGTTCATGTCAACAACAGTGAAGTTGCAAGGCTACAAACAGGGGGGCAAGTGGTTTGGTGGTAGTTTACAATTAATTACATTTGCATCAAAGCTGCTACAATAGATTTAAGATTATACACTTTACTTATCATTCTAATAGGGCCTCAGTGTCAAGACGACACTGAATTATATTAATCAATCAAGAGGAAAGAGCCAGACTCTCTGGCTCATAATTTTGTTGGACAGCACATGGGACTACATATCATAATTCTACTCACCTGAGTGACCCTTCTTGCTACTGCTGCTTCCTTTGCTATGCTTCTTCTCTTTTGAGCTTTTGTCTTTCTCCCTCTCTCTGTCTTTCTCCTTATCCTTCTTTTTCTTGCTCTTTTTGCTCTTCTTCTTTTTCTTGGAGAGGTGGGTGTACGTGTCGTCAATGACCAGCTCTCCTGCCTCCAGCTCAGCCCCTGAGGTAGAGCTGTCACCTCCCAGGGAACCCAAAGAGCTCCCATAATGCCCTTGATGAAGAGATGATGCAGAGGATACAGCAGTGGCATAAGATGGTACATATCACATCACACCATGAAATGAGATATAGTAAAGCAAGAAAATAACTGCCTGGAATGAACAGATAAAAATCTCGAAAAAGAAATCTAGTCAGGGATCTATCTGGGGTACTCATGCTCAGAAATGCTAAACTCAATCGAGACACTTCCAGCAAGAAGTTTAAGACAAAATCAAAGTCTGTTGTGTTTTTGATAAACTTAAAATCACAGCAATACAACATCGACATGAAAACAAAAAGCTCACCTTCAACCTCCACCTCTTTGCCCACAACAGGCAGCGGCTCTGGGTTTTGCTGTTTTTTCTTGATGGTTTTAGGCTGCAAGCTCCTGTCTCGCTCCTTCTCCCTCTTGCCACTGCTCTTTTTATTGGAGGACGAGAAAGAAGACAAGGGCGACGTGAGGCCTGACGAGGAGGAAGGGTTCGTGGATGATGAGTGCGCCCCTGGAAAGGAGGGGAAGCCCTCGGCCCCCGGCGCATCCTTTTCTTTGGGAGAAAGGATGAGTTTCATTTTGAGTCCCTCCACTTCCCGCAGCGTCAAGGGCTCCCCTTTTCCTCCACTGCTACCGCTGCCGCCACCGTGAAAAAGGGACGACCGCGAGGAGGATGACGAGGAGTGAGAGTGCTTCTTCGAGGAAGACCCAGTAGACAACATGCCCCCGCTAGAACGCTGGTGAGGAGGGTAGGAGTGTCCCCCTGGCTTAGATGAGCTGGAGCCCCCTCCCCCACCACCACTGCTGCCCCCCTCACGCTTGCGCTCCTTGGACGAGTGGGAGGAAGAGGAGTGGGAAGAGGAGGGAAAGGGGGGGTAGGAGGGCTTCTTGTGCAGATGGGAGCCGGGATCAGAGCCGGTGGCCAAAGGAGAAGTGATGGCCTGGAGGAGACCCATAGCCGTGTCCGTGGAGTGGGAGGAATGATGCTGCGAAGACAGGGACGGCGAATGATCTGAAGACTTCTTCTTCTTCTTATGCGGAGGAGGACCTGAGCCATGGTGATCTGAAAAGCAAGAATAAGCAAGTTGACAGAGCATCACTAGAGTGATTTTAGACAAATTGTAATTTGCAGACAATAATTTACATGAAAACCAATGCTAAAAAACTATAACATGCCATGCTGGGGAAGCAGTAATGGATAGAAACCAATTTCTTTGTACAGTCAGACCAAATTACCTCTGTAATAGTAGTCATCACTTTTATGTTTTTTCTTCTTTTTGTGCAAGTCTCCACCCACTAGGAACAATTCTGAATCCTACGGGAAGAAAGATTTTCATAAATAACAGCAATGTGGAAATGTTGTCTCAAATGTGACTACACTATACAGAGGTCTAAGACACTACTGTATTATAGTTGGGGGATAGTAAGAGAGGATGTAGGCTACTTCGGTTACCCATCATCACCCCAACCGCTAAGTGTTACCTTAGGATTTTTCTTTGAGGACTTGAGCACCTGGGCGGCGATTTCCTCTTCCTCTCGGAGAAGGTCTTTGTAGGAGCGCCTCTTCTCCCGCTGGCTGCGACCTGCCACCAAGCCAATATCTCCCTCCATCATTGACACGTCTAGAGGATAACGTTTTCAGTCAAAATAATTGTTTAGGTAATAACATATGGTCTGTTTGTGTGCTAATGTCTGATCATTAGGTTTCATGTGATTTAAAGGTAAGGTATAGGTAACTTGCCCATAACCCCTTTCTTCTTGACCTCTTCAAAAGCCATAACTGTCCCACTCCTTGTGCAAACTGCTAGGCCAGTCAGACTTTGGGGGAAATCCCAGTATTTTCCCCTGTGTTAGACAAATGTTAACAATGGTAAGATTATGTTTAATGGCGGTATTGTGCCGCTGTCAGTAGCCTAAAGTGGCATTTGACAGATGACTGCAAACTCTACACCACTGCATATTGAAACTTTTGAGGCGCCTGCAAACGCATTCGGAAAGGAAACCAATTACGTTACTGTTTCCAGTTAGGCCCACTGTTGGTTACATTTTAGTTTCCAAAAATCTTGAACGTTAGCTTGTCATATAGAATTTAGGTGATGATGGGGTTGAAACCACTGTTTTGAGTTACGACAGGGTTGCAAGTGGCAAGACTGTAAATGCTCTCTCCAACAAGCTAACAATCATTGACAGTAATTTTGTGTTCGTTACAGTAGTCTAATAAGGTATAAGGTGTTGGTGTCAAATTTGGGGTTTATTTTGGGAAGCGATTTCCCGCCTACTTTCGAAAAGATACACAAACACACCCCCTTCACTTCAACAGTGTCCCGTTCTCCCATCCCTCACGAAAGCCACACTCAAGACTGGCTCTGAGCGACAGTAGCACTGACAATTCTATCAAGACAGCCCCTGGCTTCTGCGTATGTAGGCCCGATTCGGGGTAAATTCTGTTTTGTTATGATATGCAAGCAATATTACCTCCGTAAATACATTTATAGCACAGTCTGAATGAAAGCACACATTTAACAGGCACGGCAAACAAAAAAACGACGAAAATAGCCTCTCTAGTTACCTCTACTGGTCCCCGATGATCAAGCGGCGCCAGTCGCCATCTTTGAATTCTGTCAACAACAATGCAACAACCAGAGGAGGGAGGGACCAAGAAGCTACTGAGGTTTACACAATGAGAGCTCTTTCAGAGTGTATAATTAATATCAGCAGTTAGACAAAGCGGATACATTTGACTTTACACATCCTGTTAAACAAGATGCATGCAAAGCAACATAAATTTGAATGCTATAAAAGAGGTTAATAGCTTGGCAGGAAACCACAACACGCCTTTCATTTCAGTTTTTTTGTTTATTCATTTCACTTGAGTAACATCCATGTAAAAAAAAGGACATCTATTTGTTTGGCTATAAACAAATGCATGAAATACATCAAGGCAACAAAATAAAGGCAACACAGATGTTGAAACAGTAAAACGGAATGCTGAGCTTTTGAGCAGAGGGCCGATGGTCATTTGCAGAATTAAATAGATGTACAGTAATGAGGCTCATTTATGTTTAAAAAAAATTATCTTAAAGAATGTCAAGGTTTTATCAATTGCAAATATATGCAAACTCACTCTCACTCTTTCTCTCTCTCTCTCACACACACACACACACACACACACACACACACACACACACAAACAAACCACGCCGTACCATACCAATATCATTAACTTGACTTCTACCTATCACCTAAATTCTGTAGACTGAGAGATGTGAAGTTCGCCAAAAGGTCTGTCACCTCATCTACCTGAAGGAAACAGAAAAATTGTATTAATACATCAGTACTGACAGTGTGTTACAAATGACTAGAAACAACAAAATAACCTTTTTAAACCTATAGCATGTAGCCCTAGTAAAAATCTATCCACTTGTCCACAAAAGTACTGTAAACAAAATCAGTGATGAAAACTACACAGGGAGATGTACAACACTAGAAAAGGTTTATCTCCTGTGGCAGGCTATATTTTCATCAAAGTCATTAACATACTGACATCTGAACAATCAATGCTATGATCAGAATGGAAAGAGTATAATCAAGGTTGGATGAATTAAATTTCCTCAATGGGCCTGTGTGTTGCACCGTCAGCAAGACAGCCACCAACAACTCTTAAGTTAAAAAAAAAACAAAAACAAACAAACAGTATTTCTGTATGAAAAACAGTATTTCTACTCAGTTTGCGATAAATCCTATTTAACCTCATTTGAAAACCCTGAAGGAAAAAAAAGATGTAACCCCTGCATATTATTTAAGGTAGAAGCCAACAGGATGGGGAAAAAATACCTGTTCCTTAGTGCGGGTATGCTGCAGTTGTGTGGAGATGTGTTCGAGTCTCTCTCTGTCCTCACTGTGTCCCATCACATTCAAGTACTCCCTCAGCATCTGAATGATCTGCACAGAGGTGGAGTTACATTATCAATATTGATCATAATGAATCTAAGACCTCAATCTTGGGTCAAGTTAGAGGCTGGACAGGAGGGCTTTGTATTATGATCACTCATCACTCAACTGATATAAGGATGACAGACCTTTACAATAGACTTGACAAAAGATTGCTCAAAAAAAAGTTCCAGAAATGTGCTTCACCTGTGTGACCTCCCCTCGTAGTGTCTCCAAACTCCGTGAATCTCCATCCTGTAAGATGTTGAGTTTAGAGCGAGCTAAATGCAGTGGAGTTCTTCCAGCACGGTCCAGAGCATCCACACGGGCACCTTCAAAGACACATGTACAGTACATATTCAACAGATAGGTAACATGATGAAAATGTTCAAAGATACATGTACAGTACATATTCAACAGATAGGTAACATGATGAAAATGATTTAGTGTTCAAACATTTATTTCCATTGTAGCACTCTATAATAACCTTTCTCTATGGTTATCTATTAACAGTTAAGTAACTACTTGGTATTAATAAGCTATTAAATAACCATTTATAGAGGATGGTCACTATAAAGTTCATAGTTAATTTCCTATAATACAAAATACAGTACTCTGTAAGGATATTGTGTCCCAACACACAAATATGAAATAAAACTGATCAGTTTAATAAGTGCTCGCCAATCTAGGAAGTAGGTATGATAATAGAACCACGCTTGTGCTGTTTACAACTTACCTCCTCTCAGCAAGGTGGTGATGACAGGCACATGATTGGTACAGGCAGCTGTATAAAAAGTAAATTCTGATCAGTGTTTGAATACAACTACCCCAACAGGACACCACCGCCTCCGTCTTTGTTTTCCATTGTGTAGTTACCATGAACAAATACAGTATCATGGCAGTATTGCAGCATACATGAGTATACATTCATCATATTCATACTAAAGTTTCTGCAAGCCTTATGCCTAATTTATGCTCATCCTACTCGGTCAATGCGCATGGCTGCAGTGCCCCTCTCTGTCGCCACAGACTCTCTCTAACATGCCCTCAGATGCATGACATGCACCTCACACATTTTCTAACATCAATGTGATGGAGAGGAGACGTTGCGGATAGAGGGTGTGTGTGATTAGCCAGCTTGCTTTATTTTGGCTCCACCATAAGTATAGTTGGCAACATGCCAGTTCATAGTGTAAGCTTTGTAAATAATCTCAGAAGATGCTTAGGATGTAGATGGAAGGATTTCCCAATTATACTATGCCTATATTTCATTAAAGTTTTGAAATTCGTCAGCATTACTTTGTAGAAATGTGTGGAGTTCATGTGCTAAATAACTTGGCAGTAATAACTAGGTAATTGAGAGCTGCTATGTCACTTTATCAGCTATGTTCACTTAAAGATAGCAAGAAGCCAAACAATTTTTAGTAGACTACTGGTATGTGGGCTACACCACCTACTCTACGTCTGCTGAACTACTTTGCAAGTCTGAAGTCTGAAAAGTTCACATCTCCATTAAATACAACCATGCTACATATCTACGCTTTGCTACAGCAGGACAACCATGTATTAAGCTTTACATTACTCACCCACACACAGTCACATACACTTATTTCATCTCTTCAAATGTCTGATGTCATTTATCTTACCCAGGTGTAGCGGGGTGTTTCCAAGGCTATCCCTCTGGTTTGGGTCAGCTCCATAACTCAACAGCAGCTGGACTGAGTAGCCAATCAAATAAAGAGGAAAGTAGTATAGATTAACCCATTTGAATAAATTTGCTCTGTGTCATAGATCTTTGACATCTTCACTCATATAACTAGGACTCTAAAATGTTCAAATTGAGCTCTAAAAATCTAACAACACTCTTATTATTCCACTAAAATGAAATGTGCAATGCTCTCTGGGCCATACTGTTGGCCTATTACATTGTAAGGTCATGTGAGTAATGAGATGATATACTCCAAAAAGGACAGAAATTGTTGATATACCTACCAATAGTCTCATTTCCATTGCAGGAAGAGAAATGTAAGGCTGTTCTACCCTTGTCATCTGCTGCACAGGGGTCAATGTCTTCCTCCAGAAGCCTACGCACTGTTTGGCATATGGAGGCAAAAAGTGGTTATTACATACAGGTAGCCTATTTTCCACAGGTACAGTATGCTGCCATTGCTTACAGACCAAGTAACTTAGGTGTCTCACCTGTGTCTATGTCATTTCCATTTGCAGCTTCTCTGAGCCTCCTCACCGCTGAGGAAAGCGATGACAGATTAGGTCAGACAAGTGCTGCTGCACAAACGCTCGACTGACTGCGATTATGTACAGGACATGTTTTGCATAAACCACTGGCTGCTCTTTGTTAAGTGCTCAAAGGTGCCTTGTGATCTCTCAGTAGCTAGTAGAATCATTAACATTAGGACTCAACTACTGTAAGGCAGAATTAAATCAACAACAATTTACTACGAGTTTGAAGGCTGATTACAATGGGTCTGGACACACATCTTTCATCAGCAGTCTTAACTTACCATATAAATCTTTCCCTATTGGCCCCACATTCCGCCGGACTCTGATATGGCGCCTGGCTCGAGTCCCTGTCACTTTCCCCGGTTTGCTTCCGACTCCCGTCGCCGCAGCAGCACCAGCTCGACCTGGTTCCCAAAGCAAGTGCAAGTATCGGAGTTCTTGCTCAGCTGTCTGTCCAGTCCGATTCAGTCTCAGTGATTTGTCCCCAAAACCTGTTATCCCAAATCCGGCGGTGGCTCCCTGGTCCTGTTCGTCCTGTCCTTTTTCAGAGTCTTTAGATTGTCCAGTTCCGATTGTATACTCGCCTTCTGAGCTTGACCGCTCATCGTCGGAAAATGTTGCAACAATTGGACTCCACCCGTCCATTTTTAGGCATTTGCAAGTCCAACGTTGCTGGTCTACAATAACTAGTGCGTACTGTAGATGATCTCACGTAAAATGCATTAGGTGAGGTGACAATTTTCAACACGTTCGCACACGCATCTCTGGTCTGACTGCACATATGCCAACAGGGGCGAATGAGGAAACCGCTACATGTCTGGTGCCATTACGGCTCATACACTGAATACAATCGCAAACATCGTTGCTAGCTGTCCGATCCAACATGGCGTCTGTTTCATGTCAACGTTTCCGCCCAGTAGCGAAACCTCTTTGTAGACATAGCACAAAAACGACCAATGAAATCTCACGATACTCATGTCATCCTCCAATGAAGTCCAAAGTGCGCGGTGGTGGCCCGATTAACCTATTTTAGCCTTAATTTAACGACCTACATAAACCAAAGTCAGTGAGTTGCATCATTTTATTGTAGGCTTAATTGTTTTAATTTGGTATATTTAATTACAGAGTCATCGCAGGATTAAATAGGATATAGTTAGCCGGCTTGTATGATAAATGAAATAAACACAACTTAAATATAAAAAAATGAAATATATGAAAAATGTAAAATGTGTTTAGAAAATTCTGTTGAACATCCTACAGCACGCCCACGCACCTGCAGACATGCCTACGTCACAATGGCATGGTTCACATCACACCACATACATGTAGCCTTCAAATGTTCAGGTGTTTTCATCTTCATTTCATTACTGGCTACATCAGCGGACAGTCAACAATGATCTGTAGTCTTTTCATTAGGTAATTACAAGGTCTTCAATCTGAACAGGTTAGTAATGCTAGCACAGGTAAAGTAATGCTAATACACATCATCATAGTGAGCTGTAGTAAGCCTATTGGTTTTCAAAATGGGGCTGTGAAAATGAAGACAAAAAATAACTATTGAATATAATCTTTAACAGATCATAGTCATGGCTATGGGCTATGCCTTATGATTTAGTTTGCCCGGTACATTGGCCATATCATGAATCCTTCCTTGAGAGCCATAAAAAACTGTCCAAACCAGGTCATTTTAGGCCTCATATTTCTGGTGGCCTGCCATGATGTTTAGAAACAGATGTAATGTGGCCTGGTGTTACATTTATCTTAATTAGGTTAATAGTAGCTAGGTCAATTTTTCATTCTTTCTCTCTTATAGCTAGTTGAAAATTGATAATGCAATGATACTGCAGCTTAGATTTCAGGCCTAGCCTTCCTATAGCCCACAAACAGAGATGTTTGGCCATCCCTGAATAGAGGAATGAATTACAAAATGATTGCTTACCAAATAGTGTGCAAATTTGCCTGTTTTTGTTACCACCATTGCCATTATTCTTGTTGACAAGTGCAAACCCAGTAACATGCCCTTGTGTGGCCCACTCATGTGGGTTTTCTTCTGTTAGTTTGGGCTAATGTGGGCTAGGGCCAGCCCAAACCAAATACAAACTGGGACAGATTAGGCAATTGCCCACAGAAAACCCATGAGGGCCCCGTATGGGGCTAGAGAGGGCTAAGTGAAGGTTGCCGACACAGGGCCAGTACTGCGTAAGATTGTATGCATGCCCTACCTCCAACCAGAAGGGAAAAGAACCCCAGTTGATTGCTATGTGTTGCTATGATTCTAATTATGACATAGCTCTTTGTGATGTAGATAATACCAAGTTGTAGACCTATGTTATTTTATTTTCACAAGATGTGGAAAGACTGCTTTTACAATTAATGGTCATTTTCTTCCAGACTGAAGAAAACCTTTTGCGAGAATTTCACAATAATGGAAGGTAGGTATAATTTCCAAAGAACTTTCTTTCTATACCTAGGATTATAATTGGTATTAAAGATCATATGGAAAATATTCATACTTATATTTTCATGCTCAGGAGATCCTTCTGAGTGTGAGCCTGGTTCCTCAAAAAACCCTGATGGCTCAAGCTCTGGATCGGCGAGAAGCTCACCTCAGGAGAGGATGGAAATTTCTCCATTACAGGAGCACATTCTAAATCTCTCCGAGGAGTGAGTCCTGTTTCATACAAACTAACTAAACCATGCTTGAAAGAACAGAGGTTTGCCAGTAACAGAAAACCCATATACTCATATTTGCTCATATTTTATTTTATTTTTTTTACTTAGTGAGTGGATAGTTTTCAGCAGCATGCTGCAAACTCCTGTGAGTATATCATATCAATCATATTAGTCATGCTTATTATATGCTTTTTTTGCATTGTTCCATTTTTGTCACAGTAAGTAAATATCACCATGAATTTTCTGTTGACCACAGATGACACGGTTGCAGTTTGCGGAATTGTGCATGGCTGTTTTGAAAGTTGTGAGCCTTAGCTCAATCACTGTTATTTTGCCTGCATATGTGGGTGTGGCAAAACATACAGAGATTTTGGCCAGCAGGTCAACAACACCGGCAACCTCAGCTCTTGCATCATCTGAAAGGTAGATTTATTCAAGAACATTCCATTTATGGTGAATTTCAAACATATCACTTGAAGGAAATCGAGTCGGGCAGAGAGGTACTGTAGGCTACTGATTTTGTACTGATAACATACTAAAATCAATTCTTAATTGTCCCTCTACTCAAGGTCATATGGTACGTCAAAAGCCACATCAAGTGATGGTGCCTCCTCCTCCTCACCTGAGTTGCCTGCTGGACCTGTGAGTGAGTTGATGCGCAGGATGAAAGGGGCTCTGGCATCCATGCGTAGAACTGTAGCCTGGTACCCTCCTGCTGAGGACACAGATGGTTCCTGCTCTGTGTCTGAGCGCTCTGCCCAGACTGAAGTCAGTAAGGCAACACATGGAGATGCAGCCCATGACCTGACCTGCATCACCACAATCCTGGAAAGACTGATGGCCAGCGGACGTGTTCATCACATCGCCAGGAACCTCGTAAGTCAGATCCAGGGTGCTCTTCGGGAAAGCAGCCCGGCCTCCATTCCTGTGGCTGCAGGAAAAAGTATTTCCGATTCCCACCTTTCTGTCAGGGCAAAGGTGGTTCCGAGGCGGGCATTGAGTGCCTCTCACATAGTGTTCACTTATGCTGAAGAGGCCATCAAGAACTTACTCCAGCCGCACTTTCTACCTCTTGTGGCATGGAGCAGAAGTGAAGATGGTACCTCATATGCCAGTAGCCGCCCACGTAGTGCCACTACCAAAAGCACCTCACCATCTCTGCTTGGACTGGAGAAGGACGAATGCAGCTGCCTGATGACCCAGTTGATGCAGAGATTGCCTGCTGACATCAACTATCAAGATGTGGGTACTTCCAGGCCTAGTACTGCAACTCGGCGTGGAGTTACCGCATCACCCTCACAGGGATTCAATGAGGTTGCTGATCTCTTCACTCGGGTCATGACTTTCCAAGTTATGGAAATCGTTGATTCCGAGCTGAAGAGACATGAGCAGGCTAGGCTGTCATCACCTGGCACGGTGGTCACTGAGGGAGCGATACCCCTAGTAGCTGACTTGGTCCCAGGGAGTTTCTTTTCAAACCTGATCCAGAGGTTCCTTTCAGAGTTTCAGTTCACTGACTCTGCCATCTATGATGACGTCAGAGGCACACCATCATCTCCCGGGAGCCTGATCACCCGATCTGGTACTGCCAGCCATGACATGACTCCACAAAATCTTCAACACGTGCTGGAGCTGTTCACCAGGGTGATGGTCAGTCAGGTCATGGACATTGTCCAGGTGGATTCGGCCATGGGGCAAATCAGCAGGCCATCAAGTGCAGCAGTCTCTGATCTGCTCACCATTTTGGGCTCAGATGGGGCCTCCTTGCGTTACTCTGCCAGCAGTGACAATGGCTGTTTGGTCTCTGTGCTAATGCTGAGGCTTCTGGTCAAACTCAGAGATCAGGCAACTGCTTCCAAGGACACAGTGGACTCCTCCAGGGAGCTGATTAACAAAATCCTCACTGAATTCAGCACTGCCACAGGAACTCTGAACTTCCAGGCTTATGCGCAGAACATGAAGATCCAGGCCGTCTACAAGGCCATGGATAAGTTCCTCCTGAGGGAGTTTGGAGCAGAGGCCGTCCTGCAGAGAGCAGTGGAGACACAGGACGAGTCTTTTGACACAATCTTGCTCTCGGCTCTGAGGAAGGAGTTGTGTGATGTTGAAGGCACTTCAGTCCCGTCACCCCGGAGTGCTTCAGCCCGGACTGCTTCCCCCGTAGCCCCCAGTGCTGCACCCTCAGCTTGGATCACTGCACCACCATCCCAGAGTGCTTCCCCCTCCGTCCCCTGTGCCTCACACACCCTTGAGCCTGTGGAGGGAGCAGTAGATGGGAAACCAGCCAAGGTGAAGCCCAAGAGGTGGTTCAATGTAAAGGTAAGGCAGAAAACAGTGACAACATAATTTACCAGAAGTGCTGTTTTGAAAATATAGTTTCACTTCATTGAGATGTGTGTTTCTTTTATCTCTGTGATCAGATGCCAAAAATGGGCAGTAAGAAGGTGTCTCCCACGAAGGCCTTTTCTGACTTTGGTAAGTATCATTATTATTGCCTTGAGAAAGGCGCCTAACCCCTCACCACTCCTTGGGCACCGCAACAGCAGGCTGCCCATTGTTCTGGGTTAGTGCGTTTCCACTTACTATGTCTGTGTCACTAATTTATTGATGGGACCGAATTTCTCTCACAGGATCATAAAAGTGTACTGTTTTTGAAGAGTTCAGATTCAAAATTCTCAAAGTCCATTTTCAGAAACATATAATGATGAATTTGTTAAATAATCTCTATCAAACTGCTAGTGAATTGGGATCAAAAGGTATAGCATATACCATACTTGTGCTGACTGGTGCTCTGTCTCTCCTCTTCAGCATGTGAGCGTGATGTAGAGGCTCCAGCAGAGACTCCTGGCCCTCAGACTCCATCTGCTTCCACCTCTGGCCAGAGGGCTCGTAAACGATCCATCCTCATCAGGATGTTCACTTGCTGCTTTCGAGGCTCAGATGAACCTTGAACAATTATTGTTTTTTAAACATTTTCCTGATTCAGAAAACCAGACCTACATACTCTCCCTCTGACCACTCCTCTCTTTCCACCCACACACACACACACACATCAAAAGAAAATAAAAAACTTAAATAATACATTAATAACATTGTTTTCCAATTCTTTTGAAGAGAAGAGGAATTCTTCATTTTATATCTGTAATTTCATTCGACCAGAAGATGGCAATGTTGAAATGTAGCGATATAATAGGTGTTTTATTATTCACACTTTTTAAATGCACATTATGATGAAAGTAACAATTTAAATATAAAAAGATAAATTATATATTTTTGGTACACAATAACATATCTACAATCATTATTAATAATGTGTAATATGTGTTACAATGTAAACATTCAATCTTTTTTGGGGAAAGGAGGTAGACGAGTTCCAGACTTGTCCCTGATCTTTGGTTCTATCTTGACACAAATCAAAGTCCATCAAAGCTCATGCCAGATGCGACTGCAGCTCCAGGGTGTGAAAAGTAATGAGGA
This sequence comes from Sardinella longiceps, assembly GCA_027497455.2. Taxonomy (NCBI): domain Eukaryota; kingdom Metazoa; phylum Chordata; class Actinopteri; order Clupeiformes; family Clupeidae; genus Sardinella; species Sardinella longiceps. The sequence continues at coordinate 22,306,290 of JAODXP020000015.1, read as the reverse complement.
ACTTCTGGGTTCTCTCTCAGAATCTCACTGTCCTGAAGGTCTGGCATGAGTCCTGCATCACGTGCATGCTGCCATAATTGCTGATTGCCCACAATCCCCTGCCTTTTGAGGTAACCCTGACGACAGAAGAGAGGAGGCTTCTGGCTGGTCAGAGAGAATCGGAAACAGGATTCTGTGGGGAGAAATGCAATTCACAAAACAGTCACAAATTGGAGAGCACACTGCCTTTTGAAGGGCACAAACTGCCCTGTTTATCATTTTACTCAAATCTCAAATTTCTCATATTTACTCAAATCTTGTTTTATCTCACAGCCATAAAATACTGAATTTCCCAAGGCCCTCCTCAGGAGTATTTCAATATCTTCAGTTATATTTATATTTAAATGGGTGAGGGAAATGGAAAATAACAGTTTAAGAATTGATATCTGACTATGGTGAGAATGTTAAATATTTTCTTCTGGTTGCGGACATAATGTATGCTTAATGAGATCCAATTGAACTTCAGTTGTGTCAGGATTTGCATTATGTTCTTATGAGCATAGTCAGACCTGCATAGAATGTTCGAAGGTCCCTTTGAAAACAGTGCTCAAGAAAGCGCCGCAGTGGCTGACTGTGAGAAATTGGCTGGTCCCATTCTGTCAGGAAGTCTTCAATCATGTGGTGTATTGACGTGGGTCTTGGTAGTGGCCAGCCAGTAGGCCGCAGACGCATGTCCTTTTCTAGGAACAGGGCACAGCATCACAATTTTCTATAAACCTCAGAATTTAAAAAACATTGAAATATTATTATGAACACTCTAGCTCCTTAAAAGGGGTTGACAGAAATCTTGAATAAATTTAGACAGCCATGTTAAAATCAACAGCAGTTATTCAAGCCACAATCCTTTTTGTATTAGCACAAAAGATTTCTGAAAAAATGTCTGCCTCTCAGCTCACCAGTGGGTAGTGTGTTGTAATAGTACAGAACCGGGTGAAGGAAGCTGGACCTCCAGGCCCGGGTCCACTCAGACTCTGCCCGGCCTGGCCCCAGACTGTCTGTCTGGTTCAGACCGTACTGCAAGACCAGAACCAGCAGGCCCTTGTCTGGAACCTGGTGGCCAGACAGAGCAGGCAGCTGCGGCAAAGCCTGAATAGGGAACTCCTCCAGATACTGACAGTAGGACCTTATAGGAGAGCAGAAAGGAGAGGACACATTACCTAAGCATATCTACTACTATTTGATAGTAGACTGCAAGACTAATAGCCTTGTTATTTCCATCTGGATATAATTTTACCAAAGATCACTGAATACTACTGACCAAGAGATATAAAAATGACAGTAGTCCGCACGTCCCATGTGGTGATTAAAATCTTTTAATAAGGAGCTTTCAGTGTGCAGACTACCGTCATTTTTATTTCTGAAGTCTTTTAGTCCAGCACCTGTTAAAATATAGATGTGCTCATTCTTTTTGTATTTTTTAAGATAGAGATAAATACTATGTTACAGTGGGAGCAAATGTGAATAATTTCCAGTGTGCATTACACAACAATATAAACGCTCCAATAATCTTTCATATCAGCATAGGAGAGCCCGGCTCTAGTCTGCATAAAAGGGAAACGCCCCAAGCTTAATCAACGTAAGTGCTTCTCTTACCCATGCAGTAATACTACATCTCCCAGCACTCCAAACATTTGGTAAGGTCCAGATGCTTCGTTAACCCTTTTCAGCAGCCAAGAGAGCAGCTGACTGGTTGGGAGCTTGGTGGCAGGCCAAGCATTGCCATGGTTGCGTTGTTCTAGAACTCTGTGGACTGCACGAACTGAAACACAATAGGGAACAGTAAACGACCTGACGTCCATATCATTGTCCACTCATCACAGCTACACAAGTGAAGCATCACCAGCTTAAGTAAAACTAGACTTTTGGCGTTTGTAAAGTACCTGTGTAGCGGAAGCCATGCACAAATCCTCCTGCAGACATGCGGTAGTCACGGGAGTGAGATGCTGTTCCCATCACAAACATGTTAGGTGTTCCCCTACCCTCGTACCAAGCTGTGAGTGCGGGTAAACGTCCCCTGGCACCTTTACTGTGCACAGGACGAGCAGAGCTAGAAATAAAAATAAAAAAACACTATAGGTTAATCCAAATAATATCTGAGTTGCAAAGTGAAAAATATACTTTATATTTTAAAATATTTACATTGCACTATTTTGCCAATGAAGCTTCAGTGTTTGTATCTGAAAATGAAACCTCACCCATCAAAAATGGAGAAATTGAAGCGAAACCCAAGGCAACGAATCACACGGTCATACGGCTGACGCATAGAGAAGTTGTCGTTGTGGTAACCCGGCAGGTTTTCAGCTTTGACCTTGCCACTGTGGTTCTTGAGGCCATCATCCAAAAGTTCCGTCAGTGTCAGGTATAGCTGTCCTCTTTCCTGGCTCTCCTTCCCTTTCCGCCTCCTTCCTTTATTCCGTCTTTCTCGTCGGACGATTGCAATGTCCTCCAGGCTTCCCTCCACCAAGCCATCTAGGGACTTGAGCTGATATGTGTCCAGCAGCTCATTGTTCACAGCTCTGAAGAGAATACGGGTCACATGACACACACAAAGATTCAGTGCTCAGCAAAACGGCTACAGGCCTGACAGGATAAATGACTGACAGGAAGATAAAAATATGCTTATAAAAAGGAAGACAAAAAGGAAAAGAATGAAGCATTTGGAACACAAAGAAATGACTTTGATAAAGCAAACTAAAAACAAATCCAGTTCAAATCCAATAAAACTAATCAAGGTTTTTGTGGGTCTTTTAAAAGGCTGTGTGATGTAACTACATATTTGTGCATATGTAGTATACTAAAAGATCTGTAATAATGTGTACAGCAGGTCAAGATCGATTGAACAGCAAAAATACAACACAATATATACAGGGCTAGCCTGGCCATTGCCTTCCTGCGTAATTCAATTCAATAGTCATCTCCCTTCAGTAGGCCTACTCCTTCTGGAATTCTGCCCATTGGACTCGATTACACAGGATGCATCTCAGCCTGGCCAATTAGCGAACTTTGAGACTGCAGTGCGGGAATACGATACGCTATCAGTCAAGGGTTGATACAATCCTTTTGAATTTAAACACCTCCGGCAAGCAATCGTTTCTCAATAGCCGAGAATCCCAGACCCTTGAACGAAGTGAAACGTGGACCGAGGGGATGGTTATGGCCATGCTAAGCAGATGAGATGACAAAGCAGATGAGAATGTGAATTCTCACCTCAGGTCTCCAACATAATGTGTCTGCCAGGCGAGTCTCACAGGGTTTGGGCTGTACAGGTGCACACGACTTGCTCTACCCATGATGCTTTGGGCAGTCTCAAAGGCTGCATTGCCCTTGCCTAGGATCAGGATGGCTTGGTCCCTGTACTCCTCAGGATCTACAGAAATAGACTCATATCCTTCCACAAGATCGGACCCCATAAAGTTCACCTGCTGAGGTACCCATAACCCAGTGGACACCAACAGAACGCTGTGGGTATGAGAGAGAGAAGAAAATGCAAAGCAAAAATATTACTCATAGCATTCCTTAAATAGGTTGCAAAAACATCATCCCTGGTATCAGTAGGTTAAATGGGAGAAAATAAAGCAATGCATACAATGTACATCTTTCACATTGCATACACAAAGTCTGCATGTACAAATAACAAGATCATGTGGCCTAAGAATCTATTTTGTGATTTACACTGAATTCCATCTCACTCTTCTTCAGGTGGTCATGGTAGTGAGAGCACTATATAAGAAGTGCAAGTACTGTAAAGTTTCATTAATCAGGGCACAGATTTACAAATACATACCTGCATCTGTACACAGATCCACGCTGATCAGTCAGGATGTACCCCCTTTTCCTGCTCAGGTCAGTGGCCCGTATCTTTCCAATGTCCACCCCATATCGCACATTCAGTCCTAGTTCCTTCACATACAAGGACAGATAGCGGGGAAAGTCATCTGCCTCTGGGTATAGCTGACGACTTATTCGCTGAAACAGCAAGTCCGGTCTGTCACTCAAAAGAGAGTTCCAGTCATGGCGCAGATTGAACTCCCGGTTTCTCCTCCCAGTGTAGATTTTGTTGATGCTGATGAGTTTTCTGTGCCGTGGATACCTGCATGCATAATAATACAGTAATAAACATTTACAATGTGAAATATCATCAAATCACATCAAACTCAAACCACCAATTCCACAATTGTTTCCTTTTTTCCCATAATGAAAAGCCACGCACACATCGAAAAAGCTCCCTGGGCCTGTGTTTCTTTCCAAAATGATGTAATCCCTCCTGCTCTTCTCCAGGAAGTAGCCCATCTGAAGCCCTGCGGGTCCAGCGCCCAAAACGCAGTAGTCATGGTGATGATGGGTGCTGTTGGGACCTGGCTTATCCTCTGGGTTACAGTTGATGAGCGTGAAGAGAAGAGGCAGGAGAGGAAAGAATTCCATCTCATCTAAAGAGACATCAGGGAGAGGGGACACAGATGGTGGTGCAAGTGATGAATTGATTGGTCAGTCACCACGCCTAGTCGAAAAGTGTTTACATCATAGTAGCCTAGTCATTACCCCCATGAAGAATGGTAGGCTACATTCACACAACAAAATACAAATAAAACAATGACGTTTAAAAACATGCATAGGCTACTTAAAGCAGACAGAATATAACGGCACGAGTCCTTATTTCAAAATGGTAAAGGGCCGTTCAGAGATGGATCCACGCGCTGTGCTTCGAGCAGCACCCAACTCCGATGTTGAACTCCGGGTGGCATCTCATCAGTACCCCCGCTAATTTCCTGCACCACAGCGTTATCCCTAGAGAAATATCTTTGGTTACTATTCAGTAACTGCTTACCTTCCGATGGAACAGATCCCAATTCAAGGCAAATTCAAGCAACGACTGTGTTGGTGGATCATAAGCCCTACATTTTCCCCATGTTAGGTCGCTTTTGTAACACTGCATGAAACAGCTGTAAGATCCTCTCAAATCACAGAACTCCGGTTGCAGTCAACCCTGTTGACCAATTGGAGGACGTCATATGTGAAGAAGAGGCGTGGCTACATCCAAACACTGCTTTTCTGTCCATCTCAAGGACTCAAACAAAAAACCAACAGTTCCTAGATAAATTTACACATAGTGTAAATTACTTGTTTAAGTAATTTGTGTTTACCCCGAATGTTACAGTAGTGCTACAGTATTGAAGCAGTAGCTCCGTGCTACAGCTGGAATATGAAATAGGCTACTTGTAGCCTATGAAACATTTATACATTTGGGCTAGCCTACCACTGGGTGCAAAATGTTTATTGTTGAAGTTCATTTCTGAATGGGTTCTACTGTTTTCATTCAGTTACAAAAAAAGCATTGTCTGACCAGGGTGGATTAGAGGTCTATGTAAACTCATGTTGAATTGTTAGTACGATTGTTTTTGTAATTGAAGTAGCCTATAAGTTTTATATTTGAGAACAATAAGGTAGACCTAACATATTTTCCTCAGTACTTGAAAATACCTGATGTTGGTTGTATTCATGAAAACAGAGTAATCATGTAATTTTGCAGTTATGCTTTAACACTGATTAAGAGGTCTTGTGATAGGCTACTCCAAAACAGAAACATCAGCCAAATGTGGTGACTGCTGACCTACTCGGCTATAACATTCAAGGGTGGAATGAATTTATCCCTGAGTCATGATCCAGAGTTCTTTTTCACTAGTCACCATTTGGAGGAAAAATAGCTTTATCATGGTAAGCTGTGGTAAGTGTAGGAAATGAGTCAACAATCTCAGTTCCTCTTGGTTCCCAACAGAGGGGTAGGATATAAAAGGAGCAGGGAGTGCAAAGAGCGCACAAACACTTTGTGAGGACAGAAGAGAATCTTGACTTCTTCATCACACATATACCAAAGGATTCAAGGTATAGTTAGAAAATGTTTTTATGAAATAATTTATGTGAATTTTGATATTTTTTCTGTAATTCAGAAGTTACATTGATAATAACTTTTGATCGTAACAAAACATTATGTTGCAGATATGGAGTTTAAGAGCAGCCGCCGAGATGACACCAAAGTCACTGACAGGTAAAGGAGCTATTATCAACAATTCATTTTCTCATGAGAATGAAAAAAGCTGTACAGTATATCTAGTTCTCGTTTAGTTCAGCAGGAGTAGGTCCTTATCCATGTAACTGACCCTAGGCATTTCAAATCTTAGAGAGATATAGAATTTTTGTATTGCTTTGGTCTGTAACCATTAATAATTTAATATTGAGTTAAAGGATTTTGAAATATCTTTCAGATTCTGATTCTGGTCTACATCAAAAAAAGATTTTCTAAGAAATCAGTGAGTTTGATAAAAGTGTTTTTATTCCTGTGCTGCAGGGACCTGTCGGAGCAGATCAAGGCAGTGACTAAAGACAGCCACATTAGAGCTGAGAACACAGAGCTGATGTTGAGCTACCAGAAGGGAGAGATCACACTCCCACAGTATAAGGTAACTGTCAACCGAGAATCTTGTGAATACAAGTACAGTAAAGTTAAAAAAAGAATGAGATGGTCTCAAACAATATGGTATGGTTCACTGAGATGTTTGTCTTTGTGACAATATCAAATTATTATTCTGAGTATGTAAAATGTCATTGGTATGTGTCCAGAGCAGGACTCGTACATGAAATATGCATACTGTAATGACAGCTATGTGACAATGTGTAGAGTTTCATAAGACTTTTGAGTTCTATAATATTTTACGTCACTGGCCTTTACTCTCAATGTTCATTGCAGAATTACTCGTCTATGAGTATCCTTTTGTTCAATCATCAAGTTCTCCTTATATGCATTTTATATCATATTCATTAACCTCAGATGTTTGACAATTGATACAAAATTATTTTAACCCCACACTGAAGAACCAACATTCTCTTGTTGTTTGATTGCAGCTGCTACTCTGCTCCCTGTATGAGGTTTATCTGGCCCTGGAGGACGAGCTGGACAAGAGTGCGTCCCACCCAAGTGTGGTCCCCATATACTTCCCTCAGGAGCTGGCTCGAGTGGAGGCCTTGGAGGGAGACCTGGAGCACTTCTTTGGCCCCCACTGGCGCAAAAGGATAACTGTGCCAGCTGCAACACAAAGATATGTTCAGAGACTAAGAGAGGTACGGTTTATAAATTTAAAACTGTACGTTTACAAATAGGAATTATTTATAACTTAAAACAGCAAATCGATTTTTTTCCCCTCTCCAAAATAGATTGGAAAACATAATCCTAGACTCCTGGTGGCTCATGCATACACCCGTTACCTGGGTGACCTGTCTGGTGGTCAGGTCCTGGGACGCATTACCCAGAAGTCTCTGGGGCTGAGCAGCAAAGAGGGCCTGGCTTTCTTCTCCTTCCCGAGCGTGCCCAGCCCAAACCGCTTCAAGCAGCTCTACCGCAGTCGCATGAACAGCATCGAACTGACCCAAGAGGAGAGGCAGGAGCTGCTGCAGGAGGCAGTCCAGGCCTTCGAGGCCAACATTGAGGTGAGCGGAACAGACACCAATAGCAACAGTTTCTGTTCCCTGTCGGCTTTTCAATGCAGTGGCCCAGTTCTCAGGAATGGAACTTACAAGGGCGTGGGATGAGGTTGTTATAGCAGCACTAAATAATAGCTGCCTGCTAAAGGCCCATTCACTCTATGCATTACTATGGCAACAATGATGTAGGAGGAGCTAAATGGCAGGAACACTGCTTGCAACATTCTGATATATGAAATAATGTCAAAAAGGAAGGGAAAAGAGGAATCATAAACGTTAGTGTAAGCATGTACCAGAATACATGGCCCGAAATGGCCTTTAGTAAGAGACAAGAGCAATAATCTGGGTTTGTTTGCTTCTCCATTCATCAGATGTTTGATGACCTTCAGAAGATTTTGAGCGTCACCAAGGGCACAGGTATGATCCCCTATAAGTCATATATCAATATTTTACATTAAAGTTGTCCTGAAGTCTTACTGCATTATTTTTTACATGGTCAGGCACTTCAAGTCTTTCTAAACGTATTTATCTAATAAATACATTAACTTGCTTTTGCAGATGCGTCAAAGGACGAAATTTCAGCCATCAATCAGACGACGCTATATCATCCCATTTTTCAGTTTGTCGCTGGTGTATGCGTTGCCTTAGCAACTGTTGGCATGGGAATATATGCATTTTGAATTTCAGTTCAGAAGTGAACGTCTGTAGTACTTAACTCCTTTCTCTGCTGCCATTACTTTATTTCTCACATCCTTGCAGCAAAACTCAAGGAGGCCATTTTAATTACCCCACCCATAAATATTAAAAGCTTTACCAACTCATTATGCACATACTGGATTACCTGTACATTTTGCAACTGTAAATAAACCTGTAAATTCTATTCTGCATAAATATCATGACATTCATGATTTAATAAAATGAAAATGGTACTTTTATGCATCACTGTTGTACTTATGACATGCATGCATACACACACATACACAAGTATTAAGCATGAACAATAATTTTTTATTTAGATACATTTTTGCCAAGAAATACAAAACTTGAAACTCATTTTACTTACACATCACGTACAATTTCAAATCTAGTGCTGGTTCTCCATCATACAAATAGTAAGCTCTCCATGGCCTCACAAAACATGGTTATCTTGAAGTAAAGAGGGTTTGGTAAAGCTGCATGTTTCAGCTTGATTTCAGCCCCACTTGTATCATAGGGGTCTACCGTTTGTCTTAGAAGCTCATCTCATTTAGGACATCAAGCGTCTTAACCCCTTTAGCATATTTACAAACTTAAGTATATGAAGTACTACATGTGCTAGCATGTATGCCCTCACAACTTAGGGCCACAACATGACAGTCAAAACAGGAAACGATCCTTTACTGGCCGTCTTGAAGCCACCCTTGAGAGACAGTTAGTTGTTCTCATGAGCAGCTCTACTTGACTCTGTAGAGAACCTTCCTCTGCATGCGGTGCTGGAGCTCTCCCCTCCTCAGCATAAGATGCAGCACCTTGAAGATGGCATGCTCTGGGTATTTCTGCAGAGGTGATGGAAGACAAAGAGAACAAGACAGACAGTTAGTACAAAGCTCTTCTTTCAACTAGAGGGAATTACTCGATGTCTAGAGTTTGTTTTACTCCATTCCTTCAAGCTTTATTTAATATTTTGGAATACAATTGAGAGCAGTGCTCTTTAGAGTTGCTAATAACAACAAGGCTGTATACTGCACCCATGTCATTTCACTAACTGGACAAGCCATTTACTGTAATTCCTCATGATAAATGTTTGCTGGTGTTAACATTATATAAAAATGATGAAGTCCCGCACCTGTTTGGAGAAGTCCTGGATGATGCTGTGCTCAGACACCTGGGAGCCAATGGCAAAGCGGCGCTTCAGCTGCTTCTCAATGCGGGAGATCATCTCCTGGTCCTCCTGAGAGGTGAAGCCTTCCACACCTGCACACACACAAGTCAACAGCATTTAGAGCTAAAGCCAGTGACATGCACACTGCATGTGTGACAATAATAACTTCCTGTATTCATTTCGAAGCAGCATGACCTAATAACAGGTATTAAGGCATAATGTTTCTTCTCAACTTACAAGCGTGTAACTCTATATTTTGCAATACAAATGAGTTAATATGCAAAAGCAAAACCGTTGACACACACACAAACACACCTGAAAGGCTTCCAGATAGGGCAGCATCAAGTGTGGACACTTGGAACAAGCGGAGTGCCTCATCTACCTCCTCCTCTCCTGCCACAGGCTGCAGCTTCATTTTGGCCAGAGACTCTGCGATACGCACCACTGCCTCCAACTGCCTGCAGGGGGGGGATACAGAGCCAAGGGGATTAGAGTCAACCTACTAGTCAACAGTACCAGTGTGGCTCCTATTGCCATTACAGGGACTAAGACACTTTCTCCAACACTAGTAACAGTGATACAGATTTAAACACTGTATCTAAAATGTCAAATCTCACGGCCTCTCTTGGTAGTTTATAAAGTTGGCTCCAAAGTGTGGCCTAAATGGTCTACCTGACAGTGATGGGGATGGAGGCCCTCTTGTCGCTCTCACGCTCGTGCTCCCTGGCTCCGCTCCTCATCACCACATATCGGTTCTTCAGCTTCTCCGCCGCTGCTGCAGACAGACGAGGGCCACACTTCCTGTTTGGAGAAAACACACACACACAAAATAAACATTAATAATCATGTTTGACGTAATGACCTTCCATGTGTGATTTCCGATCACTGCAACAACACATAATTCTGGTGAGCGGGTAAAACTTTGTTATTGGTTCACTGGAATGTCACAAGATTGGGCTATGTGAAAATGCCTCCTTGACTATTCAAGATTAACGATAACCATGGACTGCAACTCACGCTCTGGAGTAGCCGATGTATTTCTTCAGCATGGCCAGAGGGATCTCACCCTCCACTCCCTCCGTCTGGGTCTGGGCACTCAAGTGGACGTTCATCACGTGACGGGCCAGAGTCTGAATGCAGAGCAGACACACATTTAGCACACCACAAATTTGACATCAAGAATGCAATTCAACATGATCATCCTTTCATTCTTGACTGTAGGTTTTTAAACAAAGGCATTTAAATAGTTGTGTGTATGATGCACTGCAAAAAAACAAACAAAAAAACAAAAAAACTAACCATGTCTCTCTGCTGGTCGTGCTGGTCTTTGACAATGAAGATCATGTCGAAACGGGACAGGATAGTGGGCATGAAGTCAATATTGTCTTCACCCTTGGTATCGTCCCAGCGTCCAAACACCGAGTTGGCAGCAGCCAGCACAGAGCAGCGAGAGTTCAGGGTGGTGGTGATGCCAGCCTAGATTGGGCAGAAGAGACAAGTGTTACACAGTGACACACATGGCATGCATATTGTATGTCAGTGGTAATGCTGCTGTACATGGTGGCATCTAGTGTACCTTTGCAATGGAGATGGTCTGCTGCTCCATGGCTTCATGGATGGCAACTCTGTCGTCTTCCCTCATCTAGAAGAGAAGCCAAAATTGGTCAGATGGAATCAACTAAACTATTCAAGAGAAAGAGAGTCATCTTAACCAAATAAAGTTTGAACAAATTACAGCTTTGGGGTAAAAATACTCCGATTCTGCATGCAGTGAACTTTGGGCGAGGCAGGTTCATTTATATAGCGCCTTTCTTACTGAAGTGTGTAATTGAAGGAACACACACACTTGAAATATAAAATTAAGATCATCACCTTGTCAAACTCATCAATGCACACCACTCCGCCGTCAGCAAGCACCATGGCTCCTCCCTCCATGATGAAGCCGCGTGTGTGGGGGTCACGCAGGACCGAAGCAGTCAGACCAGCTGCGCTGCTACCCTTCCCAGAAGTGTAAACCTGAGAGGAGAAGAATAAACAAAGCATTACAAAACACACCTCTACACCGCAAGGCCACAACTACACAATACAAGTGGTAAATGCACAGACCAAAAATATGTATATTTCTCACTGTAAAAGTCCTTGGAAAATAATATGGGGCTACTGTATGACTATACAGTTTGAATTCCAAAGTATTCACTAAGCCCTGAACCCTCAAACCTTTAACTGATGTGAAGAGGCTAATCATGAGGCCAATTCAAGCTAATAGTAACACTGGTATTCGGCCACAGTTTATGACCCAAATCCAAGTGCCTTACCCCGATAGGCGAACACCTCTCCACAAACTTCAGCAGCTGAGACTTGGCCGTTCCTGGATCACCCAGCATCAACAGGTTGATGTCACCTCTGCGAGTGAGTCCGTCTGGAAGCCTGCGTTTGAAAAACGTTTTAAAACTCCATTTAGAAATCGATATTAAGCAGAAGTACAAGCACATTTTCAATGTACGGTCTCTAATATGAACCACTGGCCATTCAACTTGACACAAATTCCTGCTCTCCATCCTCACCTCTTTCTGGAGCCTCCAAAGAGCAGACATGCGATGGCCTTCTTCATGTCGTCACTTCCATAGATTGAGGGAGCGATGGAGCGGGAGAGGGAGGAATAGATGTCAGGAGAGGCGGCCAGAGTGCGAAGCTCTTCTTCCTCCTGAGGAGAGACTGAAGCAGTGGCTCCACGACCTGGAGAAGAGAGAGATAGAAGCAGAGAGAGGTTAAGTGAACGCCATCATTTGCAAGTCATTAGTAATGCCATGTCTATGCAAAAAAAAAAACGATGTGGCAAGAACTAATGCAATGGTTTTAGCCTGTAGATCACACACCTGCTCCTTCTGTGTCCACTTGAATGCCCACCACCCGCAGGTATGCAGACCGGATGCCCACAGCTGCACCCTTGTCACGCCCTTTGGCCTTTGTGGCAGCACCCTTCTTGATGGAGTAGATTCCCATTATGGTCACCCTGTTGCCTGGCACCACACGGTCACACAGGTACCTGAGGGGACAGAGAGGGACAGACTCGTTGGCTCCTAGTTCAATTGCAACAATGTGGCAGACACCAACTGCACTGGATACTAAATAAGCACTCTGATCATAGACGCTTTCAATTCAGCTACAAGAGTCCAAAGAGTTTGCCGATTTTGAAACTATCGTCTTCAACAGCAAACTAAACAGTTAAAAATGAACTTCAAATGCTGTTTCAGTGGTCATAAAATGATTGGGGAGTGGTCTTGTGCTGTGTGATATTGAGACTTGAACTGTACCTGTCACAGTAGAGCTGCATGTGCCTGGGCATCTCTCCGTGGGGCACAGCGTCGGGGGACTCCTGCAGCCGGAGCGTCTGGAAGTCCACGCACACGCATCGGTCAGGAATAATGAAATAGGGATCCACTGGGCACTTGACACGACCTGCTTGCTCACTGTTAGACAGAATAGAGTATTTGATATTTACTTAATGCCCGCAAGGCATTAAAGGCAAGGCAACAAGACAGGAGATGGAAATAAAAAATGTGCAAATATGGATCTCGACAGGAAAGGCACTAACGTGTTGCACTTGCGGGGGAGGGCATAGCCCTGCAGGCCTGGGGGGATGGGGATGTTGCTGATGACCGAGCGGCACCCACGGCACTGCAGACACACACGTGTGGCCTTGGCCCGCACCGCCGTGGAGGAGATGATGATACCAGGGATCTTCACCAGACGGGACACCTGCTCCGACTACAGGAAGAAAATACAGGCAGAGATTAGGAGCGATTCTGGGGTTGCAAGAAACAACAGGGATATAATAAGATTATAATAATAACAACAACATTACACTGTGGACTTGAGTGGGTTACTGCATGATGTGCAAGTGAGACCCATACCTTCAGGTTACGGATGGAGGCAGGATGAGCATCACTCTTCAGCATGACCTGAATGTCCTGCACAGTCTCCTCTTCTACAGGACGAGGGCGAGTCACCTCATCAGCAACTTCTTTGGCAGCCTCCTCCAGCTGTGACAGACCGCAAGCATTAGCATATTCAGATTAACAAGACAGGACATACAACTACTATGAATTTAAAGAGATTTAGAATGGAAAACCATTCTGCCTAGTCTTGATAGAATTAGAATAATCTCTGCATGGCCAAATAACAGCCATGCACATGAGATATGTTTGTGCACTACTTTGTAAGTAGATCTTGAAGTTACACTAAATCATAGGTGAATTAGAACAAAGGGTGCAAATGTCAAATTCCACATAGCAGTTAGGCCACCAGAGAGGGCACCATTTCACTCAAAAAGATAATTCCACAATACAGCCTAAATAAAAGGTTGTAATGGGGCTTACAAAATTGCAAAAACTCATGAAAAAAAAAGTTGAATGAGTATGCATATACAAATTTACTCCACTTGGTTAAGTTTCTCCACTTCATGCATTCTAGGTTACCTATAATTTAAACATCCAGCTACCACATTACTGTGCAAAGGGGAGTTTTTCGTTCTTCTTTTTTAATGGACCTTCTAGTAAAATATTGGTAATTACCAGTGGCAGATTCTCTGAAGGCAGCTTGTACAGGCAGTCAGAAAGGTCTTCATCAAAGCTGGCAAGATCCTCCATTTCCACTTCTACCCAGTACTCGCCCAGAGTGTAATGTCTCTTCAACTCATCTCTAAAGTGATAAAAGAAAAACTTCAGTAAGTCCGACATTTTTTTACAACAAACAAGAAAAATTAAATAACTGTCCAATTCAGAATGAGGTTCCTTGTAAGTGACGATACAGCTACATAACATACGCTAAATGTCCGAAAGTTAGCATTCACTTGCTAACCTAACGTTAGCCAATTGTTAGTTTAGTAACGTTGGCCCAAATGGTGGGACACAGTGGTAGTTGGGGTGCATGCATGTTATGCAGAACTGTTTATAACTTTATCAACATTGCCTTACCTGTATTTGTATGTGAATCCAGTGCGATCAGTACCAACACGAAACTGTCTGAGAAATTCGCGAAATCTTTTCTTTATCTGACTTCTTTTCACAGTTCCTTCATCCCCAATGGAGTCTCCACCGCCGAAGCTATCGCTGAAGAAAATCCCTGGGTCGTCAAATCCAGACATTTTGTTCAGATTATTTCAGGATGTGTCCTGTGGTCAAAAGTGGGTGACAGTTCGGTATTAAGTATTTTTGATGCCACAAATATTTGTAGTAGTATCACTCCGTCTCGGTTCTGTGCGCCCTGCAGCCAACGTTGTCCACCACACTATAACTTTCGCGGCAAAACTTTGCGTCACTATTCACTTGGACACCGCCTCCTTTACATCCCAATGCTCTGATTGGCTTCTACAGCGCCTGGAACTCGCGGGAACTGTAACACGTGACGAAAAGGGAGCCCTTTACCGGTTTGTTGGCGCGAAATCTTATCAAGTCAGTGGGTAGGCTCTTGTTTTGTGTTTTCCTCAATCTGGTGAAATCAGAATGGAGATAATAACGTCTTCTCAAATATAGTCTTAATTGTCTTGTAACAGCCCTGTAAACTGATAATATATTCTTCCTGGCCAGGTGAATAGACTAAATGGAATATGCCCTGTGTTACACCAACTATGCCTGCTGACACTTGTTTGTCAAATAAGATTCCTTATAAACAAAAGTGAGAAAATCATGACAAATATATGCCTATGATATCTATTTCCCAAAAGCATAGTTGCTAAGTAAGTTAAGAACTTTGTTGGTTGCAATGCCATTTCCCATTGGTTGGGAACAGACACTAAACCCAAGATGACAGAAGAACAGGCAGCGTGGGTGGAACATTTTGGGGGGCAAAATTCTATGCTGTGTAAGCATTTGTGTCCTGTGAGAAGGCCTTACTGCCACCCAGACCTCAAAAGTTGTTCCCATTGGTGAAATGTGAAGATTAGAAGAGAATATTCTCCTCTTCTCTTAGCACCTGTAGCCCTACTTCTACATACAAGCAATGACAGGAGTGTGACGTGTGTGAATGAATATTCTAAATAAAATGATTACCGTTCCATATGAATGCCTCTCAGAATGGTAACTATAACAACAATAGACTTGTTTCACACCTGAACATTCCCACATTCCATGGTAGTAAACTGAACATTCTACCATTGAAATGCATTGGATTTATGCCTCTTTCTGACTTGAAAAAAATGGGTAATAACATTTCAAACATGTTTAAATTCACTTTCCTTCAAATAATACACATTTGAAGCACACAAATTGGGAGGTCCCGAATAGATTGAAGCTTCATGCACATAAATGTAAAACCACTTTTATCTACCACGTAAGGGGTTATTCAAGAGAGAGATAACCCCTTACTTGGGTGATTGTGAATATTCTAAAGAATTATTTGCTGACCTCAAAAATGTTGCAGTCTTGTGTCACCATGTGTCCTGAATATCATCATTCAACATGTTTGGATAATCTGTGGCCAACTGGCATAGGACGCTTGTTCTTCAACAGCACAATAAATCTATAGGCCTGCTTTGAGAGCAGGGACTTTTAGCTCCCTGGAGTTTGAATGCCACCCTTGTCCAGGATACGATAACTTCTTTATTTTTCACCACCACAAGAAAACTGGACTTAAGCTACCAGCCAAATCCACACAAACTACTTGGACCCCCAAAACGGCTTACAGTTTACTTTCACTGTGACAAAATCTGCTCCCCCTTGGTGTTTTGCCCCAGAACTTTTAGTGCTCACATGGCCCTTGGTTATCAAAAATACACAATCACACAATCGTAACATGACCTCAAGCCACTCTCTAAGCTATTGACAATGTACTATATTGGTTATTGAATGAAAATGTCTCTGTCTCTGTTTCTACAGAATGGTGTTAAAGTATTATGGAAAAAAACAAGCGAGGAGTTGACAAAACGTATTTATTAAGCACTTAAAAAGCAAAATGCAATTCACAATTGGCCTTTTATTATTGTAAACACTATTAACTTTCTAGTCAGAAAGTCTCTCCTTCTATAAGATCAGTAAATTTTATGTCTGTAACAGTAGCAGCTTTGCAAGCCCCTTCCCTGATTCCCGTTGCTGTAACAGTTGATGGCGTTCTAGTGTTGCTATGGTTATGAGATGACCCCATGCTTGCGGCCTGTCTGAATGAAGGCATCCACGGTGCGGTCTATGTCCTCATCAGTGTGGGCTGCTGAGATCTGGACACGAATACGGGCTTTTCCTTTGGGTACCACAGGGTAGGAAAATCCAATCACATAAACACCTAAGCACAGGAAGAGGACAGGGAGGAAAAGATATGGTTACACAGCCCCATCAATATGGTCAGGTAAAAGAACAGTACAGCAGGTTTGGTTTTACAAAGCAATTGATCATGGCTAATCATGCTTATACTGTATGTTAGTATAGCGGTCAACTAAGTTAGCTCTTGGTGCATATCAAAACCAGAGAAGTTTGAGCAGATAAAAATATCTTATATCACTAGATGACTTCTCACCTAGCTTCAGCATGTCATCAGCCATCAGTGAAGCTAGCCGTGCATCCCCGAGCATCACAGGGCAAATAGGATGGGCCGTTCCAGAAATGGTGAAGCCAGCTTTGGTCATAGCATTTCTGAACCTGTGGACATCAACCATGAAACACATTGACAATTTTTTTATGTCCATTAAAAGTATCACAGTATTGCAGTTATATGTATATTTTAGCCTAAAAGAAAAAGAGTGTTTCAACATGACAATATGACAAAGCGGCTTTTCAGCCTTGCATAATGAAAATGGCCTGCATTGTGCCACAATGACAGGTGGTAAAGTTGTGTGACCGCATGCATCCCATTTTCCATATTAGGATGGGTGCTGGATCAAAAGTTACATTAAAAAATAAACAGAGTGGTCCGCACACCAACGTAGCTCCTTCTTGTAAATTTTAAAAGTGCAACGTTTCGAGTCTCTGTCTCTTCCTCAGGCTACTGCCAAGTGTTGTCTGTTGTCTATAACCTCAGGAAGAGCCAGAAGGTCAAAACATTGCACTAATAAAATTTACGAGCAGGAGTTACGTTGGTGTGCGGATCACTATGACAGGTGGTGGAATGAAACAGATGGGTACTGACCAGTTCTCACCTGTTTCTGGTTTGTTGTTATTGTCATGGCATATTATAAACAACAACTTGCAAAAAATAACAGGTTCTGGGCCACTTAGTAGACAGTCTGTATCCAGGAAGAACCAGAGCACACCTAATCCTTTAAGAGCTCAATTTAATGTGCAAACTGGGTACAGTTTGTTTAAGAAGTGGCCCAAAAGCTGTTATTAATTCTGCTGTCCTGTTCAGAGTTGCACCCAGGCTTGAGCACAAGCGGACCCATTTTCCATTTGTCAGCAACTTGCAGTACTCAACACTGAAGGGTACTAGCTAATAAATACACAATGGTTTGAAAATGACCTCCAAGTAGTTAGCAAATAAGATGATATGGCTCTAGAGTATCAACAAAGACTGTGAACCATAGACCAAATATTTTTCTTATTTCAGTTTTGTTGATCCTTGCCACTTTTGAAGGTAGGTTATGTGCAAAGTACACTGTGAAATTAATATTTGTATTCTGGTACATATCTAATACTTCACTAAATACTGCATTCTAGAACAAAAACAAATACTGGGGTCTTATCGTCTTTCTGCAGGGATATCAGGTCACAGTTGAAAACACTTGCATAAGCAACGGTAGGAGCAACCTTGGACACCCGCCACAAAAGTTAAATTCTACCCCTGGAATCCTACCTCATGGTTTTGGCTGCCATGCTCTGAGCAATTTCATTGGACGCCAGAAGCAACTCCACAGCACGTGTGGCACAGGCCACCACAGGCGGGGGGAGAGAGTTGGAGAAAAGATATGGACGTGATCGTTGCCTGAGAAGGTCAATTAAAGGTTTTGGCCCCACGGTGTATCCGCCTACAGACAATAAAAACATCCAGCATCATTTTGTTAAATATAGACTGGAAAAAAATTCAGCAGTTCTAAAATTCTAAATTCAGCAGTAGAAGGTACTAACATGAAGGTTATTTGGGTGTTGGAGTTGAATTTGTCGTGTAAATGTCTGCTCTTGTAAAAAGTGTAACACTTCACTATAATGGGTTATCTGATATACTCACCAGCCGCTCCACCTAAGGCTTTCCCTAGAGTCGAGTTGACTATGTGGACGCGATCCATGACTCCCAGTAACTCATCTGTACCTCTGTAACATCATACAACACACATAAAACTTCTAAATTACGCTATTAAAGCAGGATTAACTACATGGCTTCAAAACTGAAATCTCAATGGCTTTTGCCGTTCACATCCTTGTTGTGATAGGAAGTGCTTCTCAAAACTAAGTGGGATTCCTTTTTCAGCTCACCTTCCCCTCTGGCCCAGAAAGCCTGTGGCATGGCACTCATCAATGAAGACCATGGCTCCGTACTGCTCTGCCAGGTCACAGATTCCCTTGAGTGGAGCCACATCACCATCCATTGAGAACACACCATCAGTAACCACCAGGCGCATGCGTGATGACTAGAATTCAAGAGAGAGAAATTTAAAAGGCAGAATGTAACATTCTTTCATTTGGAAGAGGTGGTAATTATTACACTTTCTCAACCAAACCTACACATACCTCATCATACTATATAGAATCCTCTTTGGAGTTATATTTTTTGTTTTGAAAGCAGTGTAGACATTTTTTTTATGTTACCAGAATAGGTTATCTTGACTAGCTGCAGTACAACATGTATACCTGGGCCTCTTTAAGTTTAATCTCCAGGTCACTCAGGTCCATGTGTTTATAGCGCATTCTTTTGGCTCGGCACAGTCTGATTCCATCAATGATGGATGCGTGATTGAGCTCATCAGACAGCACAGCATCATCAGGTCCTAACAACACCTGAGGGGGGAAGAAACACAATTTAAAAGCATTCCCAAGCAACCAGACTAATACAGACTAATATGAGAAACTGTGAGCTGTGAGTATGGTATAGGAAAAAAAAAAAAAAAAAAAAGTCAAGCAACAATTTATGCATTCTTGTCCTGAGCCAGATCGAGATCTATGTGAAGAAGTTCGATCTCTCTCTCTCTCTCTCTCTCTCTCTCTCTCTCTCTCTCTCTCTCTCTCTCTCTCTCTCTCTCTCTCTCTCTCTCTCTCTCTCTCTCACACACACTCACACACACACACACACACACACACACACACATTAAACTTGTACCTAAAATCCAACTAGTGCTTTTTCAAGTGGGTAGACAAACATACTCAGATGGACAGAGCTAATTACAATAGCCTCTGCCTCCCTGTTGGCGAGTGTAACAATAGAATTCCCTCTTTTGTGTGGGAGCATTGAGTCAAGGAGCTATAAAAACAGGTCATAGGGGTCAAACAGAATACTGTCCAGCACCTCAAATAGTCCAGCGTTAGCGTCAAAACAGCTAGCATAGAGGATGCAGTCCTCTCTTTCATGAAACTGGGCAAGCTTCTTCTCCAGATCCTTGTGAATATCCTATAGGAAAAGACAGCAAGATATAGTAGATGGACAGAAATATTATTACTCTCACTCTGAATCATGCTGGTATTAATCATGGTCTGATCGAGTGTGGTCCACATAAACTCGAATGACCAACACCATCTTCTGTCATTCTGAAACTGTACTTTAAGTCAGACTATTTCCTTGTCTAGTTAGAGCAGCTGGTGGATCTCTATGTGAAGGATGCATGCGGTCTCTTCCTTGATTTGAGTCATTTAGTTCCTGATTTCTCTAAACGTTGGACTCTATGGATGCAAACTAAAAATGACTATACCATCAATTGTAAAATGCAGTAGGCCTACAACAGTAACAGTCACAGGAGTCATCACAATATTAGACTATGTGCCAGAGAAGGTGTGCAATATGCTATGAGCTTAGGCTATGTGCAAGAGGCTGTATAAAAGGTAATTACCATAAAGCAACTTGCAATTTGTTTACCAGTACAAAAAACTATTTATACAAAAAAATAATAATAAAATAATAAAGCAGACAACAGAATTGTGCTATAAGCAATAAAAGGACAAAATATAACGTCATATATAAAATACACTAGCCTCAAATCACAACAGCACTCAAATTAAAGTACAGTTTTATAATGAATTAATAAATATGCATAAATGTCCTGATGGTTACCTGTGTGCCACAGATGAATCTGACAGAACTCAGTCCAGCACCATACCTTTGTAGGGCCTCAATACCTGCCTTTACAACCTCTGGGTGACTGGATAAACCCAGATAGTTGTTTGCGCAAAAGTTCAATATGTCTGTAAATACAACATTAAGGGATCCTTTAGAATGAGTGAAACGGGAGTTTTGCCTTAAAAAAAGCCACCAACATAGCCTGAAGATTCTACTTTTTGCTGTAACGTTACATCTGCGTGAATGCCAGAGTAGGGAGACGCTAAACATACCACTGAGTCAGTGTCTGCCTGTCTGACATCTGAACAATGACAAAATAAACAGAGATTCAGAAGTGCAAAAACTTTCCCCCTATTGTAATGACTTACTATTGTAAGAGCAACACATAGAACAGGCAAATGGCAACAGCTACAAAGTTGCCTTTCACATGTCATATTGATACTTTGTCACTGCTCATCACATCAGTGCAAGTACATTGTAACGTTAATTCGTAAAAGTAACGTTACATTGTAATTGAGGCACATCTGCAATTACCACATGGCGACTAATACTGTAGATAAAGCTCAGCAAATACTGGCTAGCAAGATAACATTAGCATGCAATTCAGAAACGCCTCACGCCGAGCTCCCCCTCACAAAATGTAGTAAATGTTTACATGTCCCAGACCCATATGATCAGGTTATACATGGCAACAATATTTCTTTCGATGTACTTCGAATGCTATGTGGGCACTTGTTAGCAGGGGCTACTCACCGCCACGACTACCATCCACGTAGATGTGGGGTCCCTGTTTGGAAGTGATCACTCGCTCTCCCTTCCAAGTGCCTGCCGCACGGATTGTGTCAAGTTCATTTTCCAACACTGAGCGAGCTTCAGCAATAGCTGCATATCCTCGACTACAGTTTGTAGTTGAGTTTCGAAGAACCGTCCTCAAAGGAGTACCAACGACTCGTACAGCTGATCGTAGCGACATGCTTTCTTCTCTACTCTGTCAATGCACACAGTTGACATAGGCAGCGTAGTTGAGGCGTGGCTGAACGTATGGCGTCAGAGAGGATATGTAACTTTCATGGGCGTTACAAAGTTAGCCAATGAAATCTGCCGGTTCTGTCTGATCTTCTGCTTATGTTCAATGCGCGATATGTCTATGACAAGTCCTTCAGAATCCTGTCGCTGTGTACAGAAAGCTAACATTGTTCTTTTTGCCAACCAACTTTATTTCCTCTATAAGATCGAGCGCTTCATCCTTGACATTCGGGTGATGCACAATGTAGAATACATTGCCTAATTCTTTCATAGACTAGCCTACTTGCCTTGGTATTCAGAAGTGCCTCAATGCTCAACAAATCTAACGCTTTAAAAAGTAAACCACTCTGCTTTCATTTTAATGCTGCAACAGGTTTCAGTTTAATGGTAATATTCATGGCCATACATGTTAGCTACACACACATACACATGTGTGTAAGGAAAAACAGTGTTCTGTCATTAACATTTGTGCAATCATCATCAGCTACATTGCATTAGTGTAGTATATAAGTCAGTGACACAACAGTTTTTCTGTGGCTAAAAATAAGTCGACCTAATGCAGGTTGAGCTAAGTATGCCTCTTTAATGCGACTGAGGTGTTTAGAGTCTAAACAGTCATGATAATTGATGTCTTCATTGTAAACAAGCTGCATTGCAGGAATGTAAAATAGTTCTTAATGATTAATTCACAAAATTCCTGTATCGCTTTCATTTTTGAGGTGTAGTGTTAAATAAAGTCTGAAAAATATTTACTTCCTTCAAATATTACCACATCAATAGAGTGCAAGTGCATGACAAATATGTACAATTCAATGAGTAAACACAATACACAATTTTTTTTTTTTTGCTTCTGTAACCTTGAAAACTGATAAAAAGTTATGCTGGCTAGCACTTATTTCTATAAAACATTAATACACAATCATCTGAAACTTTCATAAAAAAATATTAAAAGACTAAAAATGAGAGCTCAAAGTCATCTTTACAGTTCCCATCTGAATGTATCTGGAATGAGACATGAGGTTCAGAATATAGCCTTGCCTTCTGCACTCCTCAGACAACTACCTCATTACACTAATTGGCATAATGAGCCTAACCTGGGGGTGAAGGTAAGGAGTAATATCTCAAGGAAAGGATTTAGCCTTGAGGAAAGGGTTAGAGCTGGGTCATAACGCTCCGTGTTAATAGAGCAATGTTAAGTAAATGCAAGTGCAAACCTGTAGCAATTGAAGAATCAGCAGACTGAAAGATGAGACATGGTTTAGAGGTCTAGCCCTAAGCTGATTCATCTCTACACTTCTCTGAAATGACACTTGTAAATGACAGGTAGTAGTTGCATGAGGAGAATCAACTGGCCACTGTTTGCCATAGTGGATGTGAATGTGAATAGATGATGAATGATGTGAAGTGACAGTTTTCCAAAGCAGCAGTTAGAGCTTGGAAGGGTTGTAACTAATGATAAATTACGAAAAAAGAGACTTTGTCAATCAGCAATTCGGTTGTGAATTGCTTGGGTCTTGTGATGCCCTCACTGAGGGAAGACGGTCTGCTGCTCTCGCTCTTTCTGCCAGAAACCTGTCGAACTCTGGAGAGGAGAAGGCACAAGAGAGGGTCAGGGAAATGTGATGGATGCTGACAGTAGAACAGGAAACAGACAGTCTGTGTCTGATAAAAGATACTGAATACAGTTATTTACACACCTTCACTGGTTACACCTTCAGAGTCTCCCACGTCCTCTTCCTGTGTCATTTGATACACAACAAAAAATGGAGGAAGATTGTTGTTATTTTGTTACCATAAAGCCGTCTGCACACCGGCTCCGATAGCATTGCAGAGCACTTTCGAATTCGACAATTTTGCAACAAAGCTAGCACAATAGCATGTGGAAATTACAATGGATGTCAATGGACGGCTCCGACAAAATAGACTTCAATCGTAATTTACAATCGACGGCGGAAGAGTTCGGCGCTGGTGTGCGTTGTTACAATGAAAACAATGGAATAGAATGTTGGAAGAGGAGTGCTCAGCACTGTGTCGGAGCCAGTGTGCGGTCCACTTAAGATCACTATAAGATACCTACAGTACCTAACCAATCACTAAATTATGCTTCCTCAGATAGGCCTATGATATTGATAAATACAAGGAACGGATTGATACCACATCAAGAATTTTGCAGAGAAATAGAAGCATACTGTATTCAGACATACTGTATTCATATAATATTATAAATGAATAAAATCAAAAGGAAAGACTGACTTACATCATCAAATTCAAGCCATTTCTCAATGTCATCCATTGCTGACGCTTGAGTTACAGGAATCTATCACAGAAAAGGAATACACATAATATGCTGACTGTATTTCACAATCTTGTGTTTTACAATGAGACTTCCAGAAATACCACTCAGTCATGCTCCACACTAACACCAACTTCCCATTGACACACACACACACACACACACACACACACACACACACACACGGATTAGTTGTGACAGATCAATTTCTCTGTAGGAGACAGAAGAGAGACTTAGCCACCAGACAAAACATAAAGAACATGCAGAGTTAAATGAGAGACACACGACAGCACATGGAAACAGAAGAAATGTCCCTAGAGCCTTGGTTGATTCAAACAGAGCTGTCAGCCATTGAGGCCCAAAGCACAGGGCGCAGAGGGTAGCAAGAAGCGTGAGTGTATGACCTCAAAGGCCATTCAGACCCACCATTCCCTTTTCCTTCATCCAATCAAACTGTGGAGAGGAGCTGAGGGGGGTGGAGTCTAGGCTTTCACTCTTCACATGGAGTCAGTCCAATGACAGCATTGTCACACAGACAAATATTGCAGTAGAGTAAAACAAACACACGTAAAGGTCTGGCTCCAAACAGGTCAAGTCAAACAGAGCTATGAAACAATACTGTAGCAGAATATTGACACATTCAACCCCGACATCTATACTCAAGATCCACATGATTGCATATAGTCAGTCAATCAGATTTAACTGAGGATATTTTTAAAAATATACATCAACCTTCTGGCAGAAGCACACTGCTCTCTCATGCGCAATGAAAAACTCTCTACTTTGAACAAAAATCTTGATTGTCAGATCAAGTCTAAAAATGACAGTTTGTACCAATTAAGTGCATGTTAAGTTTGTGTGTTTTATGGAAAGTTAAGAATAGGCTGGTATCTCATTCTGGGAAAAGATCCTTTCGTTTGAGTGAAAAGGGGGATATCAGACGAGACATACTAACCGTTCCACTGTGTTGCCGTACACTGTTAGAGGCCGCAACTTCAGAATTACCAAGCTGCTCACTGAAACACATCAAAAAGTTATAAACAAAGGTTTCTCTCCAGTCTTTACACATCAATCCCATCTGGATTCACTATACATTTGGAGAAAAGGGAAGATATGCCTATTTCAAAAACATATAACAGTTATTTCAAAGCACACCCTTCAAGAAGGCCTATGATTCCGTAAAATATCTTGGGATAACTGTGACCAAAAATCCTGATTTTCTGTAAAAACTAAATTTGCAGGAACTGATTTAAAAATGAAGGCTTCTGTTCTCACACCATAACAAAAATATTATTTATAGGCTAACACTTCATTCTTTTTTCACATTCTCTGTGTTTCTCATATCCACTTCCTCCCTAGAATTTGTAATGCTTCAATTCTTAAAACTTTACCTGTTTATCGGTTGAGTTTCAGTGTGATTCTGCTCCTCTTCTGAGCTAACTTCTGTGTCTATAGGGGAACCCAAAAACAGCAATACTGAAAGTTAGTCTTGAGCAGAAGACCTTAGCAGAAACAACGGTTGATTAAAATACACTGACAAATACTAAAACAAATAATGCAATAATGCAAAATATGTAAATATGACCTTTTTACTGTGAACGTTTTTCATTTTTGTTGAGACTTTTTACTTACTAAGTGATGCCATTTGGCTGCAAAGACTGCTAATTGGTGGCTGTCTACATAGCTTGACTTCCGATTGATTAGAAGATGAGTCAAAGTCTTTGAGGTTGGCATATGTGGGGCACTGGGGATTTTAAGGAAACAAAACTATTAATAATAACAGGCCAAACAAGAGTTACTACTTAAAATCAGTGGTTTGAGGTGTGCAAATCTTCTCTTTACCTGTCGAGGGGTGTCTGAATCAGTGTAAAGTCTCTCAAACCTACAAGAGAAGCCATAAATTACTTTTCCTGGTCTTTCCCCAATGGCAAACAGTATAAGACTGTAGGTGTGGCCCTTATGTTATTCTAGTATAGTAGTTGAGTTCTGTGGCTGACCTCCTGAATCGTGTGAAAGTAGTGTTGATTTCATCATTGGTGACCAGCAGCTCTTCGACCAGCTTCTCCTCTGAGAGATGTGGGATCAGCTCCACAAACTTCTCCTGCATGTCTTTACACGTCCCATACAACTGCTGCAGATCACAAGACACACAACACATTGATTGTGATGTACAACTCTGATGTAAATATCCCATAATTGTGGATACGGTATAAGAAACTGAAACTAGAAAAGCACTCTGAGAGCGCAGAGTGCAGATCTCTGCAAAGGCAATGTGGTCACAGATAATATCAATTCCACAATGGTGTTCAGGATTATCACCAAAACTTGGTGTTCTGGATCAACAATCATCACCAAAATGTAATCATCTGTTACTTGTCCCAATGCACACGTTGTACGAAAATTTCTTCTAGCAGTACTTACAGTATGTTATTTTGTTCAAAGACAGAGGCGGAGGTAATTATCATAAGATACAGATTTGTAGCACACATTCCAATTAGATTGTAAAAGATAACAACATTCTGATATGAAAGAAGTCCCACCTGCAACAGCTCTTTGTCAGACGGTTGAGCGCAGCCTGGATGCATCTGAGTCATCATGTCTGACATGATCGTCAGGTTTCCTCTGACCACTTGAATGTCTGCCCTCAACTTCTTCAACTGGAAGAGGGTGAAAGTAATTAGATAATTTAATATCAATTGTATAATTAATATTTGCATAACCATATGCTTTTTATGTCTATGTTTGAGCCTGGCCTGATTCAACTGTGTTTCCATGAGATATGCTTGTGCGTAAGTTCTTCAGTCATTCTGTTCCTACTGTTCCATCATCACAGATAAGGCGGAATATCATGTCCTTGTACGTGCATGGCCTACTTTTCTCTCCTGTGTCTATCTGTAAATGGCTATCTGCTCTCAGGTTACCACGCTGGCATTATGGTCTGACTTTGTGGGGTCCACGCATTGGGTCTACGTCAACTGGGGACGTCCAACGTCATCTTCCGTCGACCTGGGCTGTATAAATAGTCAGGAAACTTCCTGTTTAGTTAGAGCAGCAGAGCTGATGGATTTTTGCGGGTAGCATGCTGTCTCTCCCTTGGTGCACCATGGTCTTTGTTTTGCTTTTTGTTAATAAACTCTGTTCCGGATCTTTTCTAAACCGTTGTCCAACTGACTCTTTGCATAGTTTTTGGTATACTGATTTAATTACTATCAAGGGAAAGTAGAATGCTATATATTTGATAATGTCACAATATTATAATTGTATATAATCAGTAATCAATTATGGCAAATCAACAGTTTACTGGTGCAAAAATACTGTATTGGTGTTATGCAAGACACACAAATCCTTCCAGAGTTTTTCAACCAGCAGTCTATTTTAAGTCTGATGTAAACAGTACAATCAGAGGTGCAACGCTGGAACCTGGGTGGAGTGATGTTTGTTCCTTTTGTCACAAGACTATATTCCCACCAGTCGCTCCAGCAGCCTTGACATACTCAAATTTCTTCAGCAGTACATACAGTATACAGTATGTTAAAAATCCATGGGGCATTTTAACAACATACACAAGTGAGAAATAAGCACAACAGTGTCAGAACTTGACTGAAATGTGTAATAATGTTGCTGTATGCAACAATGACTGCACTGCTATGGTAAAGACTACATTTCCATTGTCAGTTCAAACAAACAACCATCTATCCAGGAAGTTTGATGAAAATGTGCAAATAAGGAACGGTATGGTTGCCTTCAAAGTTTATAGAATTCATTTTACTGGAACAAGCCATTTGCTGCATTTACTTCCAGGTTGCAGATAGAATGGCATTCACACTGTGAGGAGAAATCCTGAATATACATGGGCAGTATGTCCTGGCCTAGGTGTGTAACATATGTAGTATGTAGTATATGTGCTTAAAGCACTCAACGTGTACATGTATAATGAAAGCAAGATGCTCTCTCCATAACTGCACATATAACATGTATGTACTCCCCATCCTGGGCGTATAACTTGTATATCAACTGGGTCTAAGTAACTGGTGTGGCTGACGCCACTAAGACGACTAGGCCTCTCTTGAAGGGCAAAGGTGTCTAGATGGGCCTCCATAGATGGGGGTTGCCATAGATATATACTTGGGCGGTGTTTACAGAAGATTTCTAAATGACAAGCATACCATACTCAGGGATGTAAGGTGTTTGTGTTGGGGTATAACAGAGTGTTGAAACCTTTCTTTGTTAGACTACGCCTGTTAGCAACACGACGTGTGTCTCCGGTACCGTAATAAAGCTCTCTGAGAACTGCTGAACTTCTTACTCTGCCTGACTTTTTGAGGATCCAAAACTTTGCACGACAACACCAAAGCAAAATAGCAGACCACATGTCAGACTGTTTTTCAGACAGACTGGTATCCAGTCTTGGGCCCAAACCTGAGTTCAATTGACAATGTCCACACTATCAAAATGAACCAAACCAACAGTCCAACGAAGCCTTGTCCAGACTAATTCACCATTCTTGAGTGAATATGCCAATAATAATAAGCATTGAACAAACCTGTTGAGGTGAGAGTGTGACGGGTCCATCTGGGTTCTGATTCTGTGGAGGCTGAGGCTGTGGATGGTTAGGTGACTGAGACGATGGTTTCGGAGACCGGGGTGCAGAACACACGGTGACAGAAGGGATGGAACCTGCTGCGCTCTGGTAAAAGGTGTGTGTGTGTGTGTGGGGGGGGGTCAGCACACTCACTCTTGTATAATGTGACTAAATCTAACAGCCTTCAAGTGGCTTCAATGATGTGCAGTCACTTACCCTGCTGGGGGTGTGGATAGGAGGAAGAGCTTCCAGGTCACTGTTGGGAAACTCCAGGCCTTTCCTCCTGAGATCTTCATAAACAGACACCACACCCGTCAAGTCGGGAGAACTGCGGAATGCGTCAGCCCACGCCTGTGGCACGGAGAGATACAAAATAAGATCCCAGCTCAGACACACACACACACACACACACACACACACATACACACACACACACATGAGACAGACACTCCCTTCAAAGACTTGCACCCTGAAGAGACACACACCCATAACACCAAAAGAATACAGTACATGTAAGACTTGTAAACAGCGCTGGAACAGAGCAGACATACAGAGATAAGATACTGTAAGTCTCCAAGAATTAGAGCTGCTGACTGATTTAAGATATTCTTGCCTGTATCAGGCTGAGGACTCGGTCTTGCATCACCAATGGAGGATTGTTTCTGGGCAAAATGGCTCGGACAAGAACCCCTTCTATGAACTCCCGGGTTGACACCAGAACATGAAATCTGTGGCCACAGTTCTTCACGCATGCCTCAAGCACCTACAGTAGATCCAAAAAGGAACACTAAAATGTCTGACCTATACTGTTACAAAGATGTACAAATTCACTCAAACAAAGTGAAAATAATACTCACTGTTAAAGCCAGCATAACTTCTTTAAAATTCTTGTTTCCCACAATCCTTTTCTTTATTGCTTTAACTGCATCTCTGGGTCTTAAGTAAATAAAAAAATGAAACCATCATACAATCAGCATCCACCTCCACCACTTCCGCACCAACGGTACATTCGTGCAGTAGTTATAACATTGTTGTTAGGTTCTAATACACCCTAACTTGTTGTCATGACAATGCAAAAACACATTAGAGGTCTCAATATCAGACAACGTACCCCTCCTCAGTCTCATTGACAACGTCACAGATCTCCATAATGAGGGCCCAGTCTTCTGATGGTAATGCTGAGCTGGTAGCAAGCTCTTTGGCAAGAATTAAAGTACAAAGACATTTTGTCATGAAAACAACAGCACAATACTTGGCACAAGTTGTCGTATAATAACAACATGCACACGTTAACATGGACTGTGTTGTTGGTTGTTGGGGGGGTGGGGGATCAGGGATGGGAAGTCTCAGGCAGCTGTATAGTGCGTAGTTCTGTCAATATGAGCTTTAAGTCAACATTGTGGTTTAACGTATGAAGTTACCATGACAAATACAAACAACCTCTGGAAAGTCCTGTCCTGGAGCTGGTTCAGAGATGACATAATGAGGTTAGACTAAAATTCAAATCAACCATGACTTGGCCAACACCTCCTTTGCACACAGCAAAACAGTGCTCTAACTAAACGTTGTCTTCATGTATCCTAAACTCTTGTTTAGTTTCACCCCGCATTCATGTGACAGTCAGCTGCTGTGTCCATTTGGGCACACAAATTAAGTGTCATTCCATTTATTCCCAACAGACCCCTGAGTGTAGTGGCAGAGGGCGTAGATTGTACGGAATCCGGGCAGAGCTTCACATCCAAGTAGGCCTACTATTATCTCAAAAACTCTTTCCTCTATACGTCTTCACTGTTTGTTTAAAAAGCAGGACTTACTATAATCCAATTTGGAACATGAAATACCGGTATGTGAGGTGCCTCACATCTCAAAAGTTGGACCAAATTGTCTAATCCCCTTTCGTACCTCGTCCTCTTAATGACACCATAATAATCATTATTGGCAAACGCTCCTACAGCGTACAACTAGGTTGTACTTCAGTTTGTATACATGGGCTATAGGAAGTCCATACAAGTTTTCTCCTCATCTTCCGCCTATCAACATACTAGGAATATCCATTTTACCAATCGAGTAGGGGATTAAGAAAAGTTCGACCCGCCTCCGTATTTAGATAGCATACAGAAGGTGTCAGTCCAGCCCGTAATCATTTATTATACTGTCAATCTTGATTAATTAGGTACATTTCTCACGGTTCAAAACGTGCATATTTCAATCGATCTAAATGTTTCTTTGTCCGCATCAACCAATGATACGTCTCTCACGGTCTAAGCTACAGAATTCATTCGAATGTAACAATAGTAGCCGAAACTGGTGGCTATGCTGGGATCAGTGTAGTTGCCAACTTGCGCGCAATGCGCGTTAATGTAGTAGTTTTTAAAATGTCTTAGTTACCTATTCGTTGACCCACTGGTGTAGAAAAGGGATTTCCTATTAAGAACTCCATCGTCACGTAAGCCCGGACACCAGTGTCCTCAGTCCGCTCGTTCTGTGATGCACAGTCTTTATTTAGGAGGGAGTTCAGTCGGCGTTGAAGAACGCCAACTAAACCCTGCTACGTCACCTGTTAAAGGGAAAGTTTCTCGTACTGGAATGAAACAGGATGAAACCCTGAATCTATCCAATCATACATTCGATATAATAAGGCATATGGAAGGTGTAGCAGACCATGTAAATCTTTGATTTGTGTGCTGTTGCATAAAAAAATAACAAATTTGTTGCTTTTCCAAATTACACTTGAAACTTAGCCTAATTATGACATTTGCATTTCAGAAATAGCCTATCCATGAACATGGAGCATGAAGGGACGACAGCTGATAGTGGCTTGTCTGTATCGCCAAACTGTGATAAAAGTTTGTTGTCTAGCACTTGTTGAATAAAATGGCAAAGGATGGCATCATTGTACAACCACTGCATTAACACAATCGTCCACACAGTGACGCTGTTTTACAACAAGTGGGATAACAACCACCTGCAGAATTTGCATTTCTGTTCCAGTACGGTGACCATTTGCATAAAACATTGGTGAGATAAAGCCGAATTAACACTACAGAATCGTATGTTTGCTTCGTTCATTAGGAAAAACGTTATCCTCATTAAATAGCCTAACATCACTTTGTCGTATTTTGGTAAGAGACTATAAGGATTTTTGCAGTCTGTGCACTAAGATTTTTGTTTTCCAAAGATATGACCAAACAAAAAAGTAAGAAAATGTATCTTTGGTAGATTATGTCTCTGTTATGATACTTTCTCCACCACAAAATACAGTTGGAGAGCCTGTTTAGTGCCCTTTCTAATGGTGCCCCATTTGTAAGGAGTACTTGGGACTTGAGATGAGGTGCAAAGCTGAGTATATGGGCTGTGCCCATGAAAAATTTGCTGAATCTCTGCCAATGCCAAGCAGTTTATTCTGCCATCTACTCGTTTGGCATTTGGTGGATTAGCTTATTGATTGTAGTTTGAAGAAAATTTACATATTGGCAGTTTAACAATTTATTCAAACAAAAAACAAGAACCCCAGTAGCTCCATATACAACCACAAAGGCCAGGAACCTCCCCCTGGTCATCAGCCTCTGTGGGATGGAATCCCATTCTTCAACCAGCATTATGCCGGAAGTTAGCCAGCCTAGTTGTGTTGGTCACTTTGGCACCAACAGCACGCCCAAGCTTATCCCACAAGGACTGCAGGCAGGTCATTTCATTCTATCCACTCCCACATTCTTGAGGAATCTCTAATAATCTCTGTGGGGGCGATTGTTGTCATCTTGGAGGATAGTGTGGAGTTATAGGATTGCCACTGGCCCACTGGTTGCAGAATTTCATCTAGCTATCTCTCTGCATTCAGATTGCCTCCAATGATGATGATAATGATAATGATGATGATGATGATGATGATGAACAAGCCTCATTTTACCAGTGAGGGGGATCATGCCGCCCCCCACCATCACACTGCCTCCACCAAAAGATGTTGCTATCCACCTGCCATAGCTGAACTCATCTTGAACATGATGTTCCTCCACATGTTCAGGTTCCAGTGTACGTGTTGAGGCAGCGCAAACGGGCTTGATGGTGAAGGGCAGTCTTGGCAGGACTTTGGCAGTCCTGTGAAACTGGGCAGAGCCGCCGGCAAACCTTGACAGAAAATTTGTAGAAGATACTCTACAGTAAGTGTAGCCTAGAACTCTAGACCTACTGTACGTTAGCAGTGGCAAATTCATTCGCTCAGCAGGTACGTCTAGCCATGAGCCATAGGTTGTACTCAGACATTGGTGGTGTTTAGCCAATCATAATGCTCTATGTGGACAGGGAGTCGTTGGGCGGGCTTAGCGTTGTTTGAATCGGCTTGTTAGTTGCTCTGATTGGTTTTGGCCAGAGCCAAACAAATCATGACTCTGGTCATACCACTATCCAGAGGCAGTTTGAAAGATTCCGCCTCAAGGTTCTATCCATCGTTGCCAGATTGTGCATCCCATGTTATAGTGTGGCTTGTCACAGAGAAATGCTGTACCAAACAGAAATTTCCTTGCTTGTGCTAAGTTCATATACTATGATTCATGGTAAACCTGGTGGCTCACTGGAGTGAGAATACCTAGGTTTACATTTTATAATATTTTTTGATGTTATTGCGATTGTTGACAGAAAATAAAGAGGGATACAATATTTCATGCAGCAGCCTGCAAAGCCTCTGCTGTTTTTTTTTTTTTTTTTTTAAAGGACGGGGTGATATCTCTCTATATGGCAAGGGCTGACTTAACGTTCTTTTATTTGTATGATCAGAAACAGCTGTTATGGTACATCTCCCTCATTTGCATAATAAAAAATGGCAAGGTCAATCAACATTCTATGAATTTATGCCCTTTTTCTGGCCATAGGATGGCATCATGTGCCTTCCTAAAGGTCAACATTTGTGAAAAGGTACAGGAAATTATTTCCATGAAAGGTTCAGCTAAGGTCCTATAATCTTTCACCATAGTCATACTCAAGACAGAACCCTCTCCCCTGTATCTGAGGGATTATTCTGTCTGGCTTTTTCTTGTCTTCTGTCTAGGCAAGAGGCTCAAGCATAATTAGAGTTAGTGCATAGAAAAATATCACACCTGTGCTGACTGAGAATTTACACTCTACATCATGCTGCCATGCAGGGCTTGATTTAATCAAAACCTGGAAGGTGCACACAAGGTTTATAGATTGAATTTTTTTAAATAAAATGAAAGGTGTCCAGGTCGGGATTTAATTTTTACTGAAGGGATATAATTCTTTACACTGTAGGTGGGCATAATCCAATTTCCATCCTGTGAGATGCACACACAAATGCAAAGAAAACTGCCCATTTTATTTGGTCCTCGACACCATTCTCTCATTTGTAGCTTTCACTTTAGAGTGCTAAAGTTGAGACTCCAAAAAGAATATGTGAAGAGAGTGAGCAATATGCCTTTACAATCAGTCAATATCAACATTATACTCCTGCTCACCTTCTGACAGGTTGCTAGGGAACTAAACTCTGAAGCGTGACTGCCTCTGGTTCTGGAACATGTATGGTATCAAGGCGTGCTGTGATCTTCCTGTGTCCTTGGTGCAGTGGCATGAGAAATTCAACTGCTAAGTCAGAATAGCTGAAATCCCTCCTGCTAATCTCTCTGGGTGTTCCTCTTTGTCATTTCTTAGACTTACAGTATTCATTCTTCTTTTTCAGACTTAACCATTTTTTAAAGTCAGGTTGCCAGGCATTTTTATGTTGACAGTGAAACAAACAAAAAAAAAATGTAATGAATTTCACATGTTGAAGAGGACAAAATGACGGAACCTGTGTGATATCAAGAAAAGCTACAATAAAGTTGGTACAGCACCTTACAACTCCCACAGATGCCCTGGGAGATTTACAGTATATGAGTCTCACATGGTGTTTATTCTCAGAGGCTGCTGATAGTCTTCATCCCCCAGAGGAAGCTGCTGGTCATTGCTGTAATTCTGGTATCTAAAATCTTTGGAACTGGCATTCAGTACATTGTCATGTTTTTAATCAGACAACTTTGATTTGTAACAGCAAGATCACTACACTAAAGAATGATCAAATCAAATCTCTTGTAGGGCACCGTGGCCTTTTCTGTCGCAACTATCATGTCATTTTAATACAAGAACACAATATTTTCTTATGACCACACGGATATTTTTTGAGTTTTGAGTTGAAATGTTGGCTTTGAGAAATATGAGTTGTTGCGTATGTATGTGCGTTAACACTAATGAAATGTCTGTAAGTGATACATTTCAGTAGTTTAACCTAATGAAGTGCACTGACTCGATGCCCCTCTGTAACTGCTGTGATTATGGGGAAGGGGAAGTCATGATGACTAATCCTGGAGCCCAAGGGGGTCATGGCTGGAATGTGTGATTAAGGCTGCCAGATCTTTTCCATCAAAGCTTTTCTCTCGCTGCCAATGGCTGCATGGCTCCATGCTCAGTTTGTTGTTGTCTATAGACACGCAACGCAACCCCACTCCCCTCACATCACAATGCGTCACAGCTGCACCAACCTCCCCACCCCCAGATCCCCTGTATGACTCATACAGCTCTACTATAGAGGTGGGGGGCGTAGAGGGGTGGAGAGGGGTTTTTTTTTTTTTTTGAAAGAACAGTGACCTTTTTCATGTGATAGAATCAGGAGAAAAAAAGGTATCTGAGCATGAAAACAATAATGAGGTCATGCCTGTTGACATGACAATAACTATGGGTTATTATCCTCCTCAGCAAGGTCAAAGGTTATACCCCCCATCACCCCCCCACAGAACTTAGAATCAGTGCATATACACTGTTATTCACACCTTTTATCATCCAAGTGCATTTGGTCCTACATCATCAGATTTCCAGCTGATGTGAAACTGTGAAATTGGTGTAGATATCATAAAACTGAATTACAATCAATATCTATGTGTGTGTGTGTGTGTGTGTGTGTGTGTGTGTGTGTGTGTGTGAGTGTCTGTCTGCAAGTGTATGTACTGTACGTGTCCACATTTCATATCCGAGCGTGTTGAGATAAGGCAGTGGTTGGTTGGTTCAGTCCTGAGAAATATTAGAAACACAGAGCCAGGAAAACAGACTTCAATCAAACATTCATCTCGAAAATATCAAGTAATTTAAAAATAATACTTTATGATGAAATGGTTTTGAATTCATTTAATGAGATGAAAGGACCAGATATAACCAAACATAAAAAAACATCACTTCACAAAATCAGCTGAATTGATTAACGTACAGTAGTACAAGAGTGCTACTTAGAACATGCTAAAATCTGTACTTTAGGAAATCTATGCAATGAGGCAGAGACTAGGTTATGCTATATACAGTATCTCACCACATTACAATTAAATTGGGAAATTATCTAACAGAAGCTACGATTCATTGCGCAAGCAACCATAACATCTGTGCTCTGGTACATGGAACAGAAGAGTTCAAATGAAGTTGCAATGCTTATTGTGCAATGAGAAAAAGTACATTCATAAATGAATTAGCTAGCCATCATTCATTTCACCAGACGACACTCCACACTGACGTGCGTCATCAAAAATGTAGATGTGGAGTTACATCTGGTTTGGTATGCAGTGTGCTCAGCTCAAAGAGCAGAGCAGTCTGTGTTACACATATAGTACTGCAGACTACATTCATGGCATGTCTCACACATTCTTCTGTAGTAACACGGTTGGGCATAATGTGATAATACGAGTAGTAGTAGTATCACAATGACTTGAGGTGAAACGTACACCTTTCAAGGTGGATTTATAGATCTGTTCAATTCAAGCTGGGCTCTGTGAAGCTCATTGAGAAAATATTCTGTGAAAGGCATTATGTTATAAAATGGAACCATCTTGAACCATCTTGTCCATGATTTTTCAATTATATTTAAAAAATAACTGGATCACTTTCGAAATCACATTCAAAGACATTCGAAATCTGTCCTAAAAAACTTTTCTTTAATTAAAAGTGAACTGTCAGAGCTTTAACATTAATAAGAAGTGACCACTTAATTACGATTGGAGACCTGTGACTGGACTGGCCTTAACTAAAGTGAATGCTTGAGTTTCAGAACACTGCTTTTAGATTTCCCTGGAGAGCTTGAGACCTGAATGTGCCTGAATGCTGCAGAACCACTTTAAAATGGAACACTGTTGTTCTCTGCAACTCGCTACACAGACAGGCAGAAAGACAGATCACACAATGTGCACGGTTGTCTGCTCGCTGCATTTTAGCCAACTGTGCGTTTGCATAATCAGCTTTGCATGCATGTGAGGGCTACACAGCTGTCCAGAAGCTATTGACTATTCGACACTGCTGACACATTACATTAAATAACCTTCATGTACACTGTACAAATAAAGTAATAAATAACTGTTTCTCCAATTAGCCTCAGACTTCACACACACACACACACACACACACACACACACACACACACACACACACACACACACACACACACACACACACACACACACACACACACACTCTCTCTCTTTCAGAAACACACACAGGGACACACCAAATTATGATGAAATACATTATGCTCTTTTATAGATTAGCAAAAGTGTTGCCTGAGCAACCATTACTGTTTCTTTCTTACCTACATTTCCCTCCCCCTTTCTCTCTCTCTAGCGCTCTCTTTCTCTCATTTTCTCACACATTCTCTCTCTCTCTCTCTCTCTCTCTCTCTCTCTCTCTCTCTCTCTCGTAACTGACAGACAAACAAATCCACCCTCTCTCTAACACACAACTCTCTTTCCTTCTCTCCCCATCTCTCTCTTACACTACATGACAGAGCAGGTGAACCCACAGCACTCTTTAAAGAGAGCAAGTCCTGTTTTTGAGAAGAACGGCGAGGGGGTCTGCTGTTGGGGCACAGTGGGGCTCACTTTTAAGTCCTCTGCAGCATCTTGAGAGGAAAGAGAGAGCAGAATGATGGTTAGGGTTAGGGTTAGTGAGGCATAGAGAAAGCATGTTTTATGTATGGTATATATCCAAGGTTATAGGCTATTACTGGTACAATAGCAATACATCCAAACTGAATCCAATATCAAAGGTTGTGAACATGAAAACTAAGAGTGATGACCAATGACACATAATCATGTATGAAATAGTGTTTGGTAGTGTAGAGGGAATGAAGAAACACTGAGGTGCATGGCAGGAGTTTGCTGGTAAGCTCCATGGAAACAATGCGGTTGTGTTCTTACTGCTCTTCCTGTAGCTCTTAGGGAATTTAGCCTTCAAGAAGTCAGCCATCTCTTTGTCTTCCTCCTTCTCCCTGTGGATAGAGAATTAGAGTTGTGCTAATAAGCTGTCATAATGAGAACCACCCAAAATATGCATTTTAAAAGACAAGTGTAGTTGCCCTGAGATGTGTGAACAAAACTGTAAGTTCTTCTTAAATATAATAATTTATTCAAACAGAGAAAGAACAGAAGAAAATAAAATGTCATTACACTTTGACTGCATGTGTTTGCATCTCTGGGTAAACAATCTTTACTTTCAGGCCCTGCTTCCTCCTTTTCTGGAGGTGTGTGAATTATTGAGCACCTGACAAAATGCCTCTTTCTGTCACCTGCTGCTGAAAGCTGTCAGCAAAGCTCCCCTCCCTGGCAGCCTCCCATGACAGTTGTCTGATGTGGAGGATGGACGAATCCATACTGTGCATCTGAGTGTGAATGTGTGAGTGTGAGTGTGTGTGTGTTTATGTCAATATGTCTATAAACACAAGCTATAGGGGAGCTCATTGCAAAAACATTTCAAACTCGGAGCTGGAGAGTGTTAGAAATGTTATCCCTTCACTGGGTGTTTTGGAACCTTATTTACATCATTTGCCACTACGAGTATTTTTGTATGAGAAGAGAACTAGAGAAAAAAGATCCAATGATTAGGAATATTTGTTATACTTGCTGTGCTCACATAATGCCAACATAATGGCATTAAAATAATCCACCATTCTCCCACCACCCTGCTCAAAAGTCCAAAAGTAAACATACCGTCGTCACCTAAGGCTTGCAGGTTTGTGTTTTAAATAACTGAGTCTGTGTCACACCCACCCCTCCCAATAAACACACAATCTGATGCACCTCAGTGATCTCAAACCTCAAATCTTCTTTTTAGACTGCAGTCTGTCAAGCCCAGAGCTCTGAAAAAAATCTTTAATTTCTAAACTGCCAAAAAAATCAATCAACTCTTTTATTCCGAAATTTAGGTGGTGCTGTGATCTGTCCCTTGGGTGATGGAGAAAACGAGTGAAAGGCAGTCACTCACTGACATCAAACTGACTCAGTTTTTAGGTATTTTGGGCCACAGTAAGAGAACGGAATAGAAAAATAGAGAAGGGCTTAATGCAAGGAAAATGCCAGAACCATCTGAGATTCATTATATGAATCTTGATTCATTTGATTCATTATATGAATCTCGGTTAAAATTCTGATGCCATTGCCTTCCAATGCAATTCTTCTCAATTCTCATCTCTCTTTAGCACTTCTAGCCTGTGATTCGGCTATTGGCCTTGTTCACTCAGGATACATGCCATACTGGCAAATTAGTGAACTTTGAAAAATAAATGCCAAAATCCCAGTCCCTTGTACAAAGTGATGTGTAGACCTACAAAGCTGGTTATGACCAGGCTAGCATTTTGCTAACATACTGCCTGAAAACCTGAAACTATAGGTACTAATTTTGGGTGCTGCTATAAGATGTTGGAAGTACCTCAGTCGTTCAAACTCCACATCATCCACAAGGAAGTCTCGAGTCTCCACCAACTTGTGTATCTGCATCAGCAACTCCTCCTCTTTCTGGCGCTCCTCACTGCTTTTGTCCTTGTCTGTTTCATATGACATATGAGAAAATGTGATTCTCAATGTATGCCATCCTTAGTTCATATTCATACAAAGTGCAGCAACAATAAATCTTTGAGCTTTATCATGCCAGGTATAGGTTTCAGATAGGAAAAGTTCAATTTAAAAAGACATTGTTCCAAAATATTCTGGTGAGGGAAAGATATCTAAATACACACCAGGGATTGAGATTAACTTTTGTAGATCCTTCTTGAGTCTGGTGATCTCCTTACAGAGCTGTATGTCATCCATCCTGAGACAGACACAAATGTGTCACTCGA
This sequence comes from Sardinella longiceps, assembly GCA_027497455.2. NCBI lineage: Eukaryota > Metazoa > Chordata > Actinopteri > Clupeiformes > Clupeidae > Sardinella > Sardinella longiceps. Next base: position 22,266,701 of record JAODXP020000015.1, on the reverse strand, counting down.
ATGATGATATCACATCAGAGAAACTGAATTCATCAGGTTCAGTTCTTTAAACTTTTCCTTCTATAAAATTAAGACAAGTCCTTTTTAGCACTTGACATCACACTACACCACTACAAAGCAGAGACAAAATGTGAAAGACACACACACACACACACACACACACACACACACACACACACACACACACACACACACACACACACACACACACACACTAATTTCCCCAGAGCCCCTCATCAAACATGGCCTGTGAGATGTCTAATGAAATCAGCAGGCAGTGGGTATAATCAAACATAAAACATCTACCACTATGATGACTAATACCAATGAGTAGGATTAGACTATAACACAAAAATGTGGTGGGAATAGTGAAGGAAGAATGAATGAGTTTATTGGTCATTAGTCAATGACAACCATAGGCAAAGGGTAGGGGCTAGAGGAAGAAGGATTTTTAACATTGGTTGTCAGGTAAAAGAAATTCTTTTCACATGTGATCCTAGCATGATTATATATAGGGTGTTAACATTCTATTGGCTGTCACATGGGCCAGCCAGCTTAGTGATTTGGTGAGGCAGCAAAAGGACTATGACTCATTCAGTTTCTATATCATGGAAAATCATCCAGTTCAGGATATCTGCACCACTATCAGTCTTGTGATCCTTGTAATTTCAAACAACATCTCATTTCCATACAAATCAGCACTGTAGTGGAAAAAGGAAACAAATTTCTACGACATACAACATACAGTAGATAGTAGTATCTTTGATAGTGTATCTTTGGACAGTGGACCTGGAATTTTCATTTAAGGCAACATTTTCTTTACATTTAAGACAGTCTGACCTTAAATTTTAAACACCCTTTCGTTGTCATTATCTGTTTTGCGGGAGGTAACCATGATGCAGGCATTTGTTTTTCAAAACATTCCAGCTTGTGGAGATCCTCCCTCACGTCTACTGGGAGGCCCACCACAGATGGCTACGAGACACACATCGTAATCAAACCGTTAGCATCTCATAGGAACCCACATCTGTTCTCTGCCTCTGATCCTATACTGTGTCTCATAGCAGTTCCATTGTAGATCGAGATAGAGTCTTTATTGTCTCACAAGAATTATCTTTTTCACACATCACTTCCAACTAACATGCTAATTACTTAAGCATCTCACAAGGTGTCTCATCCCAAGAATGCACAGCAACATGTACTGTACATCACCTCATCCCACATAAACAGCCTCAGACATACTGTCACATAACATGCATCCCTTGCATGGCATTGTACAGGAATGAAATGTCCTTTACACAATGGATTCAGAGGTGTGAAACAGCGTCTCTAACACATCTCTTGACAGCTTCAAAATAGTCACCATTTTACACATCTGTTTCTAAACCATTTGCATTAGCAACAAAAGTTGGGGGGTGGGAAGTAAGAGCAACAGCTAGAGTTTAGGAGAGAAAGATGAGTGACGACAACCTGACAAGCTCTCAGTAAGACTGCATTCCATTTGTATATTATTGGTACATTTTTGTAATTGTGGCTTTAAATTGGGTATAAGGTCATAAAGACACCTTTGGATAAAAGACACCAGGTGTTTCATGTGCAATCGCAAAACACAAAAAAATGTCCCATCTGATATTTGACACAAAATCAATATAGAAATGTGCGATATCCATCACAGTCACACAGGAGTCAAAGTTGCAGTGCTACTGGGAGTGGCATTTATAGAGGGCTTGGCAAACTTTGCAGAAAAAAAAGCAATTTTGGCAGTGGGACTTCTGAAATGTCATGTTTGACGCAATTGCAAACTGGAACAAATTACCTGCCTAATCATCCAAAGTGTTTCATCACCATCTGCCCTAGCCTATTAGAGCTTTCCCACAGACTCACACCACATCTAATGTTAATCAGTAGAATTAAACCATGGCCTAATCACAAACTCTGGGTGATTAGACAGCTCATTCTAGAATAACCAGTATGATTTGATGGGTTTTCTTAGCCAGGAAATGAGGAGCTCCACTTTTCTATTTCTGAAATGTTCTCTTTAAGCTAACTTGCCTAAATCTGCCCAGTCAACAGTACATATACTTTTTTTGTATCAAAAATGAAAATGTCACTAATGAATGAATGGATGGGTGGTGGATGAATGAATGAATGAATGAATGAAATCCACAATAATGCCATATCAAACTGCAACACTACTTCCCCTATCCCAATGAATGAGTACTCAGACTACTTGTAACAGCGGGACTGAGGAAGTGAATTAATTATAAAAAATTCTACAGAGACCTGTAATATTCCCTGGCCAAGTAGGCCTCATACGTGACAGATGTAGATGTCAAGTAATGCACAGGGGAGGAGAGAGGAGTGAGAGATAATCACTGGAGAGAACTCAGAACTGCCCATTATCACACGTCCCCATGTCAGGACCACCCGCTAATGGACCAAGCACTCAATAGATCCAGAGTAATACACACACACACACACACACACACACACACACACACACACACACACACACACACACACACACACACACAGAGACCAACACAAACTCACACACACGCACTTACAAAGTAGTTTTCCCTTATGCTTTTGAACTTAGCAATAAAACACAGTTTCACAGAGAGCTTCACAACAGCAGTAAAACAGATACACACTAGAAAGTTTTATAACTGTGCTGAATAACTTTACAGTCACAGGTCATACTGCATACAGTACTATAAAAGAGCCAGGAGAATGGAGTGTCCTACAATATCAAGGTTTTGGGACTTTGTTTCACGGACTATATCAGACATTACACACACAGAGTGCCCCAAAACACCTTGTTTATGTTTGCTGAATGATGACTCTTCTTCATTGTCCAGCGTCGTCCCTGTGTGCTGGATTGACAGCTGCCAAAAAAACCATCCTGAAACACTGGTTTGAACCTCAACTCCCCATGATCTCTAATTGGCTTTCTGACTTTAAGAATATTGCACTATTAGAACGCTCCACAGCAAGAACAAATAAAGCCAAACCTCACACCATTACCTCTTGGACCATTGTAATAGAGGAAATCTCTGAAAAAAATGTCTGTATTTTGATTTCTACTTTCTAGTTTAAATATGACTGTATTGTCTGTATTTCTACATTGCTTGTCTTTATTTTTATATTATGAGCTCACTTTTCCCTGTTGTATATAGTTTTCTTTTGATCCTTCAGATCTTTATCATTTCTGCTCAATAAAAATTGTTGATCACAAAAAAAGAGCCAGAAGAATGAAGAATTTTCTTATGAACATGTTGGCTGTGAGGAAGCAAATATTTCTACAGCAAATAAATAAAAAAACATGAGAGACTTTGAATCCACAGAGGAAGAGGAGATGGGAGTGAAGAGAGAGAACAGCGTGGCTAAAATGTTGTGAGATAGACTTGACAGCATTGTAAGGATCACTCACATGTATCTCAGCTCAGACTCACGCCGCACCAGGATGTCCCGAATCCTTTCGATCTTAAAGAGTTCCCCCTCAATGTCGTCCACCGTGACAGATGAGTCGGCCATGGAGACGATGTCCTCTTGCCCTGAGATACCCAGAAACAAAACCCCACAGTGCCAGGTTATTGGGTCAGATAAGCACTTCAATGGAATCTCTCTACATTTCATCACTGGGCATATTTTTGGGCTTTTAGTGTTCTGCTTCATGGCACACATATCACAGCATAAAGTCGGCAAGAGTTGGCTTCTGCCCAAATGAAAAACCACATGCTAGCTGTCTTGCAGCGATATCTCATAAAATCCAACAAGGCAGCTCAGCCCTGAACCATGACTTCCATGGCTAACCTCTAACCATTAGCCTCCACCCCCAGCAGCACCCCCATCCTTCATCACTAAGTCTGGGCAGAAATGACAGCTTCTCCCACCGAGTCTGTTTGTCCATGTCCACTAGCCCTGAATGTCAGAATGAGGTAATGAGCCGACCAAGCGGAACACCCCGATTAAACTGTCATTAATTAAAGCAGCAACAGGCGGACACAACATCCGCTCTATATGGCAGTGGGTGTGGCACACGCCCAAGAAACAGAGAGGTCTAGCAGGGTCATCTTTTCATCACTCCTCTTCAATTCACTCCCCTGTGTCATCACTTATGACTCTGACTCCTACACACTACATAGTACTATTCCATTTTTTATTACTCTTTATCTGTTCTCTAGCAATGGACTGTCACTATGAAAACATACAGAGCCAGTGATTGTATCTGCACTCTCATGCAAAAAACGTTTTAATACACATGATTAGTTTAACTGTAAGTATGTGACCCTTGCAGCCTCGCAACTAGATTCACATCAATCAAGTGTAAGGTCTGGAAACAAAGAATTTACCTCCCATTTCCATGGTTGTCACCAGCTCAAGTAAGGACACGAGAGGAAGATTCTCTGCGTATAGCGCAATGAGCTAGCCTGGGAGTTCCTTGCTCTTTGCGCGCTTATTTCATTTAACTCTGCAAAGCAGCATGGTGACTATGGCCGATTTTCTCACCTGCTTTCGGTATCCAATCCCAGAACAAAGGGATCTGTACGGCCCTCGATTGCATTTACGTCACGTGGTGGCTCTGGTATTGGTTCCGAGGTATGTACAGATGGTATGATAGACATTCGTAGCGCCCAATAAACGGCTCTGGACAATCTTTAACAATGCTTCCGCTACGAGAAATGCAATAAGTAGGTCTCCAGACTAAATGTCACTTGTGATTTTTAGTTTGGCATTCGCCAGGCTAGCAATGAGCTGCTTCTGTGTATGAAATAAATAAATACACTTGCCTTGCATAATGCCTTCACACTGGCCTGCTGACTGCAAACACCAACAAAATATCGCCCTTCTTCATGTGTTCTTCTTCAATGTTTCCTCTTAAAAGTATTAAATAGTTCATTTAATTGTCTGCAAGCCTACTAAAGACTGAAAGGCTATTGAAAGACTACTAAAACTGTGGTTGACACAGCCAACATATTAGTTTCATCCTAAATTATGCTATATCTAGCTGCCAATACAACAGCAATTTCTTGACGTGTTGCAAAAGCTGCCACAAATGGGATATACAGTAAAATGTGAAGTATTAATAATTTGACTAAGCAAACACAATTTATTGTCTTGACTTTTGGCAATGCAAGGTAACTCAGAATACTCTCCACTCTCTTCGTCTCCAAAACTCATCATCCAACCCTCAATGCAGCTCAACTCATTTCTGCAAAAAAGAAAGAAAACACAACACAACCCCTGTTTTCCAAACAAGCACACCTCTCTCTAGATCTCCCTCTCCCCTTTCTGGTTACTGCAGTGTAGGCTACAGTATGACTCATCTTGGAGCACAGGGATTCGTTCTTAATTGCCTGACCTTGTCGGTAAAAAAAAGGGGAAAAAAGAATTCAAAACAAACATCAGAGGAAGTCATCAGGGACAAACTGTCTAAAAGCAAAGCTTCCATCATCAGTCTTGCACATAGACATAGACAAATACTGAGCACAAATATTTGCCTGTGCTTTAAACCTAACTTAAAGAAGTAAGTGACGAGGATTTCTTAGAGGCACGGCAGCATATACTGGAGTAGATGGAGGTGCACCTGGTTGCCCTCCTCTTGTGCTAACACACCTTGCTCATCCAAATGATTCCTGGCACTTTGACACCCAAATGCCACAGCTGCCTTCCAGAAAAAAAAAAAAAAAATCTGATGGCAGCCCTGCTGTTTCCACCTCCCCACATTATAAACTGACTAATATTCTTCAGTGACAGGGGATGGGAAAAGGTTGAAAAGTTCAGACAATCAGCATTCAATTAAAACAAAGACTAGAAATTTTTTAACACACAAGATATTTGTTTGCTTGGCTGAATTGTTTGTATATGTCAGTTTAACAATGTCTAGTTAGCATTCTTGCATTGTACTCTCGGGCTAACTGTACAGTCTGAGGCATTCTGATTCTCACACATAATGCCTTCCCCACAGAGGCCCTCTCATTCCCAGAGCACTGGAGAGCCGGGGCGCTGGAGCGAGCGCACTCACTAGATGAGTCACAATGCAGGAGACGGAGCGACATGTCCTCCACAGGGGTTAGAGACAAGCCTTGAACACACCATATTCACAAGGAATGTGTGTGTGTGGGTGTACATGTGAGAAATAGAGAGATGGAGAGCCATAAGATAGATAGAGATAGATAGAAAGAGAGAGAGAGAGAGAGAGAGAGAGAGAGAGAGAGAGAGAGAGAGAGAGAGAGAGAGAGAGAGAGAGAGAGAGACTAATATGCAAGTAAAGCATACACAGAATTAATCCCTAATAACCTGCATGTACACAGAGGGTGCATAAGTCTTTGTAAGCATGTGTGGGTTTATATGCATGCATGTGTGTATGGGTGTGTGTGTGTGTGTGTGTGTGTGTGTGTGTGTGTGTGTTGTATGTTTCACTTTATGACAGACAAGGGACCTTGTGTTCCTTGCCTAACGATGAGAAGGATATCTCCTGTCAGCAGAAGTGGTCTCTCCGCTCTGCTGCTGGTGCCACATCTGACACCCACGGACAGACGCTGGAGATGCCCATCTAATGAAACTGATATGCAGACCACCATATGTCAAATACTGAACTTTCTTTCTGCTTGGCCTCCATTTCCAGAATTCTCCCTGTCCACTTGAAAGATGCTCATTAGTGCTGGTCAATGTGGTCATCCGTGAATTTGATTATACTATCCTCATGCCATGGACAGCACTGTCTTTGCACAATAGCAAAATTTGGGTCCTTATATGCAACATTCTGGCAAAATGTTTCCTGTGTTCAAATAACTCTAAAGGGGGTTGAAGGTTGGAGTTACACTGCCAAACTCTGCGCAGATGCACACATCAGGATCTGCAACTACTTTAGGCTACTGATGGAGCTGCACAATCAATATATAATGAGATATGATCTTAGAAACCGATTGAACATATATTTATTTGACAGTTACAATGCAGTCATTCTGAAAAACGAATGAACTATAAAAATATTCTTTATTGTTCAAATCAGTGTAAAATCATGTTGCAAAATCCATTATTTCTAAAGGAAATATTAAGTGTGAACGAGCATGTATTTTGGAGATGCTGCAGTCTTTCAAGAAAATACATCCTTGCTTGTTAATTTCAGAGTAGCGTGCATTTCCAAAAGCACTGGCTATGCTTCTGGAAGTTTACGCAAAGTATCAGGTAAATACAATCAAGGTTACATACATCACTAAAGACTCGGCTACGTCAAAGCAACGCATGGACTAGTGCAATGTCGTTGTTTATAAACAATTAAGGACTCATTCTTCTAACGAGCTGTCATTTATTTTCATTCAAACATCTGGCAATTATAACCTGCATTTCAAAATACTACGCTATCAACAGTTGGACAGTTTCAGAGGCGTAGTGATATCTGGTGGTCAGCAATGTTTTAAAAAACACATAACTGTTTAACAACCTTTTCAAAAAGAAATTATTTACCTTTACTGCAAGCCTTTTCATCTAGTTGTGTTTGGTCCACAGAACCGTACTGGGTCGGTGGCTGTCGGTCCTTTTCCATAATGCGGTTCGGGTAAAATGCGTCCTCATGAAATAAGTCGAACAACAAAGCTCTAACGAATAATATGAAGATGTTTCACTTGTCATAGAGTTAATTCATTTTGACACATAACACTGGAACAGCTGTTCTGCCCTCTGTTGCCGGCAACAGCTTGATATGTGCAGTTGTGAAGATAGCGGGATGAATGAAATCGTTGCTGTGACATCAAGGCGCCGCCTGCTGCTGACTTACATGAAGACATATTACTTCTATAAACAACTAGGTGTACCGCCTAGCGGTGTGTAATGACTGCCACAAATTGCTGCATATTCCATTCGAAGAAAAATGAGTGCTCGTTCATACTCGAACACTTTTGAACTGCAAGTTTCACTGGTCCGCTCCTATAACTTCACGATAAGATAAGAAAATACCCTAAGTGGCGCGCCTGTTTAGCATTGCGCACTGTTACCAGCTGTGCGTACTGTCACCAGAGAACTCCAAAATAGAGAGAACAGGCTCCGTATACAGTCTGTCTTTTCCCAGGTGACCTGTTTAGTTGTTGTTGGAAGCTGCAAAAATTAGCAGTTTTGTGCTCCTTCGCGAAACATTTGCATTCCCTCCCTTGCACTGTAGCTCCACATTTCAGACCTCACTTCTCTCATGCAACATGCAGGACCTGAATTCATACCTCCTCACTACTCAATCGTTTAGGCCTGCAGTGCTCATTTACACTTCATCAGGCAATAATGAAACAACAGTCCTCACATTAGTACGTAACATGTTTGGCCTATTACACACACTGGCATTTTTCAGTAGCCATGAAAGTCAAAGGAATTATTTTGCTATCTGATATGGTGTGCAAAGCGTACTGACAGTGCATTAAAGGCTTATTTAATGGACAAAGTTAGCAGAGAAACAGACTGACAAGTCCAATAGAAATCTAAACTCCCGATCACTTATGGCTTGTAAGTATGGGAATTCATTTCCTGCAAGATGCTGCATGCCAGACTATGAATTTCAATGAAGCCTCAAACACAGTCGCGGCCATATAGCAGCAGAATGCAAAAGTACTGTGAGGGAATACTAAAAGTATTGCAAGGCAATGCAAAAGTTCAGTCTAAAAAATACTCACCTTGATCACCCTAACCAAGCTCAGTACACTTTGAAGAGGACCTTATATTGACCTTGGAATTTTCAAGGTGCCAAATGGGGCACCGTATCTACATGTACTGTAAGTCTACAGTTTCACATACTGTCCAGAAAAAATATGTGAAGAGCCCTTGAAATATTTTACCATAATTCATAATACTACAAAATATACTGTTTATAAATTCCAAAAGAAAGCCAGCTCAAATGAAATGTTTTTGCCTAGTGAGAATGTGCATAACTTTTTTGACCACAAGGAGGCATAACACTGCAAGGTAAAAGTTACTGGTGCCTTACGCATGCCTACTTCATAATAACTAACAATAACTGCCTGCCATATTTGCCTATATTAACAGCAGACATTTGCTTTGACCATAGCACCTTCTAGTCTACAACACTGAATTTTGGACAGAGTTATGTAAGCATTGGTGTTAAGTAAGAACTGGGTAAATCAATGGAGCATTAGTAGACAGCTGTCTGGAACCCACTGCTGCACTTCCTGAACACACTGTTGCTGATAATCTCCTATCTTTCCATTGCACAGCAGTATGGGACAAAGTCTGATAATAAATTGTGAAGGCGGCGGGGAGAATTGTGTGTGATGTGATCATGCACGTAGGATATTGGTCATCCGGCCAAACAGGTCTGTTTCTTTGTCTAAATATCCATGTCTTCCCATAACATGAAAATCAGGTTTTACTCGCTGCAGGTTAACATGCTCTACTTCCTGTACGCTGACATGTTTTAAAGAATATTTTCTGACCTTTAATCTCAGGGACATCTATTCAGCATTAGTGTGTTTCTGCTTTTAATGTACAAGTGCTTTCACATTATAAAGACTACTGACAGCAAAACACTATTGAACAATCAATAAAAAAAGCTTACAAAATAAAGAAAAACACAATTATGGTTCACATACTATTAAACACATTTCCTTTTCATGAATAATTATAGTACATTCAGTGAAAATGTAAGCATAAGCATTAATTTCCCCAATATCAATATCAATCAATCAAAGTTGTCAACCACAACCTTTCTGTACAACTTCTCTGAAAATGAATGAATTAGTTAGATATACATATATACAAGTCAGTGAATGCTATCATTTCAATTACCCACTGGTAATTAATCAAAATCATCTTAAATATATTATATTATTCATGGAGGAAAGATTAAATAGTGCATTCCAGTTAGTGCCTGGAATTATTTTTGCGGCTGTTGTTGTTTTTGCCATTCTCCTCCTCGATAGCTTTGTCCAGCCAGTCTCTCTCCTGCTCTGACTCAGTCTCACTCGCCTCACTGGCATCCGCAGCCAAGAGTCGAGAGTAGTTGATTCGCCGCTGCCTTGGAATCTTCCAGTGGAGAAGGCCGAGGACGACGCACCAGACACAGAGGCCAGCAGCTAGTCCCTGGAACAGCACAGCCACACCGAACTTCTGCACTACCATCCCACCCACAAAGCTGCCCAGCACACCACCCAAATCCAACGCCAGGGCCTGGTAGACCCTCTGCACAGCCCTCTCTGTGCCAGGCGTAGCCACGTCCTCGCACTGAGCCTCCAGTGCCCACCAGAATGCGCTCACGCTCAGGCAGTCTAGGGCCTGGACAGGGAGCACAGACCAGGGGCCCCAGAGGAAGGAGTAGTACAAGCACTGGAGCGCACGGCCTGCGGTTCCCAGGACCAGGAAGCGACTGTGGGGGCCCAGGAAGCGTGAGACACGTCCACTCCGGAGTAATGGTGGAAACAACACCTGGAAGAGCAGTGCCAGGCCTAGGGCTAGCCCCACTTGTAGTTCGCCTCCTCCATGGTCTTGCATCTGCCATGGTAGGAAGTCTTCAATTACGGCACCTGCCAAGCCCGCCAGGCAGGCGGTGATGGCACATAATAGTGCCCTGGGGTCTTCCCTGATCAGCCGAAGTGCTTTCACCCCGTTGTTTGTCCTCCCTCCACGCTGCAGGCCCTGCTTGTGATCGAGGTAGAGTGGGAGGAATGTGGCCTCAGGAACGGCTACAAGCATCAGCAAAGCGTAGGCAAAAAAATGCACGGCACCCCTGGGCACATTGAAGCCACCGAATAAAAAGCAATCCAGGTTAGAGACAAGGAGCCCGGCTCCGAACACACCACAGACCCCTCCTAATAGCCTCCACACCCACACCTGACCGTGGCGGTCAGTGGCGTCCACAAAGTCTAAGTACTCATAGAGCCCATCGTCTGCTATCCACGCCAGGGGGGCGGCAGCAAGCTCCCACAATCCCACCACGATGAGCACCAGGAAGAAGAGCTGATGCTGATCATCCATCCCATTCAGGCTGCCCAGGATCTCAGAATGGCCATCTTCCTCCTTTGTCACTACTGCCTCCTGCTTGTGAGACCTGGCTGCTCTCCTGTGTGGTGCAACATTGCTCTTTGGGGCAGCACTCAAGGGGAGAGTCTCTCCCCTCTCCTCGCTAACAGACACACTGTCATGGAGTTTCCCATTTCCGCTGGTGCTCTGGGCAGTAGTGAGGATGCCATTTACTACAGGCGCTGTGGCAGTGAGGTGAGGAGCTGGAACAGTCAACCTTGCTTTGGACGGAGTGCCAATGAAAGAGATCTGCTGGGGCCCTGTTACGTGGCTCATCAAGTGACTGCTGGCAGGTTCTGTGGTGGGGCTAAAGCCAAGGGGAGAGGTGGTGGTGGTGGTGTTGCAAAAACTGGCCCCAGTTGCCACCCCTGAGGATGGCAGAAGCAAGACAGCCAAGCCCAGTCCAGCAGAGCAGACAAGTGAGCCTATGATGGCCACCCGCCGCTTGTCATGGTGCCTGGCCAGCAGGCTGGAGAGAGGGTGCCATATCAAGCAGATAAGGTGCCGGGTGCCCATGACGATGCCAACCATGTAGGCATTGAGACCCAAGTGCCGGAGATACAGGGTGAGGAAAGGCATAAGGCAGGCTCTGCCACAGGAGTAAAGAAAATGGAATGCCCCTGCCAGGACCATGGCAGACTTGATATCCCATTGCTTGCTCCGTTTCATGTTTGATCTTCCTCTCTTCCTCCAGGATAGAAAGCCCTGAGTTTAATTTAATAAAGTGTATTAGTGAGACGTATAGGCTATTTAACCGAGAAAAAAATACCACTTAAAGATGGGTTCAATAAAGTATATAGCCTACTATTACATAATGATGCGTAATTGACAAAGTCAATTCAATAAAGATACTTGTACAAACTCAAATACAAAGACACTTGCACGATGCAGCTGTTAGGTTTGTGAATGCAGAAGACGTAGCCTTGACTCATTTTATTTAGCTTGCCGTCCAAAGTCTTTACACAAAGAAAATCACGTTAACTTGAACCAGAAGGACTTTGCTTTAACGAAAGACAACGCACCTGTTACATTTCAGGGAAATGTACACGTCATATCCTATGACTGAGTTCTTGACACAGAAACATAACTTACCGCTTTCGCGCTTAACTCACATCACTCGAAAGATGACTGTTGTCCTCATCTTGTTACACTAACTTTAACTTCATTAAACAAAACAGAGTTGGCTCGGCGCTAAGGTTGTCGAGGATCACAGCTGGTTCCGCGTGTCATGTTAACATTAGCGCCGACCCTGTGCGGAGTGGATAACTGCAACACCATTCTTTATCTAGTCATCCACACAAGAGTGCGTAGCCTACCACACACCTCCAGTGGAAAATAGGACAGCATTAGAGTAGCTTGCGGTCTAAGGTCACAAAACAGTTCTTTTCACATTACATTACACTTGACTTAAATATTAACAATGTATTTCAGCAGGGCTAATTGACATTGCGCATTTTAGTTGGTCTTTATGCCCGGAATTTCAACAAATTCTTCCTCAGCACAATCAAACAATCTGGAAAAACTTGAGCCCCATCTGACCCATACCTCAAACAAAATAATCCTATAATTTTCATACTTCTCCCCTGGATCTACTTTTATTTCCACTTTTATCTTGGTGCATTAATTATTTTGCTGATGTGTGTCTGGTTTATTTTGAGTGTATAATCTTTATTGTCATTAAAGAAATACATTACTGACAACAGGCATTTAGAAATTCAAACTCCCTCCTGTTAGTTAAGCCCTAACCTTAAGTTACATTCTCAGTGGTGTTCACCTGACACTTTGATAAGTGTATCAGATCTTTCAGTGTGACAACAATGTTGACAGCTCCAGGCAGTTCTTGTCACTATAGTGCCATCCACTGTTAGTGCAGAGGTTATGCACCTGTGGGTAATTATATTTTTATCATAAGGCAAACCTCTCTCTCTCTCTCTCTCTCTCTCTCTCTCTCTCACACACACACACACACACAGCTATGCAACTGTGTAGCACTTTTTTGCCCAAGTCGAATTTCTCAAAATAAAGTATATCCTATTCTATTCAATTCACACACACACACACACACACACACACACACACACACATGCACGCACACACACACTCTAAATGGAAAGTTATTGATTTCATTTGCAACAATATATAAACTTTTCAGCTTTCAGCTTTTGTGACCCATAGTGTCAAAACTGAATAGCCAATTGGTTCTGAAGAGACAATGACAGCACTGATGCAGCTGGTGGGAAACACAGGCACAACCCAGGTAATAGAACATGGAAACAGAGGAAGAGGTAGCTAGGCTTTATGATCTTATTATGACAGACTATATTCAGTAAATTCTATAGAGACAAATAAGCTCTACCAGTATACTGAATATTGATATACCCATATATTTTTCCCAGTCAAAAGTCTTCATAATTTCATGGAGCCAGCAGCACAGTCATTTAAATTTCCATGAGTCTAGTACCCTTTCACAGTAGACTTTCAAATCACATATCAATTCACAGAAGTCGAATCACGTCTAAGAATTTAGTATTCTAGTGTAGGCTACTGACTGTTACTCCGTGCACATGTGCATGTGCGTGTGTGTGTGTTTCTGTGTTTACACAGAAAATATAAATGAATGGCTTTCTTTTTCAAATGTTCAGCAACCAGTTCTCTACAGAGAACAAGTGAAAACCCTTTTGTGGGTTTCTAATGGAGAGGAAGCAGATGGTTGTTGGTCACACCACATTGTATGCCAGTAAACATCCTCTTCAAGTGATCTTCCCTTCATGCCAACTCAGGAAAGAACCTTAATTCCTCCAGGTTCAAACAGTGCATCAGTCTATAGGCTGGGTCTAAAAATCTTGCTTGGGAGATGTTTTCTTTTTTATTTGTATGTAATTTAAAAATCCATCCGGATGGCCGGTCAGTGAATGACTCCAGAGAAAGTGTTAATGGGAAGGGTCAAAGTTCTGCTCATGTACTTGCTGAGAGCCGACTCCTTCTCTTCCTCCACGCTGTGCTTTGACTTGGTATTCTTCTGAAGGCAATATCCAGGGTCTACACATGGAGTAATTTCAATGCTGAAGAGGAAAGAGATCAGAGTGAGGTATCAAATAAATGAAAATGAACAATGTTTTTTTTCTTTCTTATCGAATTATGTCATGGTCTGAGTTCACACCTCACCTTTGAACATCAGTGAAGACTCTGCGGGAGTCTTTGTCGAGACATACAGAGAGGGGTCGTTTCTCCAACGCTTGAATCTTAATGTTATGAGCTCTTATGACAGAGACCTGATTGATATTTCAAATGTGACAAGTTAGACCGAAATGTTTGCAAACGTAAAATATTTTTAATTGTACAACGTAAATCCTCAAGTTGGCCAAAGCAAGGCAGTGCAGGTCTGGGAAAAATTTAGAATAGGGTGTCACAGCCAAAGTGGCTGAATAGAGGAGAGCCTAACCCTGATTCCCAATAAAAGGCCTGTTTGACTGCAGGACTCTCACATTACAACTGTACACAACATAGCCTACTCTTAAATGCTGCCCATTCATTGTCATAAAACAAGGAACGTAGGCTACTCACCGTAGAAGACCTCGGGAAGAGGTCACTGAAGGACACAGAGAGGATATTGAGATCTAACACAGAAATAAACACAAGACAAAGTTGTATACGGGGAGCTGAAGTAGAAATAAAGTTCTTGGCAATAACAGAGGCATAGCTTGCTGTTTTCGGCAATATTTGTCTTTCGTGACATCACTGTATTCCCCCTAAGATCATGGATATTTAATTACTGGTGTTTTTACAGTAATGATAGCTGATTTTGAGAACTGCTAACATCCAGTTCCACTTCCTTTTCTGGCATTGAAGAGCAGTTTAAATGGACCATTGAATTGTACATCCTATTTGTTCCGGAAATCATGGTTATGACAGGGGGAGTAAGACCATGCTAGGCATTAAGTGGTAAGCAGAATTTCACTTCCTTTATTTACTGATTGAAGTGTATGTGATCACTGCTACCAGCATGAAAGCTAAAATATCTGTTTCCAAAGACAGTGATGAGATAAGTGATAAAAAAATGTATACACGCCCTATATACAGTCCTTCTTTAGCCTCACATTTTAAGTGGTCTATAAATGACATAGTGTGGGTATTTCCCATCTCATCACACCACACCATGGAGTGATGATCACTAACCTTTGGCGCCACTAGAGGGAGCCGCGTTGATGGCAACACCACATGTCCTCAAAGTGAATCCTGTGTCAGCTTCTCGCTTGCTTAGTGAGGCCTACGGAATGGATCGGTCAACAGAGGATTGGCAAATGTACTCAAAAAACAACTTTACAGTGTGATATGAAGATGCCACAACAAGGTGGCAAAAGGAAACCACTATTTCAAAGCAGCTAGTAGTAGTAGTAGTAGTAGTCTTTATTTGCCATTTGTGCAGAAAACAACAGTTAAAAGCACATTGGAATTTTAAAGCAGAGCTCAAGTAAGCTTTTAAAAGTAAAAGAGAATACTAATATTAAAAGGCATGTACATTGACTAAAACACCAATCCATGATACAGGCACAATCAGACATATACAGGCACAGTCAGATATGTAAATAAATAAATAGATAAATAATAGATAAATAATGGGGAGTGGCTAGGTAGTCCAGGCTGCTGTGCATTTAAGTGTGTGGGGGTGTTGGGATATTGCACATTTTAGAAGGGGAAAAGGTTATGGGGTTATTGCACATTAAAAGAGGGGAAAGGGTGATGGGGATATTGCACTTTTCCACACTGTGTGGTGTGTGTGTTAATGTGTGATGTGATCAGTAGCTATGTTTTGCCATTAGTCTGACTGTGGCTGGGAAAAAGCTGTTATGGAATCTGGTTGTGTGTGTAGTGATACTGTCGGCCCTTGTGTGTCTCAGCTGTTTGAGATGACTCACTTTTGTGTAGTTAACAGCAACAACTGCCCCGCTGAATAGTTGTGTGGCTCTCTTATGTCGCAATGACCCTATAGAAACACAGGACAAAAATGAGTTAATATGACCTTTGAATTTTACAGCATATCTTCACTTATATATATCTAAGTGTATATCTAAGTGTATATATATATATATATATATATATATATATATATATATATGTGTGTGTGTGTGTGTGTGTGTGTGTGTTTTGTTTATATTTGTACATTTGTGTATTTTGTATATGTTGGCATTCACTGGAAAGGCAATACCTTTCACAGATGCTCTGAATGATTTGAATTCTGGAAAGTCCATCTGTACGTGTGAAACAAAGACGTCTTCCACATGGCTTGCATCAAGCTTGGAGAAGGTGATCTTGAGACAGACATATTGATACATTAAAAAAGAGAACAACCCATGTAATAGATATTTAGTTTATGGTTGGGAATCACATTCTGTCCAGAGGGCCATCTGCATAAGACTTGTTTTATAACCTTGAATCCCAATGCTTGTAAGTGCTAAGCCCCAGGGGACAGGCATTGGGATTAAGCCACCAACAGACATGTGAGGACTCTATCTAACCTTGATAGAGTAGATGGGCAGGTGGACTGGTTGGAGTGCAGTGCGGATGTAGTAGGAGATGATGTCCGCTAGGAATGGGTTTGGCTCCGATGTTCCCTTACTGCTCTTGGACTGCTTAACACAGATGGCAAAAGCAATTTATAGATTTCTATGAAGGTGGCCATGTTCAAAGAAATCCTGAATTCTCTTACAATTAAGTAGAAAACATAGCAAAAGCCAGAAATGACATGAACAAACATAAGATTAAAATCAATAAATCAATCTGTGTTCTCACTGGAAAATGTGACTCAACATTGACTCAAGAATATCTTAACTCCTAAAATTAGTCATCATGATCATGAGTTGTACTGTGAATTTCAACTGTTATAGTCATGAGAGATGTCTGTGTTTAATAAAAGTAAATGTATCTTGAAAGATTTGCTGAAAAATGTTCTATAGCTTGAGTTCATTACCATGTTTGCCAGCTTCAACATCATTGCTCCCAAACTATTAATATTGCAGTCGTACCATGGATCAACACTACCCAAATATCTTGCTAAGGTCAACTTGCTTTCCAGTGCTGTGGTAGTCTCCTAAAAGTGAACCATAAATATTGGTTGATTTCCATAAAAAAGACACTTTCCACATTGTCATGCCAATATGAACTAAACCGATCACTACTCAGACTGCTGGTCTGTATTTACCTCCTCTGACGAGACGACCACAGGCTCTTTACTCACAGGAATGTAATACAGCTCTAGGTTCAGCCTTTTGGTCAGGAGAAGATGCCTGGCCTCCCGTTTCCTGTGCAGAAAAAAGCCAGAGTTGTAAATGTCTGAATGTTTTTAATGGTTTTCAAAAGGCCACAGTAAACACACAGTAATCCAATAGCAATGGTAGAAATCCTGCAAATCCTACAACAAAGGGGAAAAATAATTACAAACATGTACAGATGTCAACCAATGAAGAGGACAAGTACCAAGGAAAGACATAAAGGGCTTAAAGGGGGGGCGGGGGGGTTTGGTCCTAGCACTGTGTCCAACTTAATGTTTGTCTCAGTGTCATAACAGAGGTTAGGCTACTGTGGTTTTTATGCATGGAGCAATTTACATGTATCCATGGTTTATTGTTTTTAAGTGGTCAGTGACTGAAAACTAACAAGGCATATTTTCATGAATATGCACAAAAGATGGGTAGAGAAATAAGTCTGGAGAGATGGTATCTATCATGTGATTTTCATACCTTTAAATGTCATGCACTTTTCTGTATTATGAGACCTAACCAAATGAGACTTTAGGTTCAGCATTTTTTTAAGTAGTCATAGAATGGACATATGTTGTATTAATCCTTGCTCTGATATTATATGTAATAAAATGTATTTATTTTTAGTGGTCATTTCAATTTACATAGGAGGTCACCCTGTTTCACGTTCATAACAGCCATAACTCACTCCTCTCAATTCAACACATACATAAATGGGTATCAAAGATATTTGGGTTAGTTATTTGATTCATGTTTGATTTAAAGGGAATTCATGGCATCTCATACCGTATTGACAGATACGCTTTGGCCAGCCTGCCAAGCACCTGGTCATCCCCCATAACCAGAACACGTGCTGTGAGGTTCCGCTCCTCGCGTGGGAACAGGTTAGTCCGGTTGCTCACCCTCACTGACTCCCTGACCAAGGCCATGCGGTCCGCCACGTTCATCCGCCGCACGCAGTTCCAGCGGACAAACTGTGGAGATCGTCGTTGTTGCTCGCTCAGGGCTTCCGATGAGCACATGCCCACGGGCTCCAGGCAGAGGGAGGAGAGCTCGGCCGCGGGCAGGTCGCCCTCAATGCCACTGTCGTTGGACATGATGGAACCCCTCCTCTCCTCATCCATGTCGTCCTCATCGAAGCTGCGCTCTGACGGGCTGATCATTAACGCAAAGTTCACAAGCTCGTTCCCTGTTGTGGAGATTCAAGTTCAGAGGCAAGGCAAGGCAAGTCTATATATCACATCTCATACACAAAGATACTTCAATGGGCTCTACAAAGATAAAAGCAAAGTACATGCTGAAAGAAAGTGGAATACCATGAATGTGTGTGTGTTTGTGTGTGTGTGTGTGTGTGTGTGTGTGCGCGCGCATCTCTCTGTATGTAAGAGTGTATTTGCGTCAAAGAGAGAAAGAGTGTGTGTTTATTTTAGTGTGTGTGAGAGAGAAACAAAGAGAAACTCACATATCTGCTCTTCTTGTTTCCAGCTATTAAAGCTGATATCAGGACAAGGCAGAGGTACCCCAAGCAGCTCTCCTGCAACTGATGGGTCTGAAGAAAATTACAGCATAACAACAGCATACAGTATATTAATGGATATATCTGCTCTCTGGACGTCATTATTTGTATTTAATTCTAATCTATCCAGAAAATCTGGTCTTATTCTCCATCATCAACCTGCCATTCAAACTCTTTAAGATTAAGAGACTGAAGGAAAATGACCTCCCCAGTTCCCACCCCCAAAACTGCCACTACAGACTATAGCCCATATGTAGCCGGTGGCAATCCGCACCACACACAGGTCTCAAACCCGCCACCTCGCCAGCTACAACAAACCCCCGGCGTGGAAGTCAGATGCTCTAACCACTGTGCTAAAAGCCCAGGTTTCCAACTCAGTAGTTAGAAACACCCGAGGAATGGGGTTGTGAGGATTTACACGTACTGCCACCAACTAGCCGAGCTAGGTGGCATCCATTACGCATACATGCAGTGTGTCCAAAAGTGAAGGCAGGACGCTTCGTAGCAACGTGCTTCTTAACAACGGTATGGGGAGAGTGCTCATCAGGGAGTGATCTTCACATTTGGACAGCCGAACTAGGTAGCATCGTCGCGTACGTTAGTGTTGACGTACAGTATGAGCTGTCAAGCCAACAGTGTGGGCTAACAAGCTAACGTTTATGGTACTAACGTGTATTATAGCGAGTGAAATGGTAAAATGAGGCCACTTGAAATACACAAATAACAAGATAAACATTTTCGATAGTAAAACTTGAACATGATTTGTGTATTTTATTATATTACAAACTCGTAACCACTCGGTAAAGCTGAAACTTGCCGCCATGTTTTTTCCTCTGATCAAAGCGTGAATGAGGCTGCGCTAAGGATTGTGGGATATGGTAGAGCAGAAAGCATGCATCGCATGTATCCTTCTCAAATCGCCCCAATCGAAGTAGAGGTTTTGGACAGCCTAGCATGACGTAACATCCGGCAAATACGCGCTACCTAGCACGGGTACTAGGCTTTTGGACACACTGATGGACTCCAATCAGTCCATAGCTTCAGCCCACCTTGCTTAGCAGCAGTCATGATGTCTGTGTAGATGTGCTGCAGTCTGCTCCGGTGTTGGCCAGGATCACATGGCATGGCCTCAACACTCTCCTCCACTGCTGTCATCACTTCCTGAAAATGCTTTTTCAGTTGTGCTCCGCAAGCCTGTTACACACAAGGGGAAACAGACCATCTCACACATACCCACACACGCACACACACACACACACACACACACACGCACACGCACACGCACACGCACACACACACACACACACACACACACATCCAAGCCAACAGTGGTGACAGTGGTGAAAGTTCAAATAGGGTTCATCAGTACTATCTACATGCCCAATTGCAGGTACTTGGAAAGCTTGACAAGTTCTAATGTTCAGCTGAATGACTAATTTGGATTTTAGGACTATAGTTAAATGGTCTCATGCAGGTGATGTCAGAGATGTATTCAAGCTTTCCAAGATGCCTTGAACAGTAATTAAACGCAGACACAACATGTTTACCATCCCTCCCCTAACACCACAATATGTTTCAGACAGACAACAAAGAACAAAAAAATGGAATCTGTTTACAGAGCCTGTCAACAATGCATGAAGAAAATACCACATGAAAACATTTGTTGACAATTTTTCACTTACAATTTTTTTTTCTATGTGTCAATCTTTTTCTGTTTCACAAACAGACAAACACACACACACACACACACACACACACACACACACACACACACACAGTCACTCACTCACTCACACACACACACACACACACACACACACACACACACACACACACACACACACACACACACACCTCCAGGGCTTTGGCCAGTGTAGGGCCATGGCAGTGTCTTCCCAAAGTGGCCTGGAGGCTGTGCAGAAGAGCTCTCTGCATGTGACTCTCTGCGCCACAGTTTGGGCTGGTGAACTCAACGTCTGCTCTCACAGCTGACACAAGGGATTCTGGGAAGACGGCAGGATCCGCAAACACAAACACCCTGTTGGGTAAGAGACAGAATAAGGAATGTGTGTGTGTGTGTGTGTGTGTATGTGCGTCTGACAAGTATGACTGAGAAGACTGATAGACAGAGAGGCACAGCCCAGCTCTGCACTTCCTCATTGCAAAAGTTAGAACCGCAGTGTCATTCAGTGATGGCTTGCTGACTGTAAACAGCCTGCATGTGGTTCTAGAAAAAGATGGTGCACGTGGGTGGAGTAAGCATAAGACACTAACTTCTCTTGCAGGGCGTAGCTGTCGTTCTTCAAGCTCTGCTCAGCAATCAATCGTCTCTGGTACAAAAGACCTGGTGGGGGCGGGGGGCAAAATAAGTGTTTACAGTGAGTAGGATAAGTAACTATGTTTACCACCCACACCTTCGAGACAAAAAGGGAAACCTGAAGAGAAGATCTAATTTCACACTTTCACTTCTCTCGACAGATGCTACTTTTAGCTACATACCATACAGTCTCTGAACCTTAATTTAGGTACGAAGAAAAACTAATGGCAAAACTCCGCCAACTATTTATGATCCAGTCAACCATTTATGGTCCCAGGTGTTAAAGATCATTATGTTTAGGATGCTCAGACAAATTGGTCACAGCTAGAACTTTTCCTATTCACCTCACCTGGGGTTCCCATTTCCATCTTGATAATGCGGGCATAGGCCAGGCTCACAGTGCAGAACGGTTCTGGTAGTGTGATCAGCTTTTTGATGGAGATATACATTCTCTCATAGAGGTCCTCTGGAATGTGGACGGTCTTTTAAATCAGAAGACACACAGTTGTTTTTAATTTAAGTATTTGAGTATTTGAGTAGCAAGCTTGAGTGAGATGTAGAAACCAGATGAGAAAAGAATAGGTTCTTCATCTCACTGCCATCATATTTCCAATTCAAGACAGAACAATCAGTGGTCAGTTTTTGCATTGGTGCAAAAATGTCAAGAAATCTGGCTAACAGAACTGCAAACTATTAAATTACACCATTGTACAAATATTAAGACACACCAAGAGAGAACAATTACAGATGACAGCCAGGAAAAGAAATACTCTGAGCACAGCCAATACAGACAAGCCAGAACCCTTTGTTTGAAACATTATACAGAGGAGAGCAACATGTCTGTCTCGCACCCAAACATAACATAAAATCAGTGAAAGTATTGGGTTTTTTTCCCTTTAAAAACGTAGAAAAGAGAGTTCTGTCACCTGCAGGACAACATATGCCAAAATGTGAAGGAGGGGAATGATCCGAGTCTTATAGTCAACCCTTTCAACCTGCATGGGCAAAAAATCCTGGTACATATTACTGCTATACTGTATGTACTTAAACGTCAAGATTCTTACATATCAACAGACATAATTTAGTCCTGTGACCCATTTAGAAGATGACACAAAACATTGAACTGTCAGTATAGAGCTGGCTATAATGGGTGGACAGCTTTCAAAGGAAAAACTTTTTCTCTCTCAATGACAAAAAAAGGTCACTTGATTAGAATAGCGTTGGAGGCCATGCACCCTTCGGTTTTACTTGAAACTTTCAGTTGTCAAAATAGACCTGTTTCAACTGAGCCTCACTAATTTAGCGTCTGTGGCAAGTGCCACCAGAACATGGTGTGAAAGAGATGTGACTGTCATCATCACTGTCTTCTGTAGATGAGAACATGGTGCACTGAGCATTGCCCCCCCCCTCACAGATATAGTAAAAACAAACATTTTTTTTTCACATTTTACATTTAAAATTTTACACATTTTATTTTCACAAACTTAAGAGTTGTCACACTACACAACTTCTGATAAATCTGATAAGTGCAGGTTTACAGTACTTTCTCCCTGTTTTTTTTTTTGTTTGTTTGTTTTTAAACTAAAGCATAACCAATGCCACTGACCTTCTCCACCTCCTTCACCAAAACTCTCAACAAAGAGATACAGTGAGAGGGGTTATTCTCTATCCTCTTGTGCAAAGTCCATCTCAGCATCCCTAGACAGAGGAGGATGCCAAACAAATACATCGCTCTGTGAACCCGCTCTGTGATTTGACACACCCATCATTCAACATAATACAGTAATTCAATGATTTCAGCTCTGTTGAGCAAAAGGTATATTCTTGGTTAATTCATGACCTCACCCCTGTTGCATGTCGAAACACCTTGAATGGGACAGTCTACCTCTCTGAGGATGGCTTGGATGCTGCGGTACAAGTTACACTCAATAGCTGAGGACATACCTCCTCCTAAAGAAAAAAAAGTATTTGATTTAAAGATAGAAATCCACACATGTAATCTCTCATCACAGATGTACAAGTACATAACAGATACATTGACTCAAGGATTCATCTGCAGCAGCATTACATTAGCTTCCACTATAATCAAAGGAGCTCACTACACAAGACACAGCAGCACAGCGAACATTAAAAAAAAAAAAACAGACCAGTCTTTCCAAAGTATTTTGGTTCACTGTAGCCCTGGAGGGTTCAGCTCAGCTCATTTACCGCTAGTCTCTACAATGGAGTGAGTAGACTAATTAAGTGACAGGAATAAAAAGGACTAAACTGGACCATTATGGGAGTATACATGTCGGTAGAGAGTATGCTTTGTACTTTCCGCATAGATGGAAATATGCTGTAGAAGTACAAAAGGAACAAAAAAGAGGAAAGCTTTATTTCCCTATTGAACTTCCTGGGCTTAGACGTCACGTCAGCATCATGTAACTTTCAGTGATCTTTCCATAGCTATGCAACAACATGGCAGCCTACCTGAGGTCTCCATGACAACCCACAGAGTGCAGGTGTTAAGGTCAGGTAAGATCTGGTAAGCCTCTGTGTCACATAACGTCTTCAAGGGAGCTTCTTCTGCAAAGACACATTTTGGACACCAGTTGAAGCTACATTGTATTGTGTAAGCCTACTTGGGGTACCCACTTAACTTTCCTCTGGGGTCAAATTATATCACATCAATGTATTACATTAAACAAATAACCTGTTATGCGATAAATTAACATTTTGGAATGAGTTATTAATTAGTTCAGGTATTCTACTGGACAAGGTAAGATCAGAAAGACGATAGGATGGATAATGCTGGATAACTTCATAGGTTTTAACATTCTATGCTATTTTAAAGCCAATTTACAATATTCATAGCAACTATAATGATTAAATAGCTCATTCTGGGGTTAATGAAGTTTCTCTCAGAAAGCAAAACTGTCTAAAGGATCAATGTTATGAAACTGCATTTACCACTGTCAGTCACTATTGCTGCAATTTATAGAGAGTTGTTCAACCACAAGTCACATGTTAACAAAATGAAACTTGAAAGTAGCTTGACTTACATCTTTACTATTGGTGAAAATGTGTTGGTTGTCAAATTAAATGTAGTCAGTTGTTCAAATGAAACAACAGCTAATTTGGCACTTATGGGCCAGATGTGGCGGTACACTGGCGGTGTCTGGGGAACCTTGACTTACACAAACCACACTCTGCTGAGGCTGTTTACAACTGTCACCCAATGCTCAGCCCTACAGCCCCACAGAATGGTGAATGCTGAGCAAGAGAATGGACACGTCACGTGATTTCTCTGAAGTCATACTGTTTACTTAAGGGTTGACAATAAAGGTGATTATCTTATTGCTACTTCTAACATGGCCCTGCATCTGTTATTGCTTTGGTATTCATGATTAATGTGAGCAGTGGTTAACGTGGGATTTGGCAGGAGGTTGAACTCTCGAATTTTGTGTTGGCACAAACATAGAAAAATGTATAGAAGAAGAATGATATTCTTCATTTATCTGATGTGCTGGAAGCCCCCACTGTAACCCCTGTATGTGTGAGAGAAAATGATTCTGAGAGAACCATTGATTTTATTTGTCCATTGTGAGAGAATAAAGTATGACCATTTATCTCTTGATAAACTGAGAAGTTGGAGAAAATGGTTTAGCGCTTCTACATTTGAACAGTATAACCACAAAGGAAATTCTTCCCCATTTGCCATTGTGTAGTTAACATGAACAAAACCCTTTCACTCATCACTTCACTTTCTGTGGTCAGTGTGACCTTCTAATAGGATATTCTGCGGTGCTATTATGGAGCTAATCTGGCAGACATATAAATTCAATGCATACTTATTAACAATAAAACATTTCACAGATAGTATGCCTATCTGCAGTAGCTATCACCAATGATAAGGATGTATTTTCTTTAAAATTAACATAAAGATGCAAAAATTCCAAGAACCACATGCAATGATATCCTTCTCTGTGTATAGCAGAGACATAGATGTGTTATTGTACAATTAATGACTTGAACAAAAACATTTTTTTAATGATATGGGCCTTCATGTGACCATCTATTTTGGCATGGTGGAAACAAAGACACACAAAATCATGTCACAGATGGAGCATATGAACATATGATCCCACATTTAACTAAGTTGGCCTACCGAACATGTTGAGTATGGAATTTATCTATGATCATTGTTCTATTTAGCTGGGGTAAAAGAATGAGGAAGGGCCCAAATCCTATCATTATTTACCATGGGGAGGATTCAAGGAAAAAATGAGTCAGTGAATAGATACATGACAATATGGCTCATCTTAGAATACCCAATACAATGATTAGAGTAATTATTAAGAAGTTAATAAGTTAATTATAACTTACTGAATTTTTTTACAAAGTAAACAAATCTCTAGTGACCTTTCCTAACTCAGAATTTGATAGGAACTTTAGCAAGAACACACCTTCATACAAATGAACAAGACAAACAAAGTGCATTTAAATAGGGCAAGGTGCTGTGGTCAGACAATAGAAAAAAAGACTTCAGAACCTAAAGGCGGATATGTACCTACCAAGGTAAAACACCTAATATTAAGTGTTAGATAAGCTGGGGGATGCAGCTGTTTCTCATTTAAAGTGCCCTGGCAAGATTGTTTGCATACATGACATTTAGGAGGACTGTATAGGATATACAGTTACATGTATTAAGCTCTTAGAGCTTAGCTATAAGAGGAGACCCAAGATAGTGGATCTCTAGAGATGGTACATTAAGTTCTGTGATTAAGTCTTGAAAGACATGACATATTACAAGATGACTTGGTGTAGTCTGTTGGCAAGTGCCTATAATTTGAGCCCCAAACACAAATAAAACCTATTCTGTAATGTGACGTGAACACAGTATAGGCTAGTATTCTTTAACAGAAAACTGGTATGCCATCCACATCAAAAATCGTGCCCTTATCCTTAGGTTAGTTCATTTTGGAGTAGGGAAAGAAAATGACTTCATCACATTTTAAATCTCATTTAATAACCTGGTTAATGTGTTATTAATGTGTTATTTAATCTGTTATTTCTGGAAATGGCACCAATAAATTTCACTATGGTAGACTGGTTACTTTGGAGGCAATGTCTGAAATAGTTTGCCTTCCTCGAGATACTGTTTCATCAGCAAATAAAATGTTACTCAACCATCACTTAATATTAGGAAGCATGATTCTGTTGAGGCTACAAGTAAATCTAAATTTTTTGAGTTTCTTTTACAGGATAAATTCTCATACTCACAGAGGTGCTGCGTTAAGATAGTGGTCAGTCAGATGTCCACGGCCCATTCAACAACTGCCAACATTACATTTGGTCACAAATCTTCTTTATTCCGCGTTTACAATGGCGCCAGACAAATTGGGGAAGTAGTCTGCATGAACGAATAAGCTACGTTGGAGTCGTTTCTGACTTTTAAGGTAGAAATGAAATAACACGGCGATTAGGTATCATGCATTCTACTTTGCACGCGAAGTATGAAAGGAAAGTAAAGATGGGACAACGCTGAGTTGTCTTCTTTTATTAACCAACAGAAATCTATTCTGACAGTTGGCCCCGTGACGTTTAGACGCTCAAACAAGGTTAACACAGGATGGCTAAAAATATGAGTGCAAAACAGTTCTCTCACTTGGTGTCGAAAGTGTAGTCTTCGGCGTCTCCAGGGTGCGGTGCGCTGTCTGCAGGTTGCAAAGGTGTTAAAAGAAATCAACTAAACACAGAATCTCAATGCATTTTGTCCAGGATCACAATAATTATTTTTACCAAAATAATTAAAATAATACAAATTATTAAAATTAGGTAACATTCTTCATCGAAATTTTTATCCTGGTGAATGTAGCCTATAGGCTACCTTTGCACACCTCTCACCATGAAATAAATGTAAAATAAATACATAAACGCATAAATAAAACATCCGTATTTTAAAACACAATTAGTGCTCTTAATCATTTAGCCATATGAATCTCTATGACACATGGCTTGCAATTATCTGTGGCTTATAGCCAATTTACTTTCCTCCTCTCTTTTAGGTGTGGTATGCGCCCTAATATCCACAAGATGGCACAATTGCCTTCACTTATTGGTTACACATGGCGATACCCTTGGAGAGGATAGTTTGACTTTGATGACGATGATGATCATGATGATGATGATGATGATGATGATAACATAAAGGTAAATATAACCAAAATGTGTATACATGTAAGATAAACAGTGGACAGTGGCCCTTAGTCAATTGTGAATCACCTCAAGCACAATATGTGTCAGCAGTTTAATACTGGATTCCATACCCTGTAGATATCCATTGGCAATAATGTTGGCCAAGGCCAAGCGGCAGGCCATAAAGGCTGTTGCTTATGACCCATGTCTGAATGAAACACATGAACACGCCGAGAGAGAGAGAGAGAGAGAGAGAGATTCTGTAATTTTGGGTTCAAAAAGGCATTTGTGAATCAATATGCGAGATGTCCCTTTTTTCCTCATGAATCATTAAATGGATTTCATACACAGTATTTCATCCGCAATGCCCATCTATCTTGATAGGCCAACATATTCGTCATTTAAAATTCAAGTTATCACATTTTAAATACAGCAAGCAATAATCAAATATGTTAAAAGTTGCATCCATTCATCAAACTCATGCCGTCTGTTTTGTCAAGCTGCCACAACTGCCTTACGGAGCAACATTGCCCACCAGGGGATGTCGTTGTTCTCCCTCTCTGCACAGCGTGCGTCCCTATTCCATGACCTCAGAACAGGCTGAATTACGGAATCTCACTTTCTATTCAAACAGTGAGAGCGGCAGAAAGAGTGAGGGACAGAGTGAGAAGCGGGGGCAGACAGAAGGAGAGGCAGAGGTGTGACAAAGTGTGAGAGAGAAACTAGCAAACTTCCAGCATGCTCTCCTTGTAATGTCTTGATATTTTTGAGCTCCAAATAAACCAGAGAAAGATCTGAGGCGGGCAGATATCCCTGCGGTGTTTTTCAGAGACATCTATATTTTTGTCAGACGCCTGCTATACTGCCCTTTCAAACAAAACAGTGCATCCAAGGCACTGTCTTCTGTGGACCTCTACTTTGCTTCTTCAGAGGAATTTCTTTGTATACAGTTGCACGGTGAGCAGTTGATTTGTTGTTCATTTTGAAGTCAAATTTGATATTTATACAGGTAGTTGTGATGCCAGGGTAGCATCAACACCAATGTAATTTTGAAATTCTCCATTTTTTCAGTTGCGTATTTATTGTTTAGTGTCCTTAAAACTATAAACTCATGTATGCGCTGTTAACAAGCAACTGTGTGAAGAGTGAAAATTATGTTGTTGGAAGTACTAAAAATGAAGTGTATTTTCCCTTCTAGACACCTGGGACACGGATCCTAGGACACGGATTACAATGTTTAGCAGCATTGGGACTTGGGTCGCTTTGGTGACACTTTCCTTGGTGGTAAGGGAGACGCGGGGAGGATACGGGATGAGCATGTTCGCTGCACAGTCATCCCCTCCTGACCCATGTTACGACGAGCACGGTAACCCAAGGAGGTGCATCCCCGATTTCGTGAATGCTGCGTTCGGCAAAGATGTGCGCGTAACAAGCACCTGTGGTAACCCCGCTGCGCGCTACTGCGTGGTTACGGAGAAAGGAGAGGAGAGATCTAGGGACTGCCACACATGTGACGCCGAGGAACCCAAGAAAGCTCATCCACCTGCATACTTGACTGACCTAAACAATCCCCATAACCTCACCTGTTGGCAGTCAGAAACATATGTACAATACCCTCAAAACGTGACCCTCACGTTGTCTCTAGGTAAGAAATTTGAGGTGACCTATGTAAGCCTACAATTTTGCTCACCGCGACCAGAATCGATGGTCATTTACAAGTCAATGGACTATGGCAAATCTTGGGTTCCTTTTCAGTTTTACTCTACTCAATGCAAGAAAATGTTTAACCGGCAAAACAAAGCTGTTATCACCAAACAGAACGAGCAGGAGGCCATCTGCACAGACTCCCACACGGACATGCATCCTCTGACTGGAGGACTTATTGCGTTTAGCACTTTGGACGGTCGACCTTCCGCGCACGACTTTGACAACTCACCCGTATTGCAGGACTGGGTAACAGCAACCGACATTAAAGTGACATTCAGCCGACTGCATACTTTTGGTGATGAGAACGAGGACGACTCGGAATTGGCACGGGACTCGTATTTTTACGCAGTGTCTGACCTGCAGGTTGGCGGGCGGTGCAAGTGCAACGGCCACGCTTCAAAGTGCGTTAAAGACCGGGAGGGAAACTTGGTATGTGAATGCAAGCACAACACCGCAGGGCCAGAGTGTGATCGATGCAAACCGTTTCACTATGATCGTCCATGGCAACGCGCCACAGCACGGGAGGCGAACGAATGTGTCGGTAAGTGTATTTTGATATACTGCATTAAAAATATTAAATATTTCATGAAAAAAATCAAATATGTGTGCAATGTAACAGATTAATTGGCTAAGATCTGTAGGCCAAACCTTTGGAGTGACCAAAGCACTTGCCACTTAACCTACCTTAAGCATGTTAGAAATTAAGAAATAAATAAATTATGTGTATGAGTGGCCCTGACCTGTTCATAATGATCTGTGTATAAGGTGTATAAGTAGTTAGGCCACTATTTGACAATGCTGTAATTGAAATGTTATAACTTTACTTAAATAGAGAAAGCATTATCACTTTAGGTGTTCAATTCGAACTACAGATAAATTAATGCATAGAAGTATATTAATTTATTCGCACAGAACGAGGATGGCGTATTGCAGGTAACTGTCATGAAGAAATTATTGTACATTCTGAGAAGGCAGTTTAATTGTTGACATTCTTACACAGGCATGGGCCTGTGAATCATATATATTCAGATACAATGAAATAGTTTGAAAATTGACGTGATTATATAGGATAAAAAAACCCTGTGTAAATGGAACTCTTTTAAAATTAATTGACTGCATTCAAACATTCGTGGTATCTTCTTGAATATTCTGGTCCTCAACTTGTTCGTGATGAACCAGTCGTGAGATAATTTTGAAAATAATTTTCATTAAAATGGAAAAGGTATTTGTACTTAAAAGTCCAAGCAATATCAGAATATTGAAATAGTCTTTAGTGCGAATAGCCTACTGGGAATAGGCCCGTGACCAGCCCATGCGTGTTTTGCGTGACGATATAACACAATCCAACTGTTAAGAGGAAGTTATTTCATACAAACATTTAGGCTGTTTGTGTCGCCTTTTTGGAGAAATGTGTTTGTGTAGGGTAATTCCAATTCTTCTTTCATAGGAAGGAAGGCAGGAAAGCAGTGAAGGCGTTCACTAGTTTCCTCTCTTCTGTGTGGCAGGTGCCATTATCAGATTGCACAGATGATTGCATTTGCTTTGTTGACATTTTTGGCACTTTTAGTATCAACTGCTTTTCTAAGACTAGGGATCTTTCAAAAAGTTCATGCATTGCATTACTGTGAAAATAATTAGGGTGCTAAAAGCTTCAAAGCTTCCTTGGACAGCGCAGACCAAGACATATCTGAAACACACTGCTTTTTTCCTCACACCTGGTAGCCTACACCATCCATTACAAGTTTGCACTGACTGCATTTGTGCATGAATGACTTGACTAAGAGATCAAATGTTAAGCTGCCCCTTTGCACAAATTATGTGTCATTATTACGCCCTATCTTGAAATTCAGAATCTGCCACTGACCCCCCCACCCCCAGGTCCTTGCTGTGGCCTCCAAAAAAGGTGAGGCATACTTTTGTGCCACCTATGTAGACAACTCAGACACAGCCTAATGGAGGTCAGCTATATAAATATACAGTGCACAAATAATTACTGTACAAATAATATTAGCATACTTCATAGGCTACTGAAGTATTCTGTCAAAATGTCCTGCAGAATAAATGATATCTTGAAATTATTTGATTGATTTGAGGGATGTCAAGAGCAACTTCTTATTTATTTTTCTTTATTTATAAAAGTTTACATTTAAACAGACCTCCAGAGTGTTACTGATTTCCACTTCATGTTGTACAACTGTCCCCCTATGATGAAGTGCCCTTATGCCCTGTGTTCTTGCCTCTTATTTGCTGATTCCCCCATACATCATTAGCTTTCTTGTACGAAAAGAAAACAGTTATTTTGAATTCTGACCAAACTCCACACCCCTGCAAAGTTTTTTCTCTGGCTCCGTCAGAGTCCTCTGAGACAGAATTGTAGTCTCGACTGAGGTTAGGCCATTGAGTCTGAAAGAATGTGAACAAAATTAAATGCCAAGTTGGGTCAGTTTAAGTGAGGGTGGGAAGCCACAGTCACTCTGTCCATTTTTGAAATTCAGCATTAAGACCTCCTCATGTGTCAGTCACTCTGTATGGACACCCACTTGTCAACACTTTAAAACTCTCAGATTGTCCTCTTTCATCCTTTTGTTAGGGATTACTTGGCTCCTTTAATGTATTCTGTTGAGACACAAAATAAATGTTCTGTTATGTTCGTAATTGTTCGTTGTTATGAAATTTTCAGCCACCCGCTTGGCTGCATTACATAGACACTCAACCCTCAAACTTTTTTTGGTATGAAACGATTCTCTGTGTGGTGACCAGAGAATACCATTTTTTGAGGAACAGCTCAGTATTTTAGTACAACTTGCGGGATTATTATCCAGTTATGCCCCATATTTGCCATATTTCATGGACAAAGGAACATAACAGCTTAAAGCTGAGTGGACAGTTGTGCCAGTCACTATTTCCCCAGACTAAGATCAACTTTACTTGTGACAGTTCAGACTAATGGCAGCCTTTCAAACTAGGATTGTTTCCTTTTAATACAACCACTGGTCATTTAAAGGAGAAATTCGATGTGAATGAATTTATAGCCCTGTTGATCAAGGCAGGAGCATTCCTTTAAATAGAATGGTGTATATCAGAAAGTCAAGAGTAGGTATTCATTATTGGATATCTATTCACGTTAGTTTTTTCCTGATCCATGCCTCCTTGTCTAATCATCTTTGCCTCTATCACCTCCTGACCACCCCCTTAAAAAATCTCTAGGTGACAGTCTATACTGCATAATATTCCGAGTGCCATCATGGACCACCATTTTCTGATTCCAAACACACACTCTCTCTCTCCAAAAATCCCCAAAATAATATACAAAAGCAAACAAACTTCATTATGGTAAAATTATAAAATTTTGGTCTAACAGTGCTGGAACTGAAGATGAGTTCACCTTGTGGAGAGATTGAACTGAATCTCAACGCTTGTAAAAGAGGATACGGATGAATGAGTTTTGAATGAAACGTTATTCTGCCTTCACTTGGCTATATCAGTGTGTGTCTCCTGCCTTGAACTTTATCTTTGATGTCTGCACTGGGATCCGCTGTTCCAAGCACTATCCCCTTACGATCTCAATAAACTTCATCTGAGGAAGACATGCCCTGGATGCACAGTTGAACTGTGCTATTGTGGCTGGGCAGCAGAAACAGAAGTCACTGTATCACAGGAGGGACTTCATTCAGACCTAGGTTTTGAATGGGATGTGATTATATCAATAACACACTGACTCTTCTCCATTGTTTACTTGACTTTGGTTGCCCCTTAAAAAAAGCAGGGGGCACACTGATCATTTCACATTTGCTTACTGGGGTGTAGATAATGGTAAGAATTTTCCCCTAAAAAGTAGTAGGTAGCCTAGACATAGAGCAGCCAGTGAGTTCTAACGCGACGCGACTTAAATTTAACAGGCCGATTTGGATAGTATCTGGGTATCTGAATATCTGAGGCCTACAATGGTAACCTTAAGGTGTTTGAACTCTTTATGCCTACGGTAGTATTTCTGTCAAGTGACTCAGGAAGTGACTTCCTCAGTACTGAGTCACTGATATTAGTATCGAAACTGCAGGCTGCTTCGCCCCCAGAACTCCCATTTTTGAAGTCACAGCTATCTAAGGATTTGCCTTTTTTTCTTACATCTGCTTAAGCCATTTTGCAGATGGCTCTGCTTTCTTCTTTGAAGGCCATCCACCTCCAGACTCGACAGTTGTCAGAAAATTCCTTTAAATCCATTCTTTGTAGCCAGGGATGTCATGCTTGATTAAATAATTATTTAATCATTCACCCTAATAGACGTTATGGTGCCTGTAAATTGGAATTCCCGTAAGCTTGTACTTTCCTTTGCTGTAATACAGGTATTACTAAATTAGGTGTGGTCACATGAATAACAACTTGCAAGTCTTCCATAATGGTGGCCAAAATTGTTAAAAAGAAGAACATTGAAATACTCACCAATTTTGAAACGGATCCAACCCAATACCTAATACACTTTTCAAAAGGAAAATGAGCTACTTGTTGAGTACATGAAAGAAAAATGACAACTTTCTCTAATTACCTCTCACAAAATGTCATGCGATTACTGTAAATATAAAGCACTGCTTGTCGTAGGTGTTGGTGCTAATAAACGAGAAACGAGTCATATTAAACAAATCCATTTCTCTAATTAGAGACTTTAAAAAAATTAATGCAGGCACATGTGACACTGGGATCAATTATTCAGAGAATCAGGTCATTGCTGGACTGAAATCAGGAAAACTCAGGAAACTAATGGCCTGCTAATGAAATGGCATTCAAATACATGATTGTCATTCACAGACATTCCTCCTATCCATTAAATGTGCACAAAATACTCAGAAATTTGGATTCTGTCCAAATAATTGGACACCTGGCTCTGATTTAGATCTCACTTGTAGATGCGCCAAGCCTTATCCTTGTGAAATCATTAATGTATGCCACGTCAAATAAATAATAATAAAAAAATGTTTAAAATGCACTGAACATCACTCTGAATGTTCAAGCCAGTCAGTTTCATGCAAATAAGCATGCTAAGCAGAGTCATCCTCTTGGGCCAGAATGTAGTGTACAGCTTTTAATGCTCCACAAACACACACATGCTCCAAGATACTACATGTCGCACATACAGACAAACAAGAGTTTCTTGTTTCCACTGCAGCAGTACAGTAGTTGCCTAAATCTCTCCACAAGATGCACTCACTGTTACCTCAGTTTCCCTGGAGGCAGCAAGGATCACTGATATTGTTTCTACCGATCTCACTGCTCGGTAGGTCCCAGGGCAACCCAGATGGACTGCACTGGACTGAGCCAGCTTGGCCTGTGAGCCATCTGTGTTCTCCGTGGTCCGGGTTCTGCTATCAGTCCATGTGACCACGTAAAGACAAGAATTTGCAAGAAGAAAGTGACGTCATTAAAAGGGGTTTAAATGTCTCTGCTTCAGAACATAAATTCTGAAGCCAAGCAATCAGCAGTCCACATAGTCAGTGATTTGCAGACCATTGATGCCTCTTGTTGTGTGCTGGTGTGTCTAGACTGTAGAGAACTATTGAGACTGAAAGGAAGGGTAACAGGAGAATGAAAAGGGAGTCAAGGAGAGAGAGATTATTTTTTTAGCCAACTGGCAATTTGTGTTTGAGTTTCATAAGTTTTTGAAACCAGCACTGTTTACGTGTATAGCCCATTATGTACCAAAAACACGGGCAATTATATTAGAGAGGAAAAAAACAGGAAATTAAATGTTAACAAATGGATGAAAAAAAGAAACTATTTGGTCATGGCTAAATGTCTTCTTAGAATGAAGAGAAAATGGACCCACGCATGAAAAAAAAAAAAGGTTGAAATGGAAACAAACACATGCGGCAAAGAGCCGCTTTTCCTTGAGGTTGTTAATCGGAAGCAGGTGCGCCTCTCACCGGGCCGCCCTGGGGGCCGCTTTGACACGGCTCCGCCGTTTTGCACCACGGCGTGGAAACTCAGACACCTCCCTGCGATTCCCCTGGGGGAATGCGGAGTGCCTGCAAATGGCAGCCCTCATGGAGGGAATATCGGAGAGGGGCAACGGAAGGTGAGAAGCGTGCGATTAGACTCTGGAGAGACCATGTGTGTCTCTGCTGCCAACCCCGGTACAGACTAAACTGATACAGACAGAGACACTGGCCAGTTGTGGCAGTGGATACTTTTAGGCAGTTCTTCAAAAGGATGCAGAGATTTAAGGGAATTTGAAAGGCCTAATAATTATTACATGTAATTGTTCCACAACTAATTCTAATCAATATACAGTATACATAATGTGTTAGAGGTGCTGTCAGTGTATTTGTTTTTGAAAATCAAACACGTGAAACAATTGGACATGGGCAATTGCACAGAAACTGCACTGCAATCAGTTCTAAACTGATCCTATTGCTTCTGACATTCAGTGTGGGCGCCTGCAGTCATATCCATTCATCTATAATTATTATTGATCAGTGGTTGTATCATTAAATAATCTGTTTGCATTGTTGAACTGCCTGCTTGGCGCTACTTACATCAGCAAAGCCTGGTGTGGTTATAGTAAGAAGGTTCCCTCTATGCTCAAGAGGGGAAAAAAATGACAGCGAAATGTATTTTGGGGATTTTAAAATCCAAACCCTGGTGGAATCTTGTGTCCTCTGGGCAAAGGCTGCATGTTTTTGGGATTTTGTTTTGTGGAGCTCATAATTCAAGACAGACATGATTTGTAAGCCAAAAAGCTTTTCTCAGTCTTTAAGGGGATAGCATGAAAAAAAAGCTTGAAGAGAGTGAGAGAGAGGCGGAGAAAGAGACAGACAGGGAAAATGAGAGAGAGAGAGAGAGAGGTTGTGTACAGTATGTGTGTGTGTGTGTGTGTATTTGTGGTTCAGAAGGTGGTCCTGATTTCTGTCTTAGTTCTTTTTCTTGTTTCTGGTTGTACATGCTTGCTTTGGCATGGGGTTTGTTTCCTCCCTAATATTTATGTCTTTTAATCCTCACAGTCGGTGAATGGTCTTGATCAGTTTCAAGCTTTGCCGTCTCTTTGAGTCTGCCTTTGCGTGTGTGTGTGTGTGTGTGAGTGAGCGTACTTCTGTGCCCTTGTAATGTCTCTGCCCTTAAACTGTGTGAAACAGCCTGCCTGGGGTGCTCTGCCACTGGCCTTCTGGGGGACTGGAGGGAGGAGCTGGTGAACTAGTGGAGATCTGCTCTGAAAGGTTGTTAGATACCAGGCACATCTTTGCTTTATCAGATGTCCTTATTGCCTCATGTCACCCACCACGGTGGGAGACATCACTCAGTATACACAGACACAGACACACACACACAGATACACACACACATATACCATACACACTGAAATATGTATACACACACATGATATAAACAGTATGTACCCATTCTTGTTATTAAAACTCTCTCTACTTTCCCATCATATGATTTCTCCTTAGCTGTGTTCCTAAATATGAAATAATTGAGATATCCACATGCCATGAAATATATAGAGCAATATTTATCTGTTAAACCTGAGAATTTGACCATAAAACCAGAGAACTAATGGCTTCACACAGCACACAGTTCACATGGGGTGTCTGTCAGTTGTTTGGTGTCTCTTTTCGCTTTGGTTGGAAGCGCTGGAGCTGAAAGAGCTGATTTCTTATTGCGGGCTGCTACGGCAACCACAATAACAGAGGAGGGGGGAAAAGAAGCAAATATGGAATGTGCTGCTTGGTGGCTGTGTTCTCTTTTGTGTTCAGGGTGATGGGTGTTTGATCACTGGTGCTTTGTGTTTGAGTATTAGGGTGTTTCTATGTGTGTGTGTGTGTGTGTGTGTGTGTTTTGTCTCTCTCTCTCTCTGCGTATGTGTGTGTATGAATGTGTGTGTGTGTGTGTGTGTGTGTGTGTGTGTGTGTTTGTGTCAGGGTGTTGACCCCTGTGCCCCCAGTGTTGGGCTGCAGTATTGCCTGCGACAGGACCACCCTGGGAGTATGTGAAGCGCAAGTGACTGGGGCAGATGACTAGGGGCTGGGGGTGTGAAGATTAATAGCCCTTGTGCAAACGATATGTTCAGGCCGCACATACACACACACACACAAACACACGTACATACCCTCTTGTGTTCAAACCAGCAGTCTCAGTTGGCTCTCTTGTTTCATAGCCACCTGACAAAACTAGATCATGACACACAACGCAACAAAACGCTGCACACACTCACATACACACACTAAATCATGCACATTTTTTAACACAGCTGTGAAGTGATGTCTCTGGATAGTGGACACTCTTAGGAGACATGCTGGCCCCTAGTGGCTAACTCGTATACAGCACCACTAATCTCCAGTGGATGGATGAGGAATGAGAGCGATTGCACAGCCAGCTCTTCTGCCCCCTCCTCTGGCCTGGCCTCCGGCCCCTTCTCCCCTCCATCTCCACAAGCCTGTGGGCACCGGCTCCTCTCCTGGGCTCTCTCTCTCTCTCTCTCTCTCCTTCCCCTTTGCTCCCCCAGCTCCAGGGAAGAGAGCGACCCAACCGTGACGCATGAATGCAAGCCAAACATGGTTACCAGCGGGAGCGAGCCCAGCCAGCAGGAGGCTAATTGTTGGGGAGGAGGGCTCTCTTCCCTCCCCTGCCAGGGGCGCAGTCAACTGGGATCAGAGCTGGAAGGGTGGCCCCGCTGGGTGGCCCTGGCTAGGCCCCAAGGTCCCCTTCCCACCCCCCTCCCCACACCCCTTCTCATCCCCGCACAGCCACCACGCTCTCTCCAGCACTGTCTGCCAGAGAGTGTGTCACTGTCTGAAGAAACTGATGTCAGACTGTGTGTTTTGTTTTCCACTGTGTTTGTATGGGTTTGGTTCATTGTCCGTCCACTGTGTGTGTGTGTGTGTGTGTGCGTGTTGCCCATCTTTCGCTCACTGGTGTTAATTTGAGGAAACGCTCTCTCTCTCTTTGCAGTCTAGATCCCTCTCTCTATATCCTCCCATGGTTTTTTTTGGGCATCTGTTGAAAAGCCCTTTCCACCACTGCTGGGCTAGGTTGCATACCTGAGGTTCTTAGCAACTTCTCTCGCCATCTGTCTCATAAAGCCCAACTCTAATCTCCATAATGCACACAAGTAAACAAACACAAAACAAACCCAATGCGGTGCTGTCTTGGGGAAGGGTCCTGTTTTCCTCCCCTAAGGTTTTTTTGTTGATCCTCTTATTCAAAGGAATAAAACATGCTCTTTAATTTTCTTTTTGTGTTTACAGAAAACATGTCTGTTTTTAGTTGAGGTACTTACAGTCACGTAACTTGACTGCCAAAATAATCGTCAATGAGTTCAAGGCACAGGCACTAGAATGCATGTTTTTCTTTTCTTCTGTGTGTGCCATTGTTGATAGCTTTTCTTTGCAGATAAAGAGATATTTTACAAGCATGTTAAGCAGAGAAAAATATCTCCTAATAATCAGTAAAAGAGAAGCCCCACTTCACCTTTTTCTTTTTCCTCTTTTCAACCTCTGGTTAAATTCTTTCATCACTCTTTCTATTTAAGCATAATATACAGTGAATGCATAATATTTGCACCTGTCTTGCCACATGTCAACATAGTTTATATATGAACGCATGAGGTGTGTCATCATCTATCCTAGTCAGGGAAGATTAGCTCTCTTAATGTACAGTGGGTGCAATTTAGGTTCTTTGAATATTTTCCTTTCCAACAACGTGTGCACAGCTGTGTTTATGCATAGCATAGGCACAGTTGTATGGCCGTCCTCCAGATGGACCTTTATTGTTTTTCGACCCACTTGGTTGTCTGTTTCTAAAAGATATTAATTATTAGCTTTTAAACATGTTCTTAAAGAACTAGCTGACATGTTGATATTTTATACATTTGTAGAAATACTAATAAGATCGATTTAACTGTCTTTATTTGGTATTAAATAAAGTAGGCTAACTTTATCACTTTTTTGAGGTGCATGTCTGTAAACCCAAGTGGACTGCCTAACAATGTTGCCTCGTACCTTTAGATCTGTGAGTATACTGATAAAAGAAGTCATAATAATAACACGCACACACACACTCACACAGTACAGACACTACAACATGAGTAACTCTTTTCTCAGAATCAGGAACCACTTACAGGATCTCACAGGCTGGGAGATAAATAGCAGGCAGGCAGGCAGACAGACCGAGAGGGCTGAAGGAGGATGACTACCAGACTCCCAGCCCCAGCGGACCCCTAAATAACCCTGAGTCCATCGAGGCATCTGAAAGGCAGACGCGACCTTAAAGGCAGAGAGGGAGAGCGGGAGAGTGACAGACAGAGAGGGAAAGAGGGAACCTGTGGGTATTCGTCCATTCATTCCGGGTGCTGTCATGCCGTGGTCATTAATATTCTACACAGGGAGAGCAGGGGATGAAGAGGTCTCCATAACTCCTCTCTGGCTCCAAGAACTGAAGGGAGGAGTGCCAGCTGTCTGTCCACACAGCAGCCTACTACCTACCCCGTCTCTTGGGCTGATGCGAGTAGCTGCTCCCCTCTCCACCCTAGAGCTGAAACCATCCAGGCGTGACTTCCTCTATCCACTCCCTACATGCCAGTCTTCCCTTGTCCTTTCCTGTTCCTATTTGCTGCATTTAATACAGACCGTGTGTGTGTGCGCACGTGTTTGTGTGTGTGTGTCTGTGTGTGTGGCACAGGAGCTCATTTGAGTATTTAGATAAGGCAAAAGTGAGGAGGTCTGCCTTCATCTCCCATCTACAGAGTTTATTTTTATTATTTTTTTTTGTTACAGAAGAGTGAGGCCACAGGCTTTCCGCAGGATAACTGCGTGGCGATAGGATATCTAGTTTCCTTTCAGACGGGTGGGAAGAGGAATGAGTGGGGCCCCCTCAGTAACAAACACTGACCATAGACACAGTCCAGCCCACTGCTGTGATGTAACCTGCGCCCTGGGTTGGACCTCATAGCCTGCGCCAGTAGCCCATGGCATGACCCCAAGAGAACTTGGGATGAGTCTGTTGGCACTTTTCCATACAAAGTACCAACTCGGCCCAACTCTACTTGGCCCTACTCAGCTTGGTCGAGTTTCACTCGCGTTTCCACACAAAAAAGTACCTCTTTGGCCAGAATCAAGAGGGTGGGCCGAGGGGTAACCCAAGCTAGCCAGCCTAAGCTAATAATATTAAAGGAGAAATCCAGTGTAATTCAATACATAGCCATGTCTTGGGTCACAGAGTGCTGTCTGTAAGAAAAATAACTAAAAAAAACTATACAATATAAACCAAATAGCAAACTAGCAGCCAACTCTAACTTATTGTGCACGTAGGAACATAAAACTAAAAGTGAGTTTCTGTGTCCTGTTTAGTAAGTGTTAGCTAGTCAGTGGCGTGGAGGAATGGGGATAATGTATTGATTCATGCCAGATTTCTTCAATTACAAATGCATGAAAAAAAAAATTCAGAATAAATATGTATTAATGATATACAGTACACTAACCAAGAGATTGGGACTGGGGAGTATTTTGGTACTGCCCCAGGAGTCTGACATAAGCAGGTGGATATATGAACTTTTGACCCTGTGCAGAAAGGAAAGTTTCTATGCTGCAGCTGTCGAAAGAAAGACATAAACAATTAAGGCCGACATGAGGTCCAGTTGAACAAACAACACAAAGCACAAAGCGTGTTTACAAAATTCACCAGAGCTACTGTTGTGTCTGAGCTGCCTTGCAACTGAACTCTTGACCCTGTGTTGAAAAATTCCTCTTGGATGCTGAGCAACTCATGCACAATTCACTTAGGAAATGGTTAGGTGACGAGTTAAGAGGACAGAGGTTATTGCAAGAACATATACCATTTGCAGGAGGTTAGTTTCAGCAGTGACTCTAGCTGTAACACATGTAAGGACGATAATCAGTTGTATATGTCAGTGTTTAAGGATTTTGAGTGCAGTTTTGATAAGACATAAGGTAAAACGATTACGTTCAGTCTAAAACACCAAGCACACATACTTTCCCTAATTGCACATCACTAACATGTACACATTCCTACAGAAACACACACACACTTGTTAAAGCCCATACAACTTGTAACTTGATACTTTTATGTATGATTTGAAACCACAGAGAAAACAATTAGTTAGAAAAGCGACACAAAAGAGCGTAGCTTGTTACTGTTCCCCATGGCCTGTGTGTGTGAGTGTGCATGTGTGTGTGTGTGTGTGTGTGCTTGTGCATGTGTGTCTGCTTGCCTGCCTGCCTGTGAGAGAAGCATATAAATTAAACTCATAAACTTAACAGGTCATACACAAGAGGTGTGTGAATGGAAATTACCCCCGCAAATATAATTAACTGGCTGCTGCCACCTTTAAAACACAGCTGTGCTCCCATCGCAACCTCATGGTGTACAGTGATTGCTCTAACGACTCTTAAAACTGTTTTGTCCCTATGCTGCTAACAATGTCCAAAGTACACAGACTCTTAATTCTGACAAACGTCAACATGTTTGAGCAGGAGAATGTTCTGAGGACCAGAGCAGACTCTCTGGGTGGTGTGAAACCCCCTGACGTGTGCTAACGACTCACTAAAATTTGTACTGACCTTGCCAACAGCATATTACAGTTGGGTGACCCACCAGTCAACTAAAGTGCACCTGATCACGAAAGGGCCAAAGCCGTTCTTAGTTTTGAAATCACACTGGCTTAGCATCCTGCAGTCCTCAGAGTAGCCTCTCGACTAGAGATCTTATTAAGTGTAAATGTTCTAGAGTAATTGTAGTCTTCCAGTAGACTAGTTTAGTTGATGAGGCTAAGATGAATATTTTATTCTTATGTATGATATTATTGTAAATTAAAAACAACACCGCAAAGCATAGAAAAAAACAAACAAACTGATAGTTACAGAGACCTACTAGGCACTGGCTTGTCAAACGTGGGAAACATAATAGGAGATCAGCTGCTTGTGATAAATATTGTATACAATAAACACACCTCAGTGTAAAAGCCTTTGTGTGGATCCTTGTCTAATATGACTAATATGCAAGAGTTGTCATAATTGAGGCACAACTGTTGCGTCAGTGAGCACAAGCAGATGTGCCCCAACGACTCTGGGGAGTTTTAGTCACCTCATCTTTCCACTGCTTGTTAGCCTAATACCTCAACACATCCAAGGACATGCCAATTAAGCCCTAATGCAAGCAACTTTATGGGCACTCATTGGACAAGAGTGGTTGAAGAGACGACAGAGAGGTTAGCCAAGCATCCTATCCCACCCAAAGTACAGTACATGTAGCCAATCATACTCCGAAGGATAACTCCAAAACAGCACAGCCAGAGATTGTTAAGACGTGCTAAGACGTGAGTTCTTGACGGTGGGAAAGTAGTGTCTTAAACCATGTGGCCAGAGAAAATAATGCACTAATGACTGAACAGATACCCCATAGTGCCTCCATATCTCTACCATTAGCAGTATTCACACACACAGGGCCCTTGCCAGTGTGTGAAAAGCATGTGTCTCCCATTTTGTCGATCTGCACAAATCAGCTCCCAGCGGATGGAGAACATATTTTCTGCCCGTATTGGTAAAAATCCCCATTTTTCTCCTCCTCTTGAAGAGCACTTACACATGGGGGTATGTGCTGTAGGTTTCCAAAAACAGCTGAACTAATTTGGGCTTTTGTGCTATGGCTCTTGTACAATAATGATGATGAACATTTTTACAAGTCTGTATGGTTTTCTCATCATTACGCTTCGTGTTCTGTCGAGACCTGGAACCATACCATTTTATTCTCATAAAATAAAATGTATTCATTTAGGGCTTTGTAGAGGAAAGATGCCATGGGCCCTGTTACAATTACTCCCTTGCTTCCTGATTACATGCTCCAGCTCTCCAATGCCTTATAAATAGCAGCTGATTAAGCTTTCATTCAAAAATGTTGGTGGTGGTGCATCACACTTCAGCTACCTGTGGCACACCAAACTCTCAGTTACAGTATAGTCGTCTCCAGGAACTAAAGAGGTCTTGGAAAAGCAGTATGTCTCAGTCTGTGTATCCGATAATTCCCTTAGTTCTCCATCTTTCTCTCATCTATTCCCTGTCTCTTGCTCTTTATAAGTCACCCACATCATTTTCACACCCAGTAAACTTTGTGAAGAAGCACTACCCCCCCACCTCCAAACACACACACACACACGCAAAACTGTTGGGCTGCATTCCAATAGAGCGGTGTGAAGAGGGGGGGGGGGCTTATTAACACCCTCTGAAGGCCCCTAAATCCTGTGAACGGGGGCCAGAGGCGACGGTGCACAGTGATGACACCTGTGACTGCGGAGCTGGTCTGGAAGGCTTTGGCTGTCATGCTTCACAGAGATGACTGGGGCTAGGGAACCCAGGGCCACACATCTGCAGACCCGCCGGTCAAGGCAAGAAATTTATGGACTGCAGTGAGAAAGGCAGAAAAAGGAAAAGAGAGGGAAAGAGAGAGAGATAGAGACAGAGAGAGAATGAAAAAAGAAAGATACAGGAATGCCGGTTGGAAAGGAACGCCTGACAGTGTGGTCCTCTGAGACATGATTTATTGCCTGGAGAGATGTACAACTATTCACCCTACATTTTTTTCAGTGCTGGTGTCCCGACATCTCTATCTTTTCCACTGTCCAAGAGTGTTCTGTGCTCTTTGTCTCTGTCAGCTGGCACCATCATGCGTTATCTCAGAAGTAATTTCTCCTTCATGATATCGTTTTGATCGATCCATCTCATCCCGTAGGAGAACCTGAGCGTGCGAGTGCGCATTGTTAAATCAGCAATGGGATTTTAAAAGCAAGCTGTGGTTTTTGGAGCACTGTAATGATTGATGCAATCAGTTTATGCACTAAAGGTCCCTGACCACAGCCAGAGCAAAATGATGAAATCAGGGTAGTGTTTTTCTTAGAAAAAAAAGAAAGAAACTAAATTTATGCTGCCTGAAGAGTTCACTTACCCATACATCACACTAACATCTGGTTCCTCACTGAGATAAATATTCTCTGATATCATACATATTCTAACCCTGGACAGGTCTTCTCATTTTGACTTTGGACCTGACACTCAATTCACCATTTTAGTTGTAGTCACTTACAGGATGATTTTATCTTAAGTAACGTCATGTCTTTCGATGCCATGTTGCGACACTTACTCAATCACCTCAGTCACACGAACACATACATTGTCAGAGACAAAAGACTATTGACATTGATTATTGAGAGGTACATACAGAGTCACACAGAAAGTCTTTGGTCTAGGCTCCAGTCCTTTGTTGGCAGTTTTTGTGCTTGGCTTCACCCAACGGTGCCTCTGTTGTCTCTCCAGCTCTAAGGGAGAGCCACATCCATTTTAAAGAGCTCCAGGGATCTCTGTTCTCTGAGCTCACTGTGTTACAGACAGAACTTTCCAGAAACCTCATTAGTAGAGCGAGGAGTCAGATAGAGACTTGA
The DNA here is from genome assembly GCA_027497455.2 of Sardinella longiceps. Lineage (NCBI taxonomy): Eukaryota > Metazoa > Chordata > Actinopteri > Clupeiformes > Clupeidae > Sardinella > Sardinella longiceps. Next base: position 22,222,266 of record JAODXP020000015.1, on the reverse strand, counting down.
GTACGGGGAGGAGAAAAGAGTTGTCAAGATTGCCTGGAAGGTTGACTGGAAGCTTGTAAGAATATTATGTTCCTGATCTAAAAAAGAAAGAAAGAAAGAAAGAAAGAAAGAAAGAAAGAAAGAAAGAAAACAATCATGGCAGCAGTGAATACATTACTCGGAAATGGGTAGGTTTGTCACATGATGATGATGCAATGGGTGGAATTATAGTACAGCTTCCATCAGACACGCAGTTCTCATTTCTGCTAGGAGCAGGACAGGAAATGACATGTTCAAACTGACACCTCTTTTTTCTACACTGACGCCTCTCTTCTCGGTATTTGCTCTCTCCCCCAGAAGCTAACCGAGTTATCATGCGGCATCAAAAATGTCAGTAACACTCCTCCTAATAGGAAACTTAATAGCAGAACCATTTCCCAAACGGACCTCCCAGCTAGTAGAGCTGAAGTGTTCAATAATCATTATTATCAAGAGGGCTGACTGGCTTGCAAACACTTGACCTTCTTGGCTATTAAGTCTCTCCCAGAAGCACTGTAAGAGGGGATCGAGGCAGTTGAAAAGGGCGGTTCAGGTTGTGCGTAGTGTCAGCACACTGAACATACTGTGTTGGATGCACGCTTAGGGACTGTTTTTAAGGACTTTTTTTTATTCGAAAAGCAACTCCTTCTGATATCATGCTTATTAACACTGTGGAATTTTCAGGGCCCTCCTGTGATAGAGTTATTCCTACTTTTGTGTCGGACGCATGGTTGGGTTTTCTATGCAGTGAGACTCTGGCACCAGACCAGTGTGTATTATCCTTGGCACAGTGTCCAAATGGTACTCTATGAAAGCAGCAAGAGTTGCAGTCATTACTTGTTGCACAACCATATCATTTTTGGAGCTCACATGGGGTCAAGCTCTTTTTCTGTCTTTGAATGCCAGGTCAGGCGCAAGGGGGTGGAGCACGTGATCGTCACTCCAAGTTGAACCTTGGGTTAGATCCTTCACCACGCTCTGCTCTTCATCGCAGTCTGCTTAATCTAGCCCATAACAAGCGAAATTAGAATGATAGAGAATGACAGAAGACCTTTTATACATGCAGGCAAGCAGTACACGCTGACAAGTACAACGCGTGTTTCTCAGTCCAGAAAGAAACCGGTGACATCATTTCAACAAAAGGAGCAAAACCCCAAAACCAACAGTGCTGAATTCACACTCATTAACTCGCCAAAACATGATTTAAAAATGCTTTGACTTGGGTCACTATGCTGGATCTATAACAACGTGGACTCATCACCTTGTTCAGCCATGTGCTATGTTGCATGGTATGCATGCACATAATATCCAAACCAGGTTATTTGAAGTCCAGGAATAATACATTTCTTATAAATCATGGACCACGTCTCAGTAACCAATAAAATGTACAGTAGTTTGGTCTGCAATCATAAAGTCCATGCCACCCTAGCTTCATGCTGCTGACTGTTTACATAACTGGATAAAGAGGTAGGCCTAGCCTCACCATTCGGGGCAACATGACACTTTTATGGTCTACTTAGTGAGAAAACGCCACATTGCCACGTCAGAGAAACGTACTGTGCATTCATTTCTCTCCAGTATTTTAGCCATGTTGTGTTTTGTTGAGACGCTGCATCGTGCACTCTGCCTAGGCAACCACACGGGTTTACGAGGCGTGACTCATCCAGCAATGCCGGGAGGTCCGATTGCTCAGCTAATTGAAGTCGGCTAGAGATCACAGGCCGAGCCTCAGCCCCTCTTGCTGCAAAAAAATGGCCCTCAAAACCCATTACATCACAGACGCCAGGGGGACAGCAGGATGCCTTCTCCCCAGCTGCCATTGGGCGAGCAACACCCTGCTTTTCCCTTGTGTCAGATTTGCCTCATAACAACACTCCTCATCCTTAAAGAACCCAGAGGGGTGCATTATTTCCCCCCTAACACAATGGAGTGGGATACTGCTCTATTCTGGTGGGAGCACTAGTCTAGTCTTCACACTCAGATTACACACACACACCCACACATCAGGGATTATACAACTTGCTCAAGTAATGGCACTAGAACAAAGGGGCCAGAACTGAGGGTGTTAGTGTTTGGCGGGAGCTCATTAGGTGTCTTCTGTTGTTCATAAGTCCAGCCCCAGGCCTCGGCTGAGGACACAAAGCCCCCGTAAATCTCTCAAGTGTCCAAGGTGCCACAATTCCTAATCCAGCAGCAGCTCCTTTCCATCTAAAACACACTGGATAATGACTGTCTCTCGCACTCTCTCCACAGGTAGGAGAGAAAATTAGCTAAAATATCTTTGGAGTGTAGAACTTGCTTTTCCAACCACAGTGAATGAGAGTTTCTCCACAGATAGAAGAGAAAATTTACACCTTGTACACCTTAATTCAGCTTGTGGTTCATTTTTTTTTTAATCAGTTGGTACTCTAGAGTCATGTTATAAATCATGAGGATTTCATACATTTATTGGGCGCAGTTATTTTCTACCTCAGGCGTCCACCTGTCAGTTTTCTTTTCCTCTCGGAACACTGGAATTCCATTGCTTTGACATGATATATACATATTAGGTAATGCTGATAACATGATGAATTATGTGACTCTCATAATTCATAATGACATAAATTGAGGTATGTTTTGGCTTCGGTCTTGATTGGAATGACTGTATATTAGGACCATTTTCATTTTTATTGGAGGCCTACATCTGCCCTTATGCATTTTTCTGGCATACCAAAATAATGCCGCAAACTACAGTAACTTTAATTGCTAGCCCAACAACACTTTCCCAAGGCTTGATCATGATGAGGGAGAAATAAATAGGCTGGTCCAACATCAAAATGTTACATCATGTGTCTTGTTTCACTCAATGTCCAGTCTGTGGCCACAAATGTACTGCCATCATCCTCTCTTTCTCTCTCTCTGTCTGTCCTTATTTCTCTGATCATCAGTCTGCCTTTTCTTTTGCTGTCTTTGAAATCCCTCTATTTGTCATAGACATCCTCTTGCACAACACAAACTGTTGCTTGGCGGCTTTCTCTTCATCTTTTTATTTGTTTTCGGGAATGCCAGGGTGACGGGTTTCAGGACAACAATGAGGCAATTACATCTCCCTCTATAGAAACAGACGTTCACAGTTTAGTTTAGTTTTTTCCTTTCCATTTTTTTTTATGTCCCCAGACTCGTCATCAAAAGCATTGCGGCTCGTCGTAAAAAAGGACTCATCATCGCTGAGGTTGAACCTTAAGGGGTGTTTTCCTACTCGCTCCCAGCAAAGCAACAGCTGCTCTTAAGGTGTGCCGAAAAGGAAAGGCTGACTGTACAACTGTGTTACGTGCCCTTTAGTACACAACGCCATCCAAACGCTCCTGTAGAGACAGAAAGCCTGTTGTAAATGTGGCCAGGAGACAGCATGTAACGCTCTGTAGAGAGTGCAAGTGTGGGATGAGAGTGACGTAATGGCGTGAGGAGCTCCTCTGGACTTTATCAACCACGTTTGGGTTTCTGTTCGCTTGTTTACACTGCGCTTAGATTCCACTGGTTAGAGAAGAGGTGGAAGTCTTCTCAGATATTGAGCACTTCTAGGACTCCATGCAGGCGACCAGGGAAGCCTGAAAATGGACGTGTTGTCAGGTTACCTGCTGCCAGCAGGCCCTCAAGACTGAATATAGCTGAAAACTAATGAGATATCCTCTTCACACCTCTTGCCAACCTCATTTGCATTTGTTTGTCCTAGCCCGTACTCTTTTGCAGTGATTTTTTCACACCCTTGTGAAATTGATACCTCATATTATTTTCACCGTGTGGACAACCGTGAGATAATAGTCTTTGTCAGCACTCTTGAGTTTAAAGGGGTATTTCTGTCACATCTCCCACACATTACACAAGTGTTACGCAAGTGCAATGAGAGCATCATGTGGGCTAGGTAATGAGTGCTTTCACTAAGCACTTTTGAGCTCTTTTTTTCTCTCCCTGAAACATAATTCAGTTTATAAGTGTAACTTAGCTTGGTGCCAGACATTGCATTTGCTGTGTGCTGCAAAGACTAGTTGAGCTTACAGAATTACTCATTATATTATCCAATAAACAGACGGCATGAAATCAATATTCAAACACCTTTTCTTGTGGTTGGGGTAGATGTTGTCTCTGGACAACAGAAAAATCCTGTAATATCTGGCCTCACAAATGAGTGGGTAAGCCATATTTGGTTTACCAAGAGTTCATACAATTTGATATTCAATTAAATAAATCTGGACAAATTTGTATGTTGTTATCCCCTAGCAAACAATACTATTTGAAGGCTGATTTGACAAGGATAATGAATGATAATTTAACTTATGGATAGACTGATTTTGACAGATTGCAGGGACACATTCTCCCTTGTGGTGAAAAAATGCTGTGGTTGGGTTGATAATAATCCACTGATGATTAGATGATTATAGCAAAAATGAAATGATATTGGATAGACTAGTATAGAAACCCTGCGACAACATATTCGGCCTTGCAGAGAAACAACAACAAAAAATGTGTTGTGTGACTTGTGTGGGAATTCAAACTCCCATATGTGTATATTACAACCCCAAAGTGATTTTAAACAACTGGAAGGAAAAGACGTTCATTTTTTAAGAAAATTCCAGTCACTTCCACCACAGCTGGGAGGGATGTCAGAAATGTCTGGCTCAGACTGGGCTGGATGATTTCACCCTGTTAAACACGCGGCTGTCAAAAACACAATGTGTGACAGATGCTTGCGGTGAGACATTTGGAGTTTGCTGATCTAAATAGAGTTTATCAGAGCAAAGCCATTGGCACTGAGAGACAATTAGGCCCGTGATAAGAGGGCTGGACAGGGAGGGATGTGTGTGTGAGATAACACAGCGCTCATTACAAGAGACTGAGGACAGCTGCAAGATAGCACCTATTCATCATGAGACATTAGACAGATACAGAGCGACAGAGAGAGAGAGAGAGAGAGAGAGAGAGAGAGAAAGATGATGAGGCATAACAATGTTTGGAAACTGATCGGAAAGAGAAATGGATTACCAATAATGGATTACCGATAATTCAACATGAAAAATATTGTATGGCATCATAAAAATGAAAAAAAAGAGACAAAGAGGAAGTGAAAGAGGGAAAGAGAGAGAGTGAAAGATGGTGGGAGTGCGTGGAGAAAAGATGGCATGTTGAGTAGCCTGAAGGTGAGGTGGACTTGAGATAAGCTCCTCTGTGCTGACAGACTGCTCATTCTTGTGTGTGTGTGTGTGTGAGGTGTGTGTGTGTGAGAGAGAGAGAGAGAGAGAGAGAGAGAGAGAGAGAGAGAGAGAGAGAGAGAGTGTGTGTGTGCATACCTTGATTGCATTTGCCTCTCAGAATCATACCAGGCACAAGTGCCATTGAAGCTGTGGATTAACATGTCAGTGTGAGTGTTTTCAGGCACAAGCGTGACATTTTACAGGTTTGGCATATAACATTAACATCTGGAAAGGTAGCCTATGTACAAGATTGCCAGGACACATTTCTCCTCTTCAACCATTGGTTCTCAAAGTATGGAGCTGGTCTCAACCTATGCATAATGTGATTGCAAATATCAAATTCATCGAGTGAAGAAGAGCAAAACCAATGAGTAGCCCGTTGCAGGTGTAATCAAAGGTTTCTAAGCACGCCAAATAACCCCTGCATAATCGCAGCCCAGTTGAGCGAGGTCTCTCAAAGCCTGGCCTCGCTGCTTCAGTAACCCAGTGTCCCTTAATGAAATCCTGGGAAGCCCGGTCCACAGCTCGCTGATGTCATTAGAATAACAGTCCTTTCTCATGTTACCACGGGAACCTTGGATGCTACTCAACCACTGGTGATACTCTCAGTTTACCAGAGCTGAGATTTAAGACAGTTGTAATAGGGGCCGAATAAAAGCCACAACGTTTTTGGGGGAGTCTTGGTGTGTTATAAATTGTTGTAACTGGTGGCTTGGGGATTTTGTTATTCGATGCTTGTTCACAGTAAAAAGCAAACCAAATCAATTTCCTCCCTCAATTTGTTCATTTCGGAGAGCGCTGGATGAAGTGGGTGCTATGTTTGCATGTACGAATGAGTTTGTGTATGTGTGTGTGCATTTGTGTGTGTGTTCTCTGTAATCAAATGTTCAAGTAGGTTAGAATCCAGTAGAGTCCACTGATGTTGAACCCCATGCCCCATCACACACACACACACACACACACACACACATCACCCCCCTCTCTCTCTCTCTTTCAGCATGCCATTGTAACCTACACGCCCGTCGCTGCCGCTTCAACATGGAGTTATACAAGCTGTCGGGCAGGCGCAGTGGGGGGGTCTGCCTCAACTGCCGTCACAACACAGCTGGCCGACACTGCCACTACTGCAAGGAAGGCTACTACCGCGACATGTCCAAGGCCATTTCCCATCGCAAAGCTTGCAAAGGTAATGCCTGCATACACTCCCATGTAATTGTAAAAGTAATCCATAAGCTTTTTTGTAAGGAGCACGTTACAGTATACACACTGACGGTACTTTTCAATATGCCCTTGACTTTTCACATTATTGTCAAGCATCCAGCTTGTTTTTTTAGAGCCGAGTTAACATGAGTAGAATATTAATTTTATTACCATTGTGACTTCAACATCTAGGCCTACCATTGTCTCTCTTGGGTTGTTTCACATTAAACTAAATTTAATAAATAGACTACATATATATTCACCAACTTAATGTTTTATAAGTGCCTGCCATTTCTTCATTTCTTTTGGAAACTTCTGTGTCTGTACTCTGCACTTACAAAGAACTTTTAAGTACGGCACACCCGCCCACACACACACACACACACACACACACACACACACACACACACACACACACACACACACACACACACACACACACTGCAAAGGGATTAAAACACAGGGAGCAATGTGTCGCTGTAAATCCCCTGATCTGTGGTATAGGAAGAGAGACAGATTAGACAAACCCCCTCACCTGTCTCCCACCTGTCTTAGTCTTAGCCCTCTGACCCCATTAGGTTTAAAGGGATTCCGACACAGGAGCATTCTCTCTCTCTTTTCTCTCTCTCTCTCTTTCTCTCTCTCTCAGACACACGCACACTCTTTCTCTCTCTCTCTCTCTCGCTTACAAATAGACTCTCTCTCTCTCTCTCTCTCTCACACACACACACACACACACACACACACGCAAATACACCAAGGTACAATTAAACCCATTCTGTCAAGAGAAAGGAGAATATAAATGCAACCCTCGTAGCTTTGAAGAGCACTTATGTTAGCTGCATACAACCATTAACTACACAGTGCGTTCTCACAAATTCACAGACACCTGAATCTTCACACCTACGTATAGAAATTTCCTTGTAAGAGCTTTCATGAGACAGCAATTAAGACCAATAATTTCACCCCAACACCCATAACTGAAACATGAAGAATGGATCCCACGACACCTCTCTGCTGGGGCAAGGGATCACCAATCTCATTGTGGATGAGAGAATGAGATCTGAGAGAATACCCCTACAGATCAGTTGCTCATTCTGTTTATAAGACTTTATCTAGGCTACTTAACAGTGGAGCAGTGTGATCTGCAGCAGAGTGAGTTGAGGAAGAGGAAGAGACGAAGAGGGTGTAAGAAAGAGAATCAAACTGATGGACAGAAAAAAGAAAGAAAAGAGGGTGTAAGAAAGAGAGAGTCAAACTGAGGTAGAGAAAAAGGAAGAGAAAAAGAGGGTGTACGAATCAAACAGACGGAGAGAGTCAAACGGACGGAGAGAAAGGGAGATGTGGACTAACGGACTTGGCTTCTGGAATGCTGGATGCAGGGGAGGGTGCAGCTGCTTTGCTTAACGAGCAAAGGAAGACTGAGCGTGTCCTGCCTAGTCAACATTCAATTTCAGTGTGAAAGTAGCAGACCGGTTAGTACTGAACCATCAAATCAGCCTTCCCTTCCTTATGCCACACACCTGGAGCAGGATCAGGTAGATGAATGATTTTGGCACTGAAGTCTGTCCAGCAAACAGACAGTCTTTCCTCAAACTTCGTTCATTCAGCAGGGGAAGGGAAGGAATCGAGAACGGATATAGGTGCAGCAGTCCCTCTCCGTCTCAGTTCTCACTTTGGCGGTGAGGTGCCCTGCTCTCCTCCACCCGCCTGCCCTGCCCCTCAGCCAATCAGGCACAGGAAGTGCACAGCCGCAGAGCGTTTCCTCCACTGCGCCGAGGGGACTTGCGATTTACAGGACTCCACTCCAATCCCTCTGCAGACGGGTGCGAGCAGCGCCCCCAATCACCACCCCTCCGCCCCTCACCGAAAACCCCAAAGCATCAACAGACCTCGCCACGCTGCGGCTAATTGGACAAAGTGCCCGTCTGGTGAGTCGCACGGGGCCGTTATATTCACATTGCTGTCAAGCGCACCAGCCCAGACTGTAACTGATGGCAAACACTGGCCCTGCTTGGCTGTCATCACCCCCACGCTCCTGCCTGCCTGCCTGCCTGCCTGAGGAAGGGAAGGGAAGGGAAGGAGGGAAGGGAAGGAGGAGGAGGAGGAGGTGGTGGTGGTGGTGGTTTAGAGGAGGGGATCTTGTGGAGGTTACAAATGGTTTTTTAGCCATGCTAGTCGTCTTGCCCACTTGCTGCTCTGCCAGGCCAAACATTTATACAGTCTATATTTGGGATGTTTTTTTTTATTGTTTTTTTTAAGTTTGGTGCAGAGGAGGAGAGGACGTGGGCAGGTTGTTGCTCTTTCAAGAGTCGCTCTCTGCAATCGCTCTCTTTATCGTTTTGTCAAGCACACACATACATGCTGTACATGTGCTCAAACACTCTTCTTTCTTTCTTTCTTTCTTTCTTTCTCTCACTTCTCTGTCACTTGCTGTAAACACTCCGGCACTACCGGCCATCTGTCTCTCTCCTCTTCCCTTGTCTGCATGTAATGAGATTACCATACACCTTAGCGGCAAGTTTTTGGATGGTGGGTGCAGGGGAGAGAGAAACAGTGAGTTTCAGGGTGGCACATTTGAGATCTCAGCCAGGGAGCTGAAAAAAAAACCAACAAAAACACTGCAGACGATTGGCTGATGTGCCCAGCGTTACTCAGGTGACGGCGCGCAGCTCTCTGTGACATTACTCAGGGGATGCTGGTATTTATTGTTGGAGGCAGCCAACCATCTCGCCTCGGCTTGGCTCAGACAAGGGACGCTGCGGCCTGCCAGTGAATGGCCAGAGTGGGAGAGAAAGGATCACCTTCAGCAGCTGGTGCAAAATTTGGCCCACAGAAAAAAAAATAAGAGGCAGAGAGAGAAAATATGTCCCCTACACCACAGACATACACACACGCACGCACGCACGCACACACACACACACACACACACACACACACACAGAGTCAGTTATACATTGTACATGCAGGGACACACACGCACACACACACACACAGAGTGAGGTTTTAGTGCCGAGGAGAATTTGTCTCTAGTGGTGCTGTGGAATGCCTCATGCTTTATTTCCCAGATTAACGACTTCATCCCTCATCAAGCGCCGTGTAAACACCCTGCTCCCCGTCCCCAGCTTGAGCCGTTTGCTTTACCCACCCGCCCCCACCAGCAGCACAGCACCCTCTCTCTCCCCTGCAACTTGCAGCGCTCGCAGTGCCTCTTTTTTTCCTCCCTCCTTTCAATTTGCTCATGGAGGGACTCAGAACCACTTGTTCCTCTCTCTCTCTCTCTCTCTTTCCGTTCTTTTCTGTTCTCTCCCTCTCTCTTCTCGTCCTCTCTTTTCCTCCTCTTGTCCTCCTCTCTCGCTCCATCTCCCCCTCAGCCTCTCAGCGAGAGCTCTCGCTGGGCCGTCTACGTGATGAGGGAAAAATGAGTGGCCCGCTCACGGCAGCGCAGCGGTTCAGCAAGGGCCCCTCCGCTGTGGGCTGTGAGGGCGGCTTTGCTGTTGGAGTGCCTGGGTAGAGATGGAGGAGGTGGAGGTGGCTGGTGATGGTGGCTGCAGAGCCCAGTGGTGGGGATGGTGAGGCGAGGTGGGTAGTTGTAGGTGCAGCCAGAGTGGGGGAGCCGGAGGCGGATCTGAAGTGGAGGTGCACAACGCGGCGGCATGCGTCAGGGTGACTGATCTCACACACCGCTGCCGCTGCCTCTCAAGTCCCACTTCACACGCCGGAGCCAGAGCCGGAGCTGGGGCCCCCGCCATCTGCCCATGCTCTCATCACAGCTCAGCCAACTCAATTATCCCACTGAAAAAAAATAAAAAGAATCTGGATTGCGAGTGGCATGGAGCAAACGCGTTAGAAATGTGAACTCACTAGATGCCTCGTACAAAGGAGAAAAAAAATAGATAGTCTAGATAAATATTGAAGATATTTTGGAATAAATGTATTTTGCTTTATTTATTTTTGGTTTGGATGGTGACAGAAACTCACCACAGCGTATACTGCTGCCAAGCAGTTAATAATACTCTGAGGGCTGAACTTGACACAACCCCAGTGTGTTGACTACCCTGTCCATACCACACCCACACAAAAACGGCAATTTGGTGGAGTTTATGTTAAATTCCATTAAGTTCAGTGGAACATTTTGTCGTGTATCGAGTCATTAGATGTGGCATTATAAGAAAATTATAGTTTTTGTAAGCAGTGGGCTTGGCCAATCATATCCATGCTAAAATTCTTTGTTTTGCAATTGCATTGTTTTTGTTTTTTAATCTTTTATGAGACAGCCATCAAATAAGTGTGGCATTCCTGTTTACACGGGACACCCCCTTGTGTATGCTTAAATAAAAGCCAATACATAAAGCTATAAAATGGCTCACCCTTAGAAAATGTTTATTGCCCATTCTCTTGGACAGAGGATGAAGGATAAACGCCCTGGTTGAAAAAAATAAATAAAAAAAATAAAACCTGTTTTATTTCCTTTCATCAAATTTCCACAAGCGACCTCTAATATTCATGAAGCCCACTCAGTCCCAACTAACGTTTCAACACCCTCACCACGGCCACACCACTTCAAGCGCTTCTCAAACGACTCAACAGCCCCATGGAAAAAAGAGAAAGGGATAGAAAGGGGGGGAGAAAAAAAAAAAAATGAAACCCTGCAGGCCTAATGGGCCGGGCTGGGCTGGGACTTCAAACGGCCATCTTTATGGTAAACGCCTGGCAGCGAGCGCACGCAAAGGAAGAAACGCTCACATGAAAACGCGCGATCCTCTGGACTAACGGCTTAAACAGACGGCCTTTGAAGCCGTGCCCCATGCTCCCGTTAACGGCGAGTGTTATTCAGACCCTCATTTGCCCAGCCCGCACCGTTGTTGCCAAGGGCCTCCACGCTTGCTGGAAACTCGATTGGAGTGGCGTGGCACACACATGCTAATAGACACACTGAGGACAGACATACATGAACATAATGCTAGCACAGCACGCAATTTTTTACACCCTCTACTACAGAAACGTGCATACATACATCCATGCACTTAGAAAATGCGCATACACAGAGGAGCATGTTTTATACAGGTCACACGAACAGGACACACAGACACACTTGTGGGCATCTGAACAAGAATGGACTGAGGCGTACTCCCATACATGGTTTCGCCCTCACGCACATGTTGAAGATTAAGCAGCTCTCCCACTCTCTCTCTCTCTCCTGCATACTCACATACACACACACACACACACACACACACACACACACACACACACACACACACACACACACACTCTGACACACATGGTGAGGGTGAGAGTGAGTGACTGAGCATGAAACAGAGGTGGGGTGGGAGGGTTAGACAGAGAAGTTCCAGAGGCGGTCATTTATGGTTGTGTTAAAAAAGGGAAAGTTCAAAAGTCCGTATCACGTTTGTGGTCTCCCTGCTGGCGGGTGTGACTGCTGCTCGGGCGTGTGGCGCTGGCCTTTATTGAGTGCTGGGAGGAATTTTCATTAACTTGGAGGTTGTTCGTTCGTTCGATGGGCTCATCTCATCTGAACATCTGGGACTGACCTCTCCAACACAGGAGGGGAGAGACCTGACTTTGTAATCACTAACGCAAGTTCCCCACACCAACCATCATGACAGCGAGATACTGGTAGTCTCAGTGACACTGTAGAACTCTGGCACAAATTTATTACACCTTCACTGTTATTTTTCCATCTGTGTGTTGGTACTTTCATTCTGTATATATCTGTTTTAGAAGATGTGTATGTGATATGTAGTGTGTGTGTGTGTGTGTGTGTGTGTGTGTGTGTGTGTGTGTGTGTGTGTGTGTGTGTATGTGTGTGTGTGTGTGTGTGTGTAGATATTTAAATTCTTCTCTGACTTCCCTCTTGTCTTGTTTCTTGGTGCTAGCCTGTGATTGCCACCCAGTGGGAGCTGCGGGCAAGACGTGTAACCAGACTACAGGACAGTGCCCCTGCAAGGATGGCGTGACCGGGCTCACCTGCAACCGCTGTGCCAAGGGCTACCAGCAGAGCCGCTCCCCCATTGCTCCCTGCATCAGTAAGGCCATTCTCACACCTCTCACTCTTTCTGTCTGGAACTTTCCATAGTTGTCCCCTGCATCAGTAATACAACACTTAAATCTCACTCTTTCTCTCTGGAACTTAACTCTCCATAGTTGCCCCCTGCATCAGTAAGACAACTCTCACATCTCACTCTCTCTGAAACATTCAGTAGCTGTCATCACTGCCTTTTTGACTCACCTATCACTGATATGGGTCACTGCACCTGTCACTGATATGTTCCATATGTTATCTTACCCAAAAACATTTTCTGTGTGTAATCTAATGTGAAATTACCGTTCTATCATATGACCAAATTATCACCCGTAATCCCACTTTTGAAAAGTGCCTTCTTGGCATTTGCTCACTTTCTTCTCTCATTTTCCACTAATATCGTTCCCATCTTCCACTAAGAACGTTCGCATCAAGGCCTTTTGTTCTTGAACTCCACTGTTTGACCCCACACTGACCCAGGTCATGACTTTTGACAACTCCCCCCTCAGCCTCCCTTCCTTTTCAGAGGCCTTGTCGCTCACTCAGCCGTATCGTCCAGCCTTTTCACGGTACATGGACCCAGCTTTTTTGTTATGCATGTATTCATGGCCCCGGTCCCTTTCATTTCCGCAACTCCTCTCTCTGATGTGCGCTCGCTCTGAATAGACAAGCTTGCTGTTTGACCTGTGCTAAAACAAACAGACCAGAGAGCGGCGCTAACGGCGACATGCCCCGGTTTGCCCTCGGCCACGTTGTTGCTGCCGTTGCTGCCGCCGGCATCGCTGCCATCGCCCCATAAATCTGTCACGCAGGCAGCTGTGGCAAGACGGGCCCAGCATGTTTACAGGCGCTATCAGGCAGCTTTCAGGTTCTTGCCTCTCGGGCGATAAATGTCAGGACCACACAAAAGAAAGAGCCGAATGGAAAAGGAGAGGTTGGCACCAGCTTGTCCCATTGCCAAACACAGATAAGGTAGCAGGCAGCTGTGAACAACAAGCGACACAACATGAGCGCTGCGCAGTGTTTAACATGGGCTATAACAGACGACGTAGTCAATAAAGATGAATTTGGACATCAGTCAAAGCTGTAGCGGATATGGAATTGCTGATATGTTTGGCCCATGTCCACCGAGGTTAAATTAAACCTATGAACCCGTCTGGAATTGGATTTCCTTAATTTTGCTGGGAAAGTTACAAATGTTCTGTAAAAACTGGAGGGGGAGAAGAGGTCCCGCAGATTCAGTGGAAAAATATTTGGTTTCTCGTAGACCTGTGAGATAATATGTTACGGTTTGATATTAAATTTTTGTGATACGGAGCCTCTTGCCAGCAGACACTTTAACAAGGCCTCGGCCCCTGGTGGTGTCTTACCTTACTGTGCACAGGGCTTTTCACAGTTCTAAAGGAATGCCTTGAGAACCATAGGCAACTTATTTCATGAAACCTAAACCCTCATATCCTAATCAGTGATCAATAACAGAAGTGACAGTGAGTCACAGAGGAAGGACCTACTTTAACCCAAACTTGAGGGGAAACGTTAAGATGGAAGGCTGTGAGGAATGGTGGAAAGTTTAAAAATAGTAGCCTGTACATTATATCTGTGCTATATGTTTGACTGACTGATTTCCTGTGCTTTTACCCCCCTCACAGAAATTCCCGTGGCGTCTCCCACTACCTCCTACAGCAGCTCAGAAGAACCCACAGGTGAGCGTCTGCCATGACAGCACTGAGAGAGGCATTCCGCCAGCCGGATGAACTCTTTAACATTAAGCTGTATTGTGTGCTGTATCAGTGTGTTGCTGTATGGCATTTTTACCAGTGACAATCAATTAAAAACAATGTTCATCAGAATGATTGATTACATTGATTGATTGTATTGAACTCTGTGATAAGTCACACATATAAGAAATGAACAAGAGACATGAAAAAAAAAAAAAAAAAACATTCCAAAAAATGATTTTGTTTGTCAATGTTCTAGTGTCTACATAACTGACTGAACTAAAAACACTTGATTGAGCTAAGCAATTCTCTCTCTTACCAGTGAGGTCCAGACCTCAATAATCACTCAATTAATTGGCTCACTAAGACGTGTTGGTTTCTTAAGACCAGAGTCTTGTAGGAGCTGTGCTGTATTCTAGACTCTGTTAGCCCCCCCAACCCCATTCTTAATTCACACCGTGGCCATTATCTCACTACTGTGGGCCCAGGACGAGTGTCCCAGGGCAGGGGCAGGTCTTACTGACACTCGGCCTCCTCAGGCCTCTCACGCCGTCTCTCCCACCGCCAGAGCCAGCTATAGAAAAGCGGCCACAGACACAGAAACAGGCAGACAGACAGACACAGACACACAGACAGACACAGACACCGTTTGGCAGGCTCTGTTTCCCCATCTGATCTCAGAGCTGTGAGAGGGGGCTCTTTAATAAAAACAAGGAGCCCAGAGAGGGCCGGTAAGGAGGTAGCTGGAGAGGTTTGTTTCCAATGGGGAAGGACAGAGGAAGGTTTTCACGGCATCACTCAACAGGGTGTATTCAACTGCCGTTTTTTGTTTTAATCTCTTACTGTTTATTATTACTTGCATTTAAAATTTAAATCAGGTAGGTTGATCATTTGAGGTGATAATTCAAGTGGTGAAATATATCCCTGAATACTAGGCTATATTCTACACTATGTCAGCTGATGCATTTTTAATATAAAGGAGGTAATGGCGATTCCTCAAGCTCCACAAAGGGTGTATTGGGCGCCCCTGAAAAACAGCAGTAGTGTGCCTAATGATGGGCTGGAAGGGGTTGGGGTGCTTTACACTACCAGGCCTCATCAAAACGGGGTAAGGCTTGAGGTCCCTGTGGGCCACGGTATGAAAAACAGGGGTCCACCCCCCACCAACGCCTGCTTAGACCCTGGTCCATTTCCTTTTGCGTGTTGATGAGGCATGGTTAATATGGATTCATCAAATTCATTTACTTTTGTGAGGTGTCAATCACCCCTCCCTCCTACACACACACACACACACACACACACACACACACACACACACACACACACACATACACACACACACAAACACACACACACATGAAACTCCCAAAGTTCCTCTTGTCCGTCATTCAACAGACCACCATTCCCACTGTTGAGGCATTTCAGCAGAAAATATTTTCTCGGCAAACAAAAAGGCTCCAATCCCACCATCACTGCTACCGCAAACTTTTCTGGAGGGGGGGTGCAGAGGCGTTTTTTCCCCCTTTCTCCTGTTACCCAGGCAACCTTATTCACACGGAACAGAAAGGGACATAAAGGGGAAGGAACGGACAGAAGGGTCCAGGGAAAATAATGAAGTTTGTCCATATTCAGGCTAGGCTGAAAGGTCCCCACTCTCTCCCAACCACTCTCTCTCCCTCTCTCTCTCTCTCTCTCTCTCTCTCTCTCTTTCACACACACACTTCTTTCTCAACCCACGCACCCATATACGTATTTCTATTCCATAAATATTTTTCTCACATACAGAAAGACATCTTGAGACCCAGTGCACATGACTCAGGTGACCACGCTAGGAGACTCTCCCATTTCCAGTATCGGGTCTAAACAAACAAATGAGAGAATGTTCTAAAAACGTTTCTCACTGGCCCCCTACGTGTCCATCTCAATCCCTTCAATAGACCTCGTTGGTTCCTAGCTCACACAGAAAAATCGAGGAGGTCAGGGACCCGCCACCTCCTGTGCGCCTTGGCAGATTTGTCTGAATGATGGTCCACTTGTTGCACTGAAGTGATCAATCATTCAGCTGGAGGCGGCTCCAGCCAGGACCTCCAGGACCACCGAGCCAGTAGGCCTCGCTTCGGCCAACGCATGGGGAGATCTTCAGTCATCTTCTTGGAGAAGCGGCCTGGACCCATCAGTGAGGTCACTCGTTGATATGCATCCTGGGACAGCAGCACAGCCCCCTCACAGGAGTCACGCGCTGAGCTCCAGTAACCTCCAACGATTCAATACAAATAAACTCCTAACAACCTGCTAGCACTGACCAGCCAGAGACCCAAAGCCAGAGCTGATGTGGAGAGACAGGGGGAGGGAGATGGGGATGGGGGGGGGGGGGGGGCTTCTGGTGTAGAACAGGACATAAGGTGGAGTTACTGTGCCTTCATGTGAACAGATCTTTTAACAGTTTTCTGCTCCGTTTTCAGCGTTTTCGAGTTGTCTTGAACAGCCTCTGGTTGATTTGTGGAAGATGATGTAGAGCCAGGGACACACAAACACGCATGCACAAAAACGTATACCCATGTGGGAGCTTAGAAGCACTTACTATATAAACTGTGTTACAGAACACACACCATATTACTTAGGAGCCGTGCAGCAGAGTTAAACCCATAAATATCCAAAGGCCAAATTTCTCAAATCTCTCGACTCAGACATCTGAGGAGAGCTGACTGCTTGTCAGAGTTATAGCTCTCGAACTTTATCTCAAACCCTTCACCCCGCATTTCCCCCCACTCTATGTGTTCTCTCTCTCTCTTTCTCTTTTCTCTCGCTCTACCTATCTCAACTCTCACTCTTTCCCTTTTTCCAGACTGTGAGACCCACTGCAAGGCATCCAAGGGCAAGATGAAGATCAACATGAAGAAGTACTGCAAGAAGCACTATGGTGAGTGAGCAAGTGAACCACCCTTCTCCTCCCCCCCATCCTTTTTTTCCCCCTCTGCTGTTCCTTGTGTCTCTTTGACCACCTGCCGGGACCAGACCTGCGGGGTCAGACATCTTTATTTTATCTGCTTCGGAGCCGCACCTCTGTTTCCAAAGGCATCGTGGTGACGGCTCACTCACACTGTCAGGATTAAAGCCACCGTATCAAAGGCCCATGGCCCAGCGGGGTCCTTTCCTGACAGTGCTGGCTTCAGACATTACAACACCATGTGGATCAACGCTCACAGGTGGTTTCCATTGCTTGAAAAAAAAAAGGCAAGAGTGTAGCCGGCTTGGGGAGATTTGTAGGCTCAAAGGCAACTTCAAGAGCAGATATAGAGAAAAGGCTGTTGCAGGAGGGATTTGAGGAGTTAGGAGAAGCTTGGGCTATTTGTCTCGTCGTCGTCCACACATACTTGAGGCGATGTTGGTGATGATTTCTCTCCCAAATGTCGACCACTGACAGACCTTAAAAACGTTCCCTCACCTTTTGTTTTATGGGGGGGGATACTGTTATTGAAGATTCATGAGAGCAAAGGCCTCATGCAGGGCACATAAGAGGGTCTGCTGGAGGAGAGCTAACAGCATACTTCAGCGTACCTTCACTAAGGTAGGAGGGGGGTCGGCTTGGGGTGGACAGACAGATGTTTTATAGCTAACTTCATGGTTGAACATCTTGATCTCATTCCTGTGTTCGCTAGTCTCTGTTATGGGGAATGTAGCGTAGCAATTCCCAGACGTTTCACAGGCTCCCGACTTCTTCTTCGACTTTTTCAACATTAGCTCTGTAGTCGTTCGCCAAGCCCCTAGCCAACCAGCTACACTCCACCAGTCAGAGCTGAACAGAGGGCCGCTGAGAGCTCAAAGCCAGCTTGTAGACGGGCTCAGCTGGATCTTGGTAGCTTGACTGTGGGGGTAGAGTGGGAGGTGTGTGTGTGCGTGTGTGTGTGTGTGTGAGAGAGAGAGAGGCGGCGGTGGTGGTGGTGGCTGGGAGTGGTGTAGCTTTGAGGTAGGGTTGGTACTACTTGGTGAAGGGCCAGGTTTCTGATCTTAGCCAGCTTTCCGCACTCCCAGCGCCTCCCCTGGTGGCCCCCACCTCTCCTTACACCCCCCGCTGCTCTCATTCGTGGGCCCACTCAATTACAGCTAACGGGTCATTTCCTCTCCCCCACCACGCTCCGTCTATGCACCTCACGGCACAGACCCCAGACCCAACCTCCCCGGCACCTACACACACACTCACACACACACGTACACAAACACACACATACACACACACAAATACACTCACACACCAGCAACCTTTCCCTGCCAGAGTCTCACCACAATGGGCTGGCTACCTCTGGCAAGAAAGAGAGCAAGAAACAAAGAAAAAGAAACAACTTAAAGGTTACAGTTAGGGAGTGTGTGTGAGAAACTGCTACGCAAAATCTTTGAAAAAAAAGAATAACAAAGAGGAGAGAGATGGAGACCCATGGATTCAGAAAAAGAGGATAGTGCGGCAGGTGTGTGTGTGTGTGTGTGTGTGTGTGTGTGTGTGTGTGTGTGTGTGTGTGTGTGTGTATGTGTGTGTGAAAACAATGTGGAGGAAAATAAAGGAAAATAAAATCGGAAAGGAGAAACGTGAATGGCATTACTAGTGGCCATGGCACTCTTTTTTTCCCAGGCTCCCATATTCACCCAGATAGAGATAGTATTTCTTTGTCCTCGCCTCCTGTGTGGAGCTGTCATAGCCCTGCATACAGTTTCTCTCCATGGATTTCCGAGTCCTCATTAATCATAGCAATATTGCAGTGGGGATATCCTATCAGCAGATTTGTGTCTCCTAAACCACAGAACAAATCACCACTCCCACGCATTCAAGTGAGGTTCCTCACCGCATGACCACATGGGTATGTGTGTGTGTGTGTGTGTGTGTGTGTGTGTGTGTGTGTGTGTGTGTAAGGTTGCCTGAATGTGTGTGTGTGGTTTTTTTGTGAGAATGTGTGGGCATGTGTGTCAGCCTGTGTTTGTTTGATGTTTGAGATACATGTATTTCTGTTTCATGTACATGTGTGTATGTGTATGTGAATGTCCGTGTGTGTGTGTGTGTGGGGGGGGGGGGGCTGTGTATTTCGTGTGTGATAGTCCATGGGAGAGCTGAGCCAACAGCATAGGTCTGACTAAATGCCATCCTGTAAGCTTAAGTATTATTTTTCATGTCAGGAAAACCAAAAAACTCCCTCTATTTTCCCAGCGTAAAAAAACTGCACAGCATATGAAAATCATCTGACTTAAACCACAATGTCATTCTGTCTACGATCTTCATATGATTTTGCCCACCACATCCAGATTTATTCCTTGTTGTTGAGACGACTTGTTATTCTGTTCAGCACTTCTTAAAAAATTCCAGAGCACCTGACTGTCAGGTTACCTATAAATTGCACTTGAGATCTGTGTTTTGCTTTGAGTTTGGCTCTCAGTACTTCACCGGGGAGGGACGTTGTTTTCACTGCTGTAACGGGAAGACATTCAGAAGCTTGTCTCGGAGCAATGGGCAGTCAGGGGCAGTGGAAAAGCATTCAACAGTCGGCTAATCACACACACACACACACACACACACACATATCCAAACATACCCTGTGTCACAAAGCCCCATCACTCAATCAATGACACAAGGGACACAAGTCAGAAGTACAGTAACAGCCTCCAAGTAAATAAAAGGCCATTCCCAGAGTCCTCTGTTTTCCTCGTTTGCCTGAGTAGGAAAAAAAAAAGAAAACAAAAAAAAAGCGAGAGATTAATGTAAACCGTCTGTGGTAACCCAGCTGTCAGCTTCATTCACATTGTGTATAACTCTCAAATTTGGGACCAGAAAGTTGTTTTTGTTTGGTAGTGTTTTGAAAACACATCAGACTTCTTCTTTTTTGTCTGCAGATAATCAAAGCGTTTCTCTTTTTCTGAATGGAGAAACAGAGGATGCGTTGTTTTGTCCTTTGGCAGGATAGTGCCAGAGCGCCACCCCCTAACCAACCACCCAACCCCACACCCACCGTGTCTGTCAGACAGAACCAAAGCTCTTAAAACTAGCTGTCAGCTTGTGTGTGATGCCTGTCTTTGTGATGAGGCCTTCAAACCTGTCCATGTCTTTCTTTGATTTCGTTGGCTGTGTATGTATTGGAGTATGTGTGTGAGTGTGTGTGTGTTTGTGTGTGTGCGTGTGAGTGTGTTTGGGGAGAGGCAAGAGTTTATGGGGGTCACTGTGGAGGTCCTGCACTACAAACACAGGGGTTCAGTCCTGAGGCAGCGCTGCAGCGGAGGAGAGCATCAGGTGCTAAACTGGGGAAGCGAGCACTAAAGGGGACAGCAGCTGCTGCTGCTGCTGAGAGAGCAGAACTATGCCATAACAATGGCTTCCATTGTTGTCTGTAGCTAAGACGACAGTGAGCATAATGGACTAAAATGTCGCACTGACATTCAGCTTCATCAAAAGGAACGATGAATCAAAACATGGTTAACGGGTGGCATGTGGTTTAGGATACCCACCATGTGTGTAAGTGTTAGTGTGTGTATGGTGTGTGTGTGTGTGTGTATGTGTTTGTGTGTAATACTCGATGTACTGAACCTTTATGTACTTTTATGTGTTTCCACATATGTGAAAGTATGTGAGGTATGCGTGTCTTTCTATAAGCATGTGTTTTAGCATATGTATGTGTTTTTGTGTGTGTGTGTGTGTGTGTGTGTGTGTGTGTGTGTGTGTGTGTGTGATAAGCTCAGCAGGGAAAATGCGGGGGGCCTTAGTGCTGTAATTAGGCGCACTAATTTGATTAGGTGCTGCTTGTTCGGCGGCATGCGAGTCAACCCCTCACGCATTGCTCAGAAAGAGAAGACCCAGCGGGGGACTTGGCAGCCCTCTCATTACTCCACCCCCCCCCCCCCATTTTCTTTCCCCTTCCTCTCTTTTGCACTCTGTCTTTCTCTCTCTTTCCCACTCTTTCTCTCTGTGTCTGTCCCACATGCTTCATGTCTGTCTGTGTGATCTGGTGGATGTACTTCATTGTCTGCACTCCCCAGAGAAGAAGAAAGGGAGCTGCTTTTAAGTTCCCCCAAGGGTGGGATAGGGGCGGTAGGGGTGGTAAGGGGGGGTTGGGGGGGATGGCATACTCTGGGCCGTGGCCCACTCTCACTCTGTCGGGATGAGGCCCCCAGCCTTAGGGCTATAGTTTGCAGCCGTGCTACTGACACCGAGATCCAATGTCTTGCCCTCTGCTCCTTGAGACAGCGCAGTGAGTTTACAACAGAGTATCGCCTGTGCTGTCTGTCACTCATACCTCAAACCACTGTAGACGGAGAGGTGCTGACTGTGACAGTTTGCACTCATAACCTCCAGCTGAGTGGCACAGAGGTGGCGGAGAAAGAGAGAGAGAAAGAGAGAGAGAGAGAGAGAGAGAGAGAGAGAGAGAGAGAGAGAGAGAGAGAGAGAGTAGAGCAGGCCTACTGTTGAGACGAAAGAGCATTTCTCATGCCGCTTCTTCTGGAAAGGGAGCGGACTGAGAGTAGGCCCCCGGGTACTGCTCATGAGGTCAAAAACACGTCAAGATTCCTCTGGAAGGCTCTCTGCGGCTGGGAAGATAAATAGTGTGACACCCCCCCCCCCCCTCCCCCTCTTCCCGCTCCCTTTCTCTCCTCACACCCCCACCCCCTCACCCTATCCCATCCTCCCCCTACACACACACACACACACACACACACACACACACACACACACACACACACACACACACACACACACACACACACACACACACACACACACACACACACACACACACACACACACACACACATACACACACATCCTCTTTATTCCTCTGGTCCAACAAGTCGGCTCCAGCCCAGGGACTCTTTGTGAGTGAATGGCATGGGCTGTGAGACTGTGTGCTCGACTCAGACCCAACAGTCTCTCTCTCTCTCTTTTTTTTTGGTAACCTCCTCTGCGACCCCCCCCCCCCCTTCCCTTGCCTACTCCAACATCCCCCTCCCCTCCCCATTCTCAAATTGTGTGCAATTTGCTCACTCTGCTGTTCAATCAGAACATTCCAAGCTGCTTTTGTGGAAGCAGGGAAATAATGCCCCATCTCTTAGAGAGGAAAGCTGTCATTCAGCAGGAGTGAGGATGAGAGAGAGAGAGTGAGAGAAGGAGAAAGAGAGTGTGTGTAAATGTATGTGTTAGTAAAAGAGAGAGAGAGAGGGAGAAAGAGAGAGAGAGAGAGAGAGAGAGAGAGGGGGAGAGAGAGAAAGAGGGAGAGAGAACATCCAAAAGAGGAAGTGAGACTTTTTGACCATTTATGACATAACCTGCCGTTATTGCAGGTTACGAAAGTAGAAGGAATGTTGTTATCCTATATGCATCTGAATAACAAACGACAAAGTCTCCTTCAAAAAACAAAGTCTATAGACGGGCATCATTTTCCTTTCTTTCCCTGAAATAGCTCAAAAATCCACGGCCATCCAGGCTGCATTCCCTGTGCCTGAGGTAGATTCTGGCTCTAGCCTCATGAACCCACCTCCAGAATGCATTGCCACGTTGAAATCTCAGTGAGCCAGAGTTTTCTCTGTAACTACAAAGGAATCTCACCTGATTATGATGCACCCAGGGAGTGAAAAAAATACAAGCTGACGCCCGAGGGAAGGTATCACACATGTTTGAAAAGCGTTTTTTTTTTGATACATTAAACAGAATTCCCGCGAGCATTATGCACCATTGCGCCCCTTCCACACTTAATATTCAATTTCACCTCATTCACCTTCCTGCATTCACCACCCCGTACGCTGCTTTTTGCTTGTGGTTATTTAAGCATGGCTGTTTCATTCATATCCCAAGCACTGGACTAGTATCATGTGTCATGCCCCCTCCCCTCTTTTTTAAAACTGTGTCGGTGGAGGGCAGGAAAACGTTTCTAAGGATACGTCCACTGTAGTCAAACATTATAGCGAGTCCCACTTGGCTGGGAGGGGCACATTTAAATGCTCTCTGCGGTCCTTCATTGTCTTTGCACCGAGAGCACTATGGCAACTGTTGCCGCAATACCAAGCACGCTGGGCAGCATAATGGGCCGGGGTCAGAGGTTAGTGATGGAGGAGGAACGGAGGGGGAGAGGCGGAGGGAGAAGCTTGTTCTCAGGGACCGTACTGCCTCTGGTGGGTAGTCTCGTCGCTGGATTGAAAGTCCGTGAGTTTGAAGAGCTCAGAAATGCCCTGCAAAATGAGTCCATCTGTGGGTTATACGCACTTAAAAGTTCAAAGACACTGAATTTATTTTCGTTTTCCAAAGGATTTGTGGTCTTTTGGCAAAACGTTTGTTAAAATGTGAAATCGGAAGTACTAGGGCCAAGAGCACACTTGATGTTTACATTGGTTACTGCCAACATCAATTCAGATGAAATTCTTAGTTTTCAGCCAACAGCTTTCAAAAATGTGAGCATGGAAAATAGACTGGGAGCAATTATTTATTTCTTGTCTCAAAAAATTATTTTATTCTCCTCAAATAACGTTAGGTTAAAATAAGGCCATTTACGAAATATTGACAAAAGACAGTGAAACAACTTAATCGTGTCTAAGCTCCATCTCTCCTTCTCCCACAGCGCTCCAAGTCCACGTGCTTAAGGGTGACAAGGCCGGCGAGTGGTGGAAGTTCACCATCAACGTCATCTCTGTATACAAGCAGGGTGGCCAACGCATCCGACGTGGGGACCAGCTTCTGTGGGTCCGTGCCAAGGATGTGGCCTGCCGCTGCCCCAAGATCAAACCCGGCCGCAAGTACCTGCTGCTGGGCTCTGATGAGGATGATTCGCGTGGCCAGAGCGGCGTGGTGGCCGACAAGGGCAGTCTGCTCATTCCTTGGAAAGACCTGTGGGCACGACGTCTTCGCAAGTTCCAGCAACGAGACAAGCGGGGAAAGTGCTAGAATCTTGTCTGGCAGATGGAAGAGGTGGCAAAAAAAGAAGGAGCAAAAAAAAATGAAGTGTGAAGAAAAGTAAAGGAAGAGAGAGATATCATAGATATGATTTTAAGATGATGATGATAATGATGATGACGTGGCTTAAAAGAACTGGAATGCTGCTACCGTGGGTAGAGGCATACTGACAATATTATAAGCGAATGTTTTTTTTCTTCCGTTTCCTCATCTTTAGGATTGTTTGTGAAGGAGTTCAGTGTTACAGTCTCTGTTTTTCCCCTCAAGGGTTGTGTTTCTTCATTGTGGATTTGCAAAGTTTGCACCTAACCCGACATATAAAATACTATGTACAAGTCCTTTGTGTTTCATTCACAATAGGTGTTATTGATTGTACCAGTCTGTTATCTTTTTAAAGACAAGATTACAAGAAACAAGCTACTGTATCTCATGTCCGAGTCAAAGCTGGCTCTTGTTGTGTGTATTTTTGTCATTTGCTTAAAGTTAAGGTGACCGAGAAGAGCTGGTGGTTGAAGCAGTCTTGGCTGGCTGTTTCCAGGCCACGACCCAATGAAATGGTGTAAACCACTTGCCACTAGAAGTGTTAACACACTAAACTCTTCACTAAACCGACCGTGGTTGTGCTGTGGTTTCCGCTCACATTGGTAAAACTGTGGGGGTTGGGGGATGGGAGATGGAGGTAGTCTATTACATTTCTTTTGTGCCTTAATGTTAAAACTTCACAAATACCTCGCCAGTCACATTTTCTGTTAATATTCTGACACAACCAGGTCCTACATGGGAAAAAAATCCCATTTGTGGAGTTGAAATTGATAAACAGACAGCCTTCTCTTGCCTCTAAAATGACCATTGAAGTGCATGTCTGAGCAAGGCATCATTCCATTTCAAGAGGAAAGCATTGGGGGGTGGGGGGTCATGTTCAATCATTTCTCTAATCATATCTTATCCATTTGAGGAGCAGCTAGTTATTAGACAGTCGGTGGTCACCGTTCATTCTTTACTTAATATTTTTATGTGTGGTTTACACTTTGTGTGCTTTCTTGTGTGACTGTTTGCTAACACAGATACCTGAACATGGATCTTATAGAAACACTCACCAGAGCATTTAACCTCAATTTTCTGCTGGTGTGAGGAGAAAATGCCTTTTGCTTCACACGACTATAAATCATATATTTAACATGCAGCTAGAATCAGACCTAAACCAGGTGGTTTTAACATTCATCGCAGCCATTAAAGTTCAAAGTATTCAAAGTTCAGAGGACTACAAGCTGAAATGTATTGTAGATACACACCTAGAGAGTTCTTTTCTGTGCATTGTTGAATTTCAATTTGATTGTGCAAGTACATCATGTTAATAATGTAGGAATCCTAAAAATGCATGATTATACAAGTCCATTCCTTTCATATAAAATTAGTTTTTATTCAACTGAGTGTACTTAATCTAATTAAGGCATATGGCTGTGGTTTGTTAAAAATAATGTTCTTGAATTTGTGGTAATTCAGTCAAACCTTCAAATTTATTATTTCTATTGTTAATTTGCCCTCATGGAAACACATCTATGAAGAGTAAATGTCTATTTTTTAAAAAGTGACTTGGTACTTTACATTTTCTTTTTTATTTTGGTGATACTGCTCTGTTCATTTTGTTAATTGTATAGATGTATAGTTATTTTTTGTAAGACATTAACTAGATTGTATACACATGCTATTAACCTGAGGTTTGAGACCATAGATTTAAATAAGTGGGCATACAGAACATTAACTTTTTTATCCTTGTTTACATTTGTTGAGAGGAATGTTTTAGAGAAAGGTCAAAATAATCTATGAATTCTGTTTCAGACAGGCATATTCACACTCAAACATACACACACATGACATGTGCATGTGCAACACACACACACACACACACACTCAAACTGTGCCAAAATGGTTAAGAAAACCATCCCTCTCTCTCATTTACTTAAACTCTTCAGCTGGAATCCTATATTGAATGTTTGGTCCTGTGAGTGATGCCAACATACCTTTTATATTGAGACAAATTTTCCTAGTCTTTGGAGAATTCTTGTGTTCAGATATTTGAAAATTACCTGTCATTTGTTCATAGTTGGTCTGTACAGTAAAGAATGTTTAGCTTTGTCCAGGGCAAAAATGTTGTGTATTGTCTTGTAATGCATACTAATATATTATGGTTATCATAAATGGATATATTTAATGATGTGGAAAAAGTGTGTCATATCTTTCTTTTTGATCAATATGGACAGGGCTGAATTATATTTTACTCTTCAGATAGTCTTTGGAAGCATGAAAGAGCCATCATCTAAGTGCACAATAGTTTGTTCAGAAAAAAGCTGAATTCAACCTCTGTCCAGAAATATTTTCTTCACAATTATTCAAGGGATAAGTAGTTTTACATGGGCAGCTATAATGCAAATATTTGCCAATGGACACCAGTTGTATTTCAGTAATGTGGGCTATAACAAAAGGTTTGATTTATTGAAAACACCAGTGTTTGTACCATCATTCATCGTCTGACTGTTAGCATAGTGAGCAACTGGTGTGAAATTTTTAGAGCTACAGGAGATTGTCTGATGTCTTTCTTTAAAGAGCCTGTAAATGGTAGGGAGGAAACTGGACAACTGTTTTGAAAACCCAGACTGTAAGATTAAGCCATGCTGATGCACTAGTAAAAATGGTGATGCTGCTCATTGACTGGGAACCCAATGACAGGCTACTTTTTGGGTTAACTTACCTTCACGGAATTCTCCAGAAAGAATCAACTCATAGTCCTGTTGTTTCACATTGCTACAGTAAGTGCTGTTGATAGATATGAGAATGACCAAATTTCGTGCAACACACACCAAATTGCAAACTGTATCCAATGCCAATTGATGAGGGCATAAAGGTTACGTTTCAGACGTCCGCATCTGTTGGCGGTAGTGCAAGTTTGCATTTGGTCTATGCTGTACCAAATGCTGGCGTTCTAACCTACCAATAGCATTTGGTATATCCCTGGTCAAAGAACAGGGATATGGTCTGATTGACTCCGGATTTTTCCTTCAACATACCCTCCCTCCCCCCACCCATCCCATTAGAAACGACAAGAGAAAGGGAGAGAAGATAAACCAAAAGGGCTAGATTTACAGAAATCAAATTCCAGCACTGATATACTGTTTACTGTACATAGTGCAGACTGACTCTTAGACTGTGTTAAAGGTTAAAACATTTAAACACTTACGTCCCACAACGCAGTACAGTGGAGACTGACAAGAGTCTGCCTCCCCTATGCTGTACATCAAGGTCATGGTTAATGTCAAGCTAACACACACACACACACACACACACACACACACACACACACACACACACACACACACACACACACACAGTCCAACACTTCCCTACAAACATTACTCCCACTCACACTCCCTCTATTGTATCCCAGTTAGCAGTCATCAGACTGCTTCCTAAAACAATGAACTCTTAACCTGTGAGAGCACGCAACAGGAAAGGGCTGGACCCCAACAGACCACAGCTGTGTATGGCCTAAAAGAGAATCACACTGCAGTTTCAGTAAGCACACTCCAACCAGTCCCACAGCAATCGCAAGACAACTGTTTGACCATGAGGTCACTACAGTAGCTGGACTAGAAATGACTAGGCCTATAATATGCTAATGCTGTTCATTTAGAATGGCAGATCCACATTCCATCAAATAAAGAATGGCAGAATGGCAGAGCATGTGTTCTTTCAACTGACAAATAATAAAGGATATGAGGATGATGCAAAACTAGATATACAAATATTTTGAATTCCAATACAAGCACTGAAAATACAACAACAGAAAAGTAAATTCTGAAAACTAAGAATTTCCAATAAACCACAACTCTAAGCAATTTTCTTAGGAAAGAACCATCTGAGGACTGACTGGACTCAGGTATAAAACTCATTTATAACCTGTAATCCTTTAATGCTTTCTGCAAGTTCTACAATACCAATTTACCACAAAAAAACACTCCAAGTTCTTCCCTCATTTGTCATCTAGTGGATTAAATGAACCAGAGGTGGATGGGGGAGTAGGGATACCCAACCCTGAGAAAGTCTCACCATCCTCCTCCCCCTGAAGCTGCCGACGAGCAGGGGTGCCCCAGGGACCCCAGAAAGCTAATCTGCTTGCCCCTCGCTCTTTCTCACCCTGCGCTTGAGGGCCACTGACTCGGAGAGAAAGACTTCATTTACCACTTTTTAAAAAAGACTTCACGTTTTCATTATGATCGGGGTGGCACTTTGAAAGCCATCAAAACAAGGCCACTAAAGCTGTCCGTCGGGGATTCTAAGCGGCCCCTCGTTCTATTTTTCTTTTCTTTTTCTCTCTTTTATTTCTCACTTTCTCTTTTTTGTCCTTCTCAATAAAACTTTATGCAATCAAGATCCTTTCAATCTTCTCTTCTGCTGGAATCCTCTTGGACCCCTGATCTAAGTCATTAACCCAACGTAAATCCAGGGCTCCATCTCAGACAGTGTTTTTTATTTGCCTTCGTCCCAGTCGATTCAGACGAGAACAACACCATCCAGTGCCTTCTCACCAGACCAAACATATTTGTCAAGCACTCTTTGCTCTCTGACAAAATGTACTGTAGGATAGTGGCCTCACCCGTTGATGTTTCCCCCTTAAAGCCCCCCAATGCCCAGGATCATGTGCCTCAAGGCCAAACATCAGAAGAGAATGTGGTCCTGATGGCGCTGGTACAAGACCTTTGAGAAAATACTGTTTGCCTGACCCATCCACCGCTTTGTTAGGAAACACAGCATCATTTTTGGATAGGATGTTTGGGAGGCAGGTTCATCTAAGTCACAGTTAATGTCCCTATCAAACTTTTCTGGTTTGTTAGAATTGGAAATATCTGCCTTTCTGCTTTAGAGGCAGACATTTGTTAAATGAGGCTGAGAGTCTCCAGTGCCTCCGCTGATGGTGGCTTATCCCAAAAAACTTCTAGGTTTCTAGGTTTAGGCTAGGGTTACCAGGGTTCATCAGATTTTTTGGATAGATATTGTTGAACCACATCAAATTCACAGGTTTTCAGCCATCATCATCCGTATCTCATACTATACTCATGCATAGATACATTCACACAAACAAGGGACCTTAGTGTTTGACACTAGCACCCTCTTCACTTTTTCCCTCCTCTCCTCCCCTTGCTCT
Organism: Sardinella longiceps; assembly: GCA_027497455.2. Taxonomy (NCBI): domain Eukaryota; kingdom Metazoa; phylum Chordata; class Actinopteri; order Clupeiformes; family Clupeidae; genus Sardinella; species Sardinella longiceps. The sequence continues at coordinate 22,192,943 of JAODXP020000015.1, read as the reverse complement.
TTTCACTCGGTTTGGTTCCTCACACTTCTGTCTCTCTTTCTCACCCATTTAGTTCCCACTTATTTCTGGCTTACGAGACTCCAGCACAATGGCGGCTCTTGTGCATGCGGGTGAAGCCCCTCTACAAGGAGCATGAACCCAATCCTTCAGCTGCAGCCTGGAGCACACAGCGAGATGTTTGGGATGGCATGGCCTTCACCTCATTAGCATTTCCATACTGGATTAAGGCACTTGGGTCAGGGGGAGGTATGTATTATATACATTTCAACGTGTAGAAATGTCGCTCACTCCCCCCCCCCCCCCCAACCCCCTCCACCACCATTCTTCTAGTGGACTACTTTCACCACATTAAGGCGAATGCTTGCTGAGATGGCACGCTAATGAATTGACTAGCAATGCTCTAATGAGTGCTCATACAGTCAAGGGCCGAGAAATTTGCCCTGCCGCTCTGTCAGACATGAAGTGAAGTGAAGTGAAGTGAAGTGAAGTTCAAGAAAACAGGAGTAAATCAGTGAAAAAGAATGATAAGAAATCCAATAAGTAAAGTTAAGCCTGTGTTCTTATTATAGTTTAGCATTCTTAAGCTAACTTCGCAACAAAAAAAAAGAGGAAAAGTGAAAGAATGAGAAGACTGACACAAACAACAGAATGATTTGGAGCAGTGGAATTTTTCCAGTTGGACAAATACACACGCTCACAGACACAAACACACACACACCACTGACAATCCTTCGCCAGCCTATTTCATCAGAATACATTAATATCCTCAAGTGTTGGCACAGACGTGAAGGCACTCAGTGAAGGCACTGAACAAAGTGCGCGGTGGCTCAGAGGTCTGGGATCTTCAAATAAACCCCCTACTGGGTGTCATGGGGACTGGGAAGTGGAATTAACCGCTATATTAGCTGACCTTCACTGCTCTTGTCCCCCCACCCCCAGTCCTGCCTGCCTGGAGGCCCCGTCGCAAGGCGCGTCACCAGGGTCTCCCAGCTCAACAATGCGGGCATTTCCCCTGCAGCAATACACACTCCTGCCCCTGGGTTTACTGAGCAAACACGACCTGGTTCTGCCAAACATAAATGCCCCAGCGGCTCCCACATTCCGCCTTCACCCGTCTACTTCAAGCCTTTGTGTGTGTCCACAGCGAATCCCCCCAACCACCACATCAAGTCGCCTCTTTCCCCCTTCCGAAAGAGAGAGACAATTCTGTGCTGGATGAGCTGAAAGTGGCCTCTGTGGTGGAGTAAAGGCCTCCGCACATTAATTCTGACAAAGTGTGGAGCACTGCGTTTCCAAAATTCTATTCTTATCGATAAAGATTCTAGAGCTCTACGCTACACTTTAGAATCTTTGTTTATCACCACCAAAGCCCAGGGTGGGACTGTGCAACATCCAGTTGGTGAGATGTTAACATTTCAGTGTCTGGATTTGGCATTATGCCTGCCTGGGTCTGTGTGACAAGGATCAATAAAATACATGAATGGGGGGAAAATCTTTTAAAATTCTGTCCCTCCATTTTTACAAGTATGAATCTGGTTTTGCCATTGCCACTTGCCTGCTATATTATTCCCCATAGAGAGATTGAAGGCCAACTGAGAAAAGTAGTCCTTGACTCCAGCTACATTTGGGATCTGTATTGCTGTAACAGACTTTTAGGCTGTTAACAGTGTTTTCAAAAGGTTTGCGTAGCAAATGTGGCAACTGAAATGTTTCATGAGCAAGTTTTTGGCATTCAGATGCCATCCGTTAGTCTTTCTGCTAATGTTGTTGTTAATAGCCTTTTGAAATCTCCAACAGTTTTTATGACAGAAGAGGGTTTGGTCTCCTCCAGCTCACAAATCTTGTTCTAACATAAAAGCAAGTTATTAATAATTATCAAAGACATTAAATCTGTTTCCGTCATGTCAATATTAACCTGAAGATTTTATAAGCACAGCTACTTATGTTCAGTTCCTTCCTCAAAATGTCCTAAAACTGAGCATCAAAGAAAATCAGGCAGCCTGCGCTCTTAGGGGGGGAAAAATCATATTGGTGCCATATTATGCAGTCATCAGGGGGCTGTCATCACACTCTTCTACCTTACCCCGGTTGCACGAGCCCGTTGAGTGCAATAGATAGTGAGTGGAATGGAAGAATTTGGAACAACATAGTCCTAACACAAATGCAAATGTGAACGAGCAGTTTACATTGAGTCAATTACACTACTAGTCTTACTTTCGATTTTGAATGATTTTGGTGCCGCTGACTAAACTGTTTGTTCACATTCAGTCTATTTTGTTCCAAATTCTTTCGTTCCCCTTGCTGGTCTAGTCAGCAGTCTTATGCAGGAGGGCTATGCTTGAATTACACTGAACTATCACTTTAAGCCGTATACCCTGTCTATAGCCATCAAACCAGGTACTGCTGATCTCAGTTCATTGTAACCTTGACAACTGGGTTTCAGGACATGCCTCAGGGTTCCTTCTGTGCTGAGAGGAACTAAAAAAAAGAAAAAAGAAAAAAAAAAACAACAACATAAAAAAATTGATAAAAGAAATAAGTGCTCAAAAAGCAATCAAATCCAGTGTCCCGTGGGTTAGTCACACACAGACACATGCAGGGGAGCAGGGTCAGGAGTTATCTTTTCAACTTGACCGGCTGAGCAGAAGACCAATTCCAGACCTTTGCCTTTCATGAAGCACTCCATGCATCCGGCAATCTGAAGGCCAAGGCCTGGGCGGCCAAGCCCACAAGCAGGACTCTAAGCCTGGACCCTGCAGGACGAAGATTGGAAATTTTCTGCCGCACTACAAGATGCATGTGCTTTTCAAAGAGTTAAGAACAGCATGCGCAAGGCAGGCAATCATGTAAGCCTCATGGTCTCCTGTAGAGTTGAATGATGTTTTCTATTCTTAAGGATTTTTTTTACTAAGCCGATTCCTGAGTGCTTCTAAAAAAGGTCTTATTAAACAGTCATGATGGCATGATGTAGACTTTCATTCCTAGTACATGACTTGCAACAGATCCTGAGAAAGATAAAAGTCATAAAAGTGTCTCCATAGTATCAGCATTTTCAATTGAAAGCATAGCTGGATCCCCCAATTTGTTTATTGGTAGCATTTTGTTGCCAAGTGTTGTGTTCATTTTGTGCGAGTACACCACCAACATCATCCAAATCCAAAAAAATAAAAAATAAATAAAAAAAATTGGGCCTCTAAGTCCTCCACATTTCTTCAATAAATCCCATTTAAACAAATGCCAATCTCTACTGCATAAGAACACATGTTCCATGGCCTTGAAGCCTATACCCATTTCTTTTTTTTAAGTATTGAATATATACTGTATTTTATGAGCCTGGTCTGCACACTGTGGCCATAAATGTCGGGGCAAACTGATATTAAGGTTTTCCCTTTTTGCTGTGGAGCATTGGGGCCTGCCTTCACCCTGTCATGACACTGCGGCTCCTCCGCCCCTGTGCGGACACCCATGCGAGCCCTGCAGTATCTCCACGACAGGAGGCTGACAGGAGCCTCGCTGATGACTGTCATTACTGTGTCAGGGGTGGAGAGGAGTGGGGAACCAGCTGACACAATGATCCACTGTCACACCCTCACACTTGGCTGTGTCATGTATGCATGTGTATATTTGTGTTAATGTCATTTGTGTCTGTGTGTGGATGTGTGTGTGAGAGAGGGAGACAGAAAGAGAGAGAGAGAGAGAGAGAGAGAGAGAGAGAGAGAGAGAGAGAGAGAGAGAGAGAGAGAGAGAGTGAAGGATGTAGTAATGGTTCCCATATGTTTCTGTCGCCTCTGTGACAGAGGACAGAGAGAGATACACATTCCAGGGAAATGATGACGTGTGTGTGTGTGTGAGTGTGTGTGTTTAGAGCAGACTTTGTCAGCAGACAGTGAGCAGATTCTCCTTATTGTAAGAGTTAAGGCATGCACGTTTACACACATATACATTCTTGCTCTTCATATCTGTGTCTTGATGAACACACACACACACACACAGACACACACACACACACACAAATATTGATGCATGTACATGTCAACTTCAACCAAGTATGTCGTATGTCTATATGTGAGGCAATAACTTACTAGCCACTAATTTACTAAGATTACATGTAAGTACATCATTACACATCAAGCATAATTACACTTAACTACATGGACAACAAGAAAGAAAAATAAGGAAGCACCTAATGTGACATTTAAACAAGACCCTAGGTCTGAAGTGCTTAATTCTGTGTGTGTGTGTGTGTGTGTGTGTGTGTGTGTGTGTGTGTGAGAGAGAGAGAGAGAGAGAGAGAGAGAGAGAGAGAGAGAGAGAGAGGGATGTGTGTGTGTGTGTGTGTGTGTGTGTGTGTGTGTGTGTGTGTGTGTGTGTGTGTGTGTGTGTGTTCATCCACATTTCCTGCTGGGATTTCACAGTGAAACAAAAAGGAGGAGCTGAGGGCCACATCCTCTAAGTACACAGTAATTAGTCTGGATTGTGAGCCTGAAGCATTACCACAGAGTGAGGGGTGTTCTCCAGTCCAGGGACTTACTCTAGCAGAACACCTCTCTCTCCCTCTCCGTCAGTCTTTCTCTCTGCATTTGTTTGTCAATGTGTGTGGGTGACTGAGTGAGTAAGTGTGTGTGTGTGTGTGTGTGTGTGTGTGTGTGTGTGTGTGTGTGTGTGTGGAGAGAGAGAGAGAGAGAGAGAGACAGAGAGAGAGAGAAAGAGAGAGAGAGAGAGAGAGAGAGAGAGAGAGAGAGAGAGAGAGAGAGAGAGAGTGAAATATGACCACAGAGTGAGAGGTAGTCTTTGGTAAAGGGATGTAGATGGAGGCCTGGTCAGACATAAACACAATGTGGGAGTATCTGAAAGAACATACTCAGAGCATACTCACTCACTTATGCAGTGTATTTGTGTGTGTGTGTGTGTGTGTGTTTGTGTAATCTCTGACACCTTATGTGTGTGTGTGTGTGTGTGTGTGTGTGTGTGTGTGTGTGCATGTGTGTGTAATCTCTGACACCTTATGTGTGTGTGTGTGTGTGTGTGTGTGTGTGTGTGTGTGTGTGTGTGTGTGTGTGTGTGTGTATGTGTGTGTGTGTGTACAGATGTGGGTGGTTTTGGCAAACTCATGCCTGAGTGGGATGAAAACCACGGATGAGCACTGACATCGGACTCCCTCACTCTCCCTCTCTCTCTCTCTCTCCTTCCGTTCTCTCTGTCTTTCAGCTGCCAGCTTTGCAACAACCTGGCCTCTTAAAACCGACTTCTAGGGGCCCGTCACCAGATTCCGCTGGACCACTTCTGGTCGTGTGAAGTCTCCTCTGAGTGGACACATGGGAGCAGAGCTCATCCCTGTCCCCTGTCCTAGAGGATGCGTGTTGGGGCACTTTGTTCTCTGGTCCCCATGGAAACCTACGGAAGTCATCCAGAGGAATGTGGGGAGGTAGGAAAGGGCGGTGTCACTATCTGGGATCCAGCTTTCCGCTCTGGATAGATGAGGATTCCAGGGATGTCCAGAAGCCCTGTACATGAGATTTGATTTTTTCCCCCATTCCCACACCACACCATCCCGAAGCTCCAGAGTGAATTTCATGGAAAAGCTGGTGGCCCAACAGCAAGCTATGCCACGGCTCTGCCAAATGTAAATGTTTTCAGTCCACAGGACCTCATGGGAGTAATTTCTGCATTAAAGTCATTAACATCTGTCTAAGTAGTAGACTTTTATTTTTTTGTCCCTTCAAATTTTTTTACGTTCATTCACTCCAGTTTTTGCCGTGCCATATGGAACGAAAGTCTATGTCTCTAGACTTCTAAGTGCCATAAAGCATTTTACTTTAAGCTTATAAACTGACTCTTGACCCCCGCTTGGCTGAGTCGACGGCTCAGTATCGAAATATTTAAAATCCTGCCAGATGACGCTGCCAAACACCATTGTAGCGTCTTGTTTATGTGGAAACACTGACCTGGAGTGTGTAAAAATGAAACAAATGGAGGGGAATGACGAGGACGGGAAAACAATGTAGGCATATCAAAGCCAAATTAAAACAAGCACCAGGCAAAAAGCCTTGCCCAGAATTGGCTCTGCGCCCTGTTTTAGACCAGCCAGTATGGCAGCTTTCAACTCTTGACACAGAAAAAAAACAAAACAAAACCAAAAAAAAAAAAAAAATGAGACCATGCAGATTCATGTTTCTGGACAGTTGCACACTTTTTGTTATTTCCCAAAAGATCTACAGTAGCCTGTGTTACAAGAGCTACGAAGCATCTGGGTTGAAGTAATCCATCATGGCTGTAGCATTTGTGCTGTCAAAAGATTGGACATATGAAATAATCACACCTGCAGTATTTGGCTTCTGGAGGTGTTTTGGTGGAATTGAAGTCAGTCACCCCTGACAAAGAAATGACTGTAAATTGGAGCTCACCTCATTACTCAGGTCATCACCCCTCTCTCTGTTGTCCTTTAGCGCAGAGAGACCCACATTTTTTATCATGCTGCCACCTAGGAGGGATTTACGACACAGCAACTGCAACAGCGGCATGGTAATCATTAAGCTCTTCAAATAAGACGTCAGATTCATAAGGTTGACAAAGGAGTCAGCAACAGGCGGGACGCAATACGCCAAGATGCCTGTGCGTGACTTTTACGGGGACAGGCACATCATATGGAAGACATAGACGTTAGCCAGAGCCAAATTTATTGGTGTGCTTCACCCCTCATGCACATGTCAGTGAAAAAAAAGCAGCTAAACTGACCAAAAAAGGGGGGATGGGGGTGAAGGGATGAGGGGGGGACATTGCATGTCTGTAAGTCTAGTGTCTGTGAGCATGAGAATGAAAATGAAGGCTGTGTGTATAAATACATTTTCTAAATATAAGTCCTATCTCACATCTACAGCATATCATCGATATAATACCGTTGCACATGTGTGAACATAGATAGGTAAGAGTGATTGGAAAAAAAAATGCACCAAAGTGGTTTGCAGATAAGAGTGGGTCAGCAATATCCCTCATTCTTTCATGTTCATTCTCTCTCTCTCTCTCTCTCTCTCTCTCTCTCTGTCTCCTTACTCTCTTTCTCCTTCTCTCTGGGGGCTGTGGTGTGAAAATTCCAGGCCCTCTGTGCAGCATCTGGTCCTCAGAAGTGTCTGTGAACACTTGGGCCTATTAGTTCCACCTCCGGGCCGGGCCGTGGCGTGATCCCCACTGATCGCATCTCACAGAGGGGCCCGGCGGGGGCCCGTCCCCGAGGACCCATAACCACACAGGCACCAGAACAAATAGCTTGCCGCTTACTCACGCCTCTGGACCTCTTTATGGCAGGTGATCTCTGTAGCTCCACCACCACCTCCACCCTTTTTTTTCAAACCCACACCTACTCTGCTGTTTCTTTTTGTTGTGTTTTTTTTTTCTTTCCTTGTCTGGAGGCATACTTCAAAAGCCAGTGCCGTCACCCTCTTTTGCCTGTCTCACTCCTCTTGCTTTGGCTTTTATCCTCCACTGTTGCCACGTAGCACTCTTTCACTCAACCCCGAGGTGAGACGGAAAGAAAGAGAGGGAGAGATAGAGAGAGAGAGAGAGAGAGAGAGAGAGAGAAAGGGATGGAGAGAAAGAGAGTGAGAGAGGACAGAGGGGTGAACGAGAGGAAAGAGCCAACATGTTTTGCGTGCGTGTGTACACTATTGCTTTGCCAAACACACTGGTCCAGGAGCTGCCATCACGTGTGATAGATCACGATCGACCATGACTGAGCCGAGACATGGAACTGACACGGGACCAGGAAAATTGAGACAAAGTGAGACGGCTGCTCTTGACAAACCACAGATCTAAAGGCGGCACAGCAGCTTGGCCAATTTAATGCAAGAACTCAGCCCTGCCAAGAGGGAGGCTACAATGGCTGAGTAACATTTCCAGGCACTGATGGTCAGTCCAGGTTCAGAAAATAGATGCCATACTGCATTCCTGGAGTCCTGGATCACCTGCATTTTGCATAGTCTCTAGCCAACAGATAAAAGCAATTAGCACTCCAGCTGCCACTGTCTGACTGCTTACCTGGCCCAAGCTGCTCCATTAACACAAAAAGCCAAACTCTAATCATTGGCTAAAAAAAATATTAAATGTAGCCACCAATTTAGCCTAAAAGCAGTTTCCATGAAAGAACAACAACAAACAACAACAACTGCAGAGCACTCATACTGATTCCTTGTCTAAACCCTGCGCCTGGATGCAACGAAAGAACAATCGTCAAGACTGTTCCAGAGAGGTGTGCGGTCTTGGAAAGCTGCAGTACAGATGTGAAGTATGCCGCACTGAGGGGTCAAGTCCCCTTCACCTTTGACCTAGCCGTGCTGACTGGGCTTTGATTTTCAGCCAGGACTGACTGACATACAGACTCCTTCCAAGTTATGAGCATACACCCACTGGCATTTTAGACCAGAAATTAATGGCCTCCCTCCCTCCCATCCACCATTTGTGTATTTTTATAGAAGTACTTATAAGTCATATTTTTCAATGAATTAACTTTTTTTCTAAAAAGTTTTTTGGCTTCAAAGCTTCAAGGGAGTGATAAAAAAGACCCGGATTTCACCAAGTCTCTCCTTATCTGCATTCTCCACATAACCACACAATCTGTTTATTTAATTACTGTGCATTACTAAGTAAACAATGTTGGGGTAAAACAAGCCCTGACATATAAGGCAGTTTGCATGCATGAATGCGATCTCCTTCTGATTGCTGTGCTGAGGTCATTAGATTTGTAATAAGGACAATTTCCTGGATGAGCTTGATTACAAGAGAATGTGTTTTCTTTTCCTCCATCTTGACAGTTCTTTGAGTCTTACCCAGCAGCAGAACATGTACAAATGGTCTACAAGTCACTTATTAATAGAGAGAGAGAATGAGAAGGGTTGGGGGGGCGGAAGAAGTTCAGAAAAGTAAAGAAAAAAAAAGTAGATGCAAAAAATCTAGCAGGTCTGAATATCAAGGAAACTGACTGAAAAGACAGGACACTACAGGACAAGGAGAGAGAAAGACAGAGAGTGAGAGAGAGAAAGAGAGAGAGGGGGGGGGGCTGAAGGTGCACGAAATCAAGCAAAGAACACAGAGAGACGAGAGAGAAAAAGAAAGAGAGAAAGGGAGAGGTATGGCGAAGGTTATCCACCAGCTGAGGAAACACTTTTGTTGGCAGGCTATGTCTTGCTTGTGGTGAATCTCAAGCAGAAAGCCAAAGAAAATGTTGTAGTACAATGCCTGAGCATAAACAACACCAAAGAGCACTGTTACCGACACACATACACACAGGCACACACACACACACACACACACTTACACATGGATTTCTTTACACTCGTTTCAAACGTTGGTTTCATGAAACATTCGGGTCATACAACTGCTTGTTTTACTGATACACTCTTGGCACTGGAAAGTGCTGCAAAGGAGAGGTTCATATCTTGAGGCTCTGTACTGTAGTCTTTTCCAGTGCTGACGGTGAGGAAAACAGTGGCTCATATCTCCAATAACTTCACTTTACTGTAGCCTGCTACCAAGGCAGTGAAGTCACAGGTTCATTAAAGACCATAATGATAACTGGTGTTTCAAATGCTTCTCTATACCCTACAATTTGTATGGACCAAAATGTGTAGTTTCTATTACGTGTTAGAATGGCAATCAGATTTGAGGTGATATGCCTTGATTCTGTATTGTGAATGGATTTTTAAACATTTTGTTGAAACAGATGGTTTCGCATTCAACTTCAGTGACCAGTTCTGTTGGAAATTGTCCATGCTCACCACTCCGTCAAAGTCAAACCAATGCATGCTTTATCTGCCCCCTACCCCACCCTAAGAACTGACACAAACAACAAGTCCTACAAGTAAATAGCAGACTAAAAATACACAGGACCAGATTTTAATAAAACACTTAAAAAAACACTAGATTTACCACATAGTTATACCAAAAATCACTGAATACTGAACAAGATCACTAAATACTGACCAAGACGCTAGCCTGCATACAAGTGGATCCCCCTTACGAAAAAAGAACACACAACTTGGCAAACATTTGCACCTATCGCTTCGCTTTTCCTCTCACCGATTATACAACTGTAACATGATCATGGCATTATGTGGAGTGTACTGGTACTATGCAAAGAAACTTTCTCAATTTCCTACTCTTGCAATTCCTCGTAAACCACAGGTCATATCAACCCTCCGGTCAGCTGCTCAGTGATCAGTCAAGTGTTTTCTATTATATGCATGTCTCACAAGCTGTCCAAATTTTGCATTTTGTTACAGTGGACCAAGTACTCTTTGACTAAACTTGAATATACAATACATCTTCACTCAGGGGCAGTCCTACCCTCTGTGGTTCCCTGGGCGAACATTTTACGTGTCGTGTAAATCCCCACAACCCAATCCTTCAAGAATGCTTCTAAACCCTGAGTTGGATTTTGGAGATTTTGGAGATTTTTGGCTCAGTTGTTAGAACATACAGTACGACTCCCATGCCATGGATTTGTTGTAGTTGACGGGGTGGCAGGTTCAGGACCCAATTGCAGTGACTTTTTATGGTATTAGTTGTTAAATGTATGTCTTGCTGCTACAGCAAAAGAGAAGGTCTGAATACCCCAACCACATCCCCTTCTTCCACTGGTTGTGCGCAGCACAGGAGCAAGCAGACACACCTAAATGAAGCTAGGGCACTCTCTTCCTACAAATGGGTGTTACAAAACTCATCTGAGCAAATTATAGATCTATCTGAGCTCTCGGTTATAAAATGGCACTCCAGCTACCAGCAAACCAGAGTGGTAACACTTTTTATGAACCCAGTATTCATATAGCATTATGAATGCATTCATAAAGGCTTATAATACATTCATAAAGGCTTGTAACTGCTGACATTGGAATTCCTAACTGAAATATGTTCTCATGACTGTACTCATAAGGCATTATAATGTCATCATATAAACCTTTATAACTTGATGTATCACAAAGCATTATAACCTTCTTTGAACTTTTAATACTAGGGGAACATACCACTTTACTTAGTATCTGTTATGGTGCCTTATTCATTTTCATGAGTAATTATGTGCTCATCTTACTTTACTTAGGGCAGTGGTTCTCAAACTTTTTCTGTCATTCCCCACATAGGAAGGCATAGAACTTTCACGCCCCACCTGGAAGGCTCAATTTGCTCACAATATGATGTATCTTAGTGAGGAATACTTTGCAAATACAGGATTTTTGTCAATGTTAGAATTTTCATGTTACTAATTCAAAGCCAAATTTCTCTTCAACCCCTTATCACAACAACTAGCAAATAACAACATTGGAAAGCTCAATTCACTGTCATATGCGCATATCTGACAAATAGCTGTAAATTCGGGGGGCATGGTGCCATAGTTAGTCGATCGCAAAGAGATGTCTCGCGCCCCACCTGCCATGTGTCTGCGCCCCACTAGTGGGGCCCGCCCCACAGTTTGAGAAACACTGACTTAGGGTATGCACTGAGCACTTGTAACTAGTCATTATGCAGCATGAACAAATTGACATATAAAAGGACAAATAACAAATTGAAGCATAATAATGCTTTATGACAATTAAAGTTTCAATTCAATTCAAGACTTATTAGATAACATTATAAGGTTTTATGAGTATAGACATGAGAATAAAACAGTTATGAACACTAATGTCAGCAGTTATAAGACTTTATGAACATATTATAACCCTTTATTAATGCATTTATAATGCTCTATGAATACTGGGTTCATAGAAAGTGTTACCCCAAGGTTCCCTCACAGGATCAAAATGTTAACTAAATACCATAATACTTTAAATTGACTATACTGTATCTTCTATAAATTTTTCCTAAGGTTGAAAGACAACCATTCATTAAAGGGGTAATTGTTTTTGCCCATTTGCACACTGTCAATAAGAAACAAGACCTTGTGATTCTTAGAGGAACAAGATCCTTTAGCAGTCTATAAATGCTGCTATGACTGCTGTGCATGATGGAGATGAGTATAGGCTACTTGTACTTGTACTTGAAAGCTGTGAAAGGAAGACAGAAAGATAAATGAAAAAAAAAGATTGGCCAACAGAATTGGATGTTGAACAAAGAAAAGACAACAGAGAGCAGTGAAATGAGAAGGCAGAAAAATGAAGAGGTATGAAGAGACAGGAAAAGAGAGATGGGAACCTGCAAGGCCTACTATCTTCCTGCCCATCAGCCTCCACATCCATGTGTCTATTGCAATAATGACCCAATTCCATCTCTATTTCTCATTATTTCCTCGCGCTCTCATGCCGAAACAGCTCTCTGAAGCAGGTCAGAGAGTCCATCGAACCTGCAGAAGTGACTCCAACACCCTCGTAATTATCATCATCATGTTTGGCCATTACCGCTGAACAAGCTTCTGGCTCAGCCCACAGCTGCACTTCTCCAGCAGCACCCCCTCACCAGTCTATATCTGGCTCTGGGGCTCAGTCACACTGAGACTGAAGCTCCAATGCAGGCAGTGAACACAAACACACAATCACCCAGAGGTCCACAGCAACACACAACACACCCACGTGCTATGGGGTGAAATGTATTGGAATATCCCTTTAAATCCATGTCACTGTAATGAAATGAAATAGAAAGATTTCCAGTGTAACTGAAGTTAACTGTAGGTAAAATATGTACAGTATAGTCATGATGATCAAGAGATCAAACACTGTAGCAGTCTGCTGAAGGAGAACATATTTCCCCAAAAGAAACTATACTTTGTGGAAAAAAGAGATCCATTCAGATACGTTAATCCCAAAAATATGTCTAAATTTACTCCTCCTTCATAGAAACAAAGAAAATGTTATCATACACATTTGAAAGGGGTCAATGATAATTCTAAGAAAGCACTTCCTGAGTCATGGCACGCCATTTTTCTATTTTCTGTGAGCGTGTGACAGCCCTTTCCCTATCCTATCACTGACATGTGTCTGGATAATAACCTTTTCACGGGAGGAAAGTGGATAAATTCAGCACTATTCAAGCAGTTTCCTCTTTAAAGTACAACTTCCATTTCCGTTGCAAGGGCTTGTTCATCAACTATTTCAGCTCCATTTCTGGCAGAACGTACGTGCTTGCAAAGAAAAAAAAAAACCATATTTTCGAACACGAAACTTTGGTATGGCCTGGGTCATATCTCTAACAGCTTACTCGAGCCAAATCACAGGACCTCACAGACTCCTACCTTCATTACGGTGATTGAGTTTCTGACATGCTTTCTGGTCTGTGTCTCTATGACTTTACGCGCCTGCTCCACTTACCCAGCCAAGAGCTTAAACGTCTTAAACTTCACAATATACTTACAGACAGCTGCCTGTGTGTGTCTGCACAATGGGCATGTTCAGTGTCAGCACATATACATATATATATGCGATACACATACATGGAAATTCAACACATCCCGTAGTGGTGTAGGATCTCTTATGGACAATGTCAAAGTCAAAATCTGTGAGGTCTATACATCTGAAGTTCACAGTGCAAGTGAGGAACTGTTTTTTTTCCCTTACTCCTCAACAGATGAGTCAAAGAGTTGAGGTTTGTGCATTGTGGAAGAAGAAAGCAGTGTGCATTTCAAAGACAGATTGTGGAGACAGACACTATTAGCAACCTCTGACCTCACCGTGACTAGATCAGAAATGACTTTAAAGTTACATACCTGCACTGATGCCGTGCTGCAGTAGATCGCTGGTTTCATTCAAGGCCATCCCCAGGGACTCTGACAAATCCAGCACGTCTTTCTGATGCCCACTATAGGAGAAAAGAGCAAAGCAAACCTCTGCTTTATTTCAACAAATCCACCAATAACCTGCTTTATTTCGACCCCCCATAGCCTCAACCTCAGCCACAAAATGCAATATATCTGTAAGTCTCCAGTAGGGAATAGGAGGATGAAGTGTGTAATACGACTGAATGTTTCACAACTATATTTATTCAGGGAGCTATAGGATTCTGTTACAGTGTACATACATAATATACTGCTTACTGCCTAGACTAGGCCCTATATTCTAGCAGAATACACAGTGGTGTTGGCAGGCTGGAGATGAACCCCAGTAGATGCCTCCTTGCCATGATAAACACAAAGTGACTTATCATAAGAAATTTGTTTGCATAAAAGTATGTGTGATTTCGATTCCGAGTCACATCTGCGACCCGTATGGCATTTTGGCTACAATTCCACAGATATCCAGTGTAATTTGTTTCTTGAAATAAAAAAAATAAAAAATAAATAAATAAATAAATAAATCTGTCAGCCCTCATATTGGAAGACAAAATTACAAGGGTCCTTCAACAATGATGATTTGATTGACTATGAGAGAGCACTGAAGAGCTTGAGAGGGATTCATTACCAATGCAGTTCTCATGCATGTGCGTGTTCATCAATAGAAGCTGCATACCAGGGCAACACTTTGCCGTGGCAAGGACTTATGAAAAAAAGCAAGAAGGCAAGAAAGAAAGAAAGAAAGAAAGAAAGAAAGAAAGAAAAGAAAAGAACGAAAAGGAAAAAGAATTCCACATGATCTTGTGGTCCTCTTGAGAGCTATGTTAGTATATGAAAATATTAAAGGAATGCCCAGTATTGCATGAAATAATGGGCAAAATCTTCAAGCTCATTTTTGAATAGGCTTGTACTTAAGAAAAACATTCAAGATTCCTTCTCAGGTCTTGGACTCCTTACACTCAAGTAGGTCTATATCACTGGAGCCAAGTGGTTATAATATTTCAAAAATAGCGCTCCCTAACAGTATACTATAAAGACATATTAACATTATGATGTATGCCTATTAGTTGGCCTGACGTATATTTCAGTATATCATAGGCATATTCCTATTTCAAAGTACTGTATTCTCAGAAAAAGCACTGTAGACTGTTCCAACACTATCCACATTTTTGCCTCAAGTACAAACCCCTGCCTAGAATCCTGAAGAGAGACCCGGTGCTGGGTTGTAACAGCTCTGTAGCCACAGGCTTTATTTTCTTTATTAAGAGGAAGATTAAATGCTTATCCTATTAATGACCCACTGTGCACCTGCTGAGCCTATCAGGCAACTCTAAAAAGCCTGGTCATCCTGGAGTGTTGCCGGGCACAGCACCGACAACTTGGGTCAAACAGAAAAGATTTCCTCAGTTGTGTCCCCTTTGTCTCATCAACTATTTGATTCTTTCACATAAAACAGGAGAGGAAAAGAGAAGAGCAGTGGAGAGAGAGAGAGAGAGAGAGAGAGAGAGAGAGAGAGAGAGAGAGAGAGAGAGAGGAAGCTTAGATCAGTCAGCCGTGAGTAAAAGCATCACAGCCAACACAGAGACCTCACACTGAGTTTTTCACTCTCTCCACTGTTGGGGCTGCCTCCAATTTGTAATGTCGCCCCAATGATTAACAATGGGCCTTCCATATTGGAGATGGTCCAAGCTATCCTTGTGGAGATCAAGACAAAACAAAGACTATGATACCCTTAAAATCTGGATTTGTGAAACTGCTTAGCCGATCATTTAGACATTCAGCCCATTACTCATTACGATTATTTTCTCATCATCATTAGCTTCTCACAGGGAGCAGTGTATTGAGAGGATGAAAGAGGATATGACTCACAGTGAAGCAAGTAAATCAAAGGGGCAAGTTAGCTGAGTGCTTTTTAGATTTGGAACCATAGATGACCATATGTTAACTATAGTTGGGAATTAGTGTTGTGCACTTACACTATCTGTAGGATACCACCAGATTTACCATCAGTGAGCTGATCAGTGCATCGTATCATTTCTGTCTAAACACTGCCCCCCTCAGGATGTTCCATCAGCGATGGACTGGTTATCAGCAAAGAGCTGCATTCCATTGGTTCTCTAACTGGGGTCTGGGGACACCCATGGTTCGCAGTGCATTGCAGGCTATGTCTACAAAATAGCATCTACCATTTAACAGAACAAATAGATAGGCTACCTCTATAAGGTTAAATTTCTGTATGATTTATTTGGGGTCCTAGAAGATTGTGTGGTACATCAGGGGTCCCCGATCCAATAAAATTTGTAAGTTACCCACTGTGATATCAATTTGCCTTGTCCTAATTATACTGTGTGACTGTAATTTACATGACAACCAGAATAGGCTACCTACTTCCTCTAAGTCAAGGCCAGTGTGGCTACAACAAATCATAAAAAATAAGTAGGCCTTTAGCCCCGTCTTTGTACAACTGTACAACATTTCTTCCTCTTACAACAGGGCCCCTACAAAAGGGCCTCAGTGTTCAGTACAACAGTTCTCTTTTCTACTGACTGAAAGGATCGATTATTCATTAAAAAGGACAACTGTCCAGTTGCATGCCATGCCATACGTTTATGCTTTGCATCCTTCATTTTCGAACTATAACTCATGAGTGCTACCTCACCCAAATCAGCATCATGAATAGGCACCCACACACATCTGGGTGGTCTTGGCCAGATCATGTGACCCATCCTGTCGAAAAATGACCTTTCACTTTTACAAATGTGTTGAGGTCAATGGGCCAAATTATATTATGCAAAATAAAAATCAGATATTGCCTCATATTCAAAATGATTTGCAATGCAATTTTTCTTTTTTGAGCACGTGTCATTACCAAAACTTAGAATCTGATGAGCGAGCATGTTGCTAAGTTACTCCAAAAAGCCTTTGCTAAGCTCATTTCATCCACCCAGTCCTTTAAGTTCAAAGTTGGCTATTTGCAGAGAACCAATCCATAAGTAGAATTATTTGTCTCATTATCCATGTCGGGAGATTCAGAGGAAGCCCCACGACTTGAACTTCAAGTTGTTTTAGGATTTAATGGTAAATTACGGCTATTTTGCACTTGCTACGTTTGTGCAGTTTACATGAAGGATAGCTAGCTACATAGCTAACGTATTGATTGTTATGCTATCGATGAATCATTAAAATGATCTGAATGCAGATTTGTATTCCCAATGTTTAGACATTAGTGAATGCTTTCAAGCAGTTTAACCAAAGGCCAAGTTTGAATGGATTAGAAACGGTCATTAATTGTAATTTACCTCTGTTCCTGATCCAGGGCATGTATTTTCTGGAATGGTTGCGCATCCTGACAGGGAGCATCTTGTTTACTGCCTTGGGTGCAATATCATAATAAAAAGTCTTCTCACCAATAAGCAGGAGATTCTCTATGGACACACCAACAATGTTTCTTGTGTTGCTGTGTCAAAAAGTGGGAGATATGTGGCCTCTGGACAGGTCACATTCATGGGATTTAAGGTAGGCTTTGTTGATAGCCTATGTGAGATTAATGAGGCCATATTTTTATCTCATCAAGTAGGCTATTCCTTTTTCTTCTGCAGGCAGACGTCATCATCTGGGATTTTTCAAAGAGATGTATTCATGCTCGACTTCAATTGCATAAGGCTAAAGTTGAATCACTGGCTTTTTCTCCTGGTGAAAAGTATTTAGTCACTCTTGGAGGCCAAGATGACAGCACGTAAGTCTAAACTGATTGCAACTTTACCTAGCTGTCCTGTTTAAATAATGGGTCGTTGCCATTGTAAAGCTATACAAACAAAAGTAAATAATTACCAAGTGCAAGCCAACATTATAGGCTTACTAATTATTAAATATCTGTAATTTAAGTGTGGTTGTGTGGAATGTGGAGACCAAAGAGGCCATCTGTGGTAGCCCTGCATCTGCCAACAGTGCAGGCCATTGTCTGACTGTGCAGTTCTGCAATACCACAGATTATGTGTTTGTGTCTGCTGGATGGTAAGACATGGCCGATCTTGCAAAACAAAAATAAATACTGTTGTTACAAGACAATGTTATTTCCATCTGACTAAGATTTTCATTTCCTCTTAAATTAGTGGAACTGTTCGAGTTTGGGAGTTAGATCTTGCAAACAGAAAAATCCGTGGAACTGAGTGTCAGACAGGCCAAATGAAGAGGGTTGTCAAATGTATTGAGGTGAGATCAAAGAGATGAATGATTTGATTATGATTGTTTCCAAGGCTGACTTAATAATTACAACCAATAAAACAGCATCCTCTGACAACTAACTATTTATCTATGACAATCAACTTCCAGATTCGTCACGATGATACCTATTTCTATTGTGGCACAACCAGTGGTGACATAATGAAAGTTAATATCAAGACCAGACTTCTCAATAGCTTTGGGCCTGTAAAGCAAAAATTCATCAAAGTGAGATACCTCTTTTGGAGTTCATGATCTTGAATTCATGATTTTTGATTCTGATTTCTGATATTTGTATTGGCTCATCTGTTTGAAGATATTGTTGGCTGGCTCTGTGATTCATTTACAGTGTGCATCCACTCTGTTATTCAGTTATACAATTAAATTTAAAAAAAAATTTGATTGTTATTTTTTTTGCACAGGGAGTAAATGCTGTAAAGGAACTGAAAACAGGCGACTTGCTCGTTGGGTCAGGAGATGGCCTTTTTACCCTGTGTTCTGAGTCTAACTTTAAAGCTTTGAAGTAAGTATTTGGTCTTTGGATCATGAAAACTATCAACAGGGCACTAAACTAAGTAAACTACAACTAAACTAGGACCAGTCAATATTCAATGGATAGCTAAAAATAATTCGGCTTGACTGTGTGACTAAGTGAGTGTCTTTCAGACAGGTGGCACTGGAAGGAGGAGTGACCTCAGTCACTTTGCGAGGTGAGGGCCAGCAGTTCTTTGTGGGTACAGAGGCCTCTCAGATTTACCGCTTCAACTATGTGGATTTCAAGGAAGAGGTCATTTTCACCAGTCACAACAGTGCAGTGTGGGATGTGGCTTTCCCCTAGTGAGTTTCCCTTACATGTTTAATGAATTCTGTTGTCTGGTGATGTCAAGCTGTTTCCACAAGGGGGTGCTGTGGGACTGATTATTGACAAAACTAGTAAGTGTAGGTAGAAGAAGAGGCTTTTATTTGAGGGATCTGGGAGAGTTAACTTGGGATGTTATGTGGATTTGTGTGTGGAACTAAATTGAATCATTAGGCCTAGCTGTAATCACATCACAAGATTTTCAGTCATTACTGTAGCATTTGGACATATTCATCTGTACTGTATGCTGCCTACTTGATTTTACCTTTTGTACTAGTGTTTTAATTGTAGTTGCTAATTATTTTAGAACAAGGTTTTACTTCACTCCTATTCATTTCACTGAATAGGAGTGAAATAAAATCTAATATTTTGCATTACACTCTTACAAAACTGATACAATCTGAAATACCAGATACCGTAAAACGGGTCATTATTGTACATGTAAACTAATATTCTAAATGTTGTTCTCTCGTTTTTTTAAAGTCAGCACACATCTGTGACTTTAATAGTAACAGTGATGCCATCAAAATGAGCATTTACCAGACAGACATGCAAATTCAAATACCCTTAGATATTTGCCTGTTTTCCAAGGCTAGCCGATACATTCAATGTGGAGTAAGTTGGTAAAACAGTAAAGTATGTCTTCTATTGGGGCACTGTGATGCAATGAGATACAACAGACATACGATGGAGGTGCCAGGTGCTTACTGTAGGGAGACGCAGGTTTGAATACAGCCTGGGGGCGTTTCCCAATTCTACACCTTTTTTTCTCTCACTCACTTCTTGTCTGTCATATCTGAATTCAAGTAAAAAATAAACAAATAAGAATGTTGAAATAAAACAAAAGACTAACATGGGTTGAACTGCTATGTTTCTCTTAGTGGTACCTCTGAGCTCTTTGCCACCTGCTCAGAGAGCGACATACGAGTGTGGAACACCGAGGCATCCACAGAGCTGTTGCGGATCTCTGTACCCAACATGACTTGCAATGCCATCACGTTCACACCAGATGGCAAAAGCATTATTAGTGGTGGGTTCCCTATCCTCAAAGCCTTCCAGCTGTTTCTACTGGTGTTATGGCTCAGAGTTACTGAGAGTACAGTTTAGTATTGTTTCCGAGCTACTCCAAGCCAAGAGTATTGTTTCCAAACTACTAATGTAAATAAATGTGCTTCTCCAGCCTGGAATGATGGCAAAATTCGAGGCTTCACACCTGAAACTGGACAGCTGAAGTTGACTGTTGAAAATGCTCACAGAATAGGGGTGACTGCAATTGCTGTCACGAAGGACGGTAGCAGGATTGTCAGTGGGGGTGGGGAAGGACAGGTGAGGCATGTGGTCACTAACATCCCTCACCTACACCGTTTTGTGTGTGATTTTCTTATTATTATTATTTGTTATATCTTAATTATTAATCATTTTATTATTCTAGACCCTCACAATGGTGTAGTAATGTACAGTGCACCTTAAAATGTACATTCACATAGCCTAAACTGATTAAAAGATTGTCTTTTGTGTGTTTGTCTTTTTTAAGGTCCGAGTGTGGGAGATCCGGGCTGATTCTCACAGACTGCTAGGGACCATGAAGGAGCATAAAGCTTCAGTCAACTGCATAAAGATCAAGAGCAGTGACAAGGAGTGTGTCACCGCCAGCTCTGATGGTGCTTGTGTCATCTGGGATCTAGTGTGAGTGGAATGGCCATTTGGTAATAACAGATGCAAATAAGTACAGTAAGACTGCACCAAGGGAGAACCTGGTTCTTCCTGAGTACAGTCTCTTTAAGAAGCAACCCAGAACCTGTGTTTGATTCTACTGTCCTGCTCCGAGAGGCACCCAGGCTTGAGCACAATGTAACGTTTTGAAAGTGACTCATAAGTAGACTTACTCTCTGTTATTGGCTTACTGTTCCTGCAGGCGTTTTGTCAGAAATCAGATGGTTCTGGCCAACACTTTGTTCAGAACTGTCTGCTACCATCCTGAAGAACATCAAATCATCACCAGTGGCACGGACAGGAAGGTAGATTGCCCTCATATGTATGCTAATGTACCCTTCTCAATAGTTTATCCTGTTTATGGGTTCTGTATAGCCTGGATTGCACGACCACTTTCAGAAATGAACTGTAGTCTGGCAAAGCTAGCATTGCCCAGAATTTTGGGAAGATTTGAGCTCGTTTCTCATTAGATCCTGATTTTTCCGGGCTTGAGAGTTGAGGAAATTGCCTTCTTGGCCATACTGACTTGATCGTGAAATTTCATGCTGGAAGTATGGACAGGCCCAGGCTAGGTTCTGTTTGCAACCACAAAATTAACATCTAATGGCAATATGGATTAATGTAGGGTCAGTGTCACATCACTCTAACAGTCAGAACGATCTTTAAGCAATTAGGGTTAGGTGACCTCTTGCTGACGCTATCACAAAGCCCAGGCAATGAGCAATGGGCAATGGCAAAGGCTGAAGCAACTCAAGTGTTTGAGTGTTTCACCACTCTATTCCAGTAAGAATGGCTAATTCTCTGTTAAAAAACAATGGTATTTGTCATTGTTGTTATAGTTGTGGTGTGGATGTTGTCATTCATATTAATAGGAGAGAGATTATTTGCCACTATTTTACTTGATGTGAACGGGCCTTTTGGATGGCAATCATACCAGCATTGATATAATAAAGTAACTCCATGTCCCACATATTATGGGTTCCTGAATACCAAGAAAGCAGCACTGTAAGATACAGGACAGAAGTTGTGTTTTAAATGAAGGTTCTGTCTAAAAATAGCTTCAGTAACAATCGCAATAAGAGGCCAGCGTCAGAAGGAGACAGCTGCCAACCCAAGAGACGATCACGGGCATGTTCACAGGCACAAACGTGCTTAGGCGCCGTATCTTGTTTTGTTTGACAGACACTTCCAGCTTTAATTTGCATATGGAGAACTCATTAGGACAAACTGATGGTTGCAGTTTGCAGTCCAACATCTCTGTTGCTATATTAAATGTTGACACACATTGTTTAGGTATCCCCCCATATGTAAAAAGAGGAAACACTGAAAAGTAATCTGACGAAGATTTTTTTCAATGAAGAATTTCAATGAAACACTGATACCAACCTATGTAGATATCTAGCCTGACTAGCCTGACAAGATTATCACATAATGTATAGTCTGGCCACGAGTGATAGACCCTCGGGTAAGACGGCTAAAACCTCAAACCTCAAGCCTGCCCAATGAAGCCTGCCCAATGACTCCCTGTCCAGATAGAAGGTTGTGATAGGCTAAACACCATGATGTCTGAATACAACCTAGAGCGTTGCGTTTGGATTTAAACAGCTTAGACATCACCAATGTCTAAGACCTCTCAGATGAGGTTTTGTAGTCGCTCAGTTTATTGGAGTGAAGTTAATAAACATGCTGTTTTAAATTGGTCTGAAATTGTATGTATACAATATGTATACTGCACATACATATGCAATATGTATTTGTGACTGTTGTATGCCCTATCTCCTGGTAGATTGCTTATTGGGAAGTGTATGATGGATCAGCCATTCGAGTGTTAGAAGGATCACTCTCGGGTGCTATCAATGGCATGCACATCACCCTTGATGGAAAGAATTTTGTGACAGGTATGTGAAATTTGTCCTATTTTCATATTGTATGGTAGCCAAACCCACATCTAGATGTTGCGTCTGGGATGCACCTTTGCGGGTGTGGGGGTAGGGGGCGCAAACGGTTGTCTCACAAATCCTTCTGCTGGCAATAGGATAGCACTACCACCAGTCAGAGCAAAGACAAATTTTGCTCTTCACAATGTGATGTTTCCAGACAGTTTTGGCTTTCTGGCTTGCAAGCAAAAGGAAAGTAATTAGACTCTGCCACTAGGGGCATCTAGATTTCTAGGCTAACTCTAAGCATATTGGTTCTGGACACCTGCTCAAAATGTGAATATTTAAGGCAGCCTCAGCAGGCAGTCCTTATTATGTTTAACCAGTGGCAAAAGATTCCTAATGTCTACTGTATTAGTAATACTGTAATTACCTTGATAAAACAATTACCCTTGTATTCTCTAGTAGTCTTGAAGAAATTTAACCTGAGTTCTTAGCTTAAAAGTAGAACCTCTCCTAACCAGCCGAGAAAGGAATGGGGTGTTGTCAGTGTCATTCTGCACACAGGGGGAGATGAAAAGCTGGTGAAGTTGTGGACATATGAAAATGGAGAGGTGACTCATGTAGGCATCGGGCACAGTGGCAGCATCACCAGTGTCAAAATCTGCCCTTACAACAAGTTCATTATTAGTACCAGTAAAGATGGAGGAGTATTGAGATGGAGGTACCCTCAGCCTACTCACTGAGTTCTGGCCCTCAACTGACAGACTCATGAAAAACAATTTACTTAGGCCTACCAGACCCTAACATTAATTTTTTCATATTAATAATAGTAATATTGTACAAAGATATATAGATGACTTCTGTTGAGATACTGTATTGTCTATTGACTTTTTAAAAGTTTAATAAAGAATTTAAATTTCTAGTTGCAAGGTGTTTGATTGCATCATAGACTTACTAGTGCCTGTAAACGGTTAAATGTGAAGGGGGTTGGTAATTTCGTGTTTGATCTGAGGTGAAATGTAGGTGAAGCCCACTGTCAGTTCAGCGCGCTTTACAAAAACCTCCAACTGAGAGCGTGATCAGCGGGAGGATCACTGCGCGTAAACACTGGGCGCGGCGTCCCTCTGACGAGTGACAGCTCACGCGAGTCTGAACTGTCGGAATGCTCGGGACGTGGAAATGTTCATGGCTGTTTTCCCCCGTGCCTTGGCACCGCTTGTTTGTGCCACCGTAGTTCAATCTCTGTCCGTGCGGTCCCGCTTTTGGGTTGACAGACCTTAACTGCAGACAGGTGGAGAAGCTTCCGCTCGAGCTGTCTCCCGTTTTTGTCTGTGTGACTTGTGACGGCTCTCAGGATAGTCATGGATACGATAGAGACCAAAGCAAAAGACGAATCAATGAAAATCAAGACCGCCAAAAGCAAAGAGAAGAAGCAAACTGCAGCGAAGTTGTTTCGAAAGAAATCATTCAAGTCAGTTGGAAGTCTTATGAATAAAATTCTGAAAACTTTGGGCACATGGGCTCACGTCGGGGACGCTGAACCGGTGGATGGAGAAGATGATGACGGAGGATTTCGGGACGGTACACCTTGCACGCTTAGTGCGAACTCGGGATACATGAAAGAGGACATTCAGGTGTCGTCCGAGCGCTTGGCGAAGAAAACTTTGACGCTTTCATCCCGTAACGTAAACTCACTCAAAGAGAGATTGTCCTTGTCCTATGGAGACAAAACTCCAGGTGTCCTGGGTCTGAAAAACCACGGAAACACTTGCTTCATGAACGCAGTTGTTCAGTGCTTAAGTAATACCGACTTGCTGGCGGAATATCTTTGTCTCGAACGGTACAAACTAGATTTCAGTGAAAAACGGATTAATGGAATTTTAAAGACTGAAGACATACATTCTGCCCAGGGAGAGGTGACTGAGCAGTTAGCGTCTCTTGTCAGGGCGCTATGGACTTTGGAATATACTCCTCAGTTATCCGTGGAATTTAAGGTAGGCTAAAACTATACGTCCATAACTAGCTCTCCATAGGTCCACCATACACAGCCACCATAGTCACGGTGCCTAAAAGAGCCTAACATACATTTGCCACATCCACTTGAGGCTAGAAAGAGTATAGATTTTAGAGAAAGTCTCAAGGACAGAGTGCACAGTTTCCTTTTAGGTCTATTATAACTCTCTCTCAATAGTCTCTCCACAGGACATAGAATCTCAGTTGACATGATCATTGGGATCACCATGATTTACAACTAAATGTCAAAAACTCAATCAACCTTTCATGCACAGTGGCAGTGCTATGCCATGACGCCAGTTTCAATGTGCTAAGATTCCATAAGTGAGGCAGCAGTTAGGCCTACATACTTCTGTAACACTTGAAAACTACTGTAGCCTATACAGACAGGACATTAACTTCTTTTGAGATAAAATAAAGTAGGCCTAACTTTTGTCTGCTGGTTTAGACAAATAAGTCCCATATTTCATTCCCATCATGGCAAAGGGTTGTTATCATATAAGAGATAATCATCAAAAAGTCTGACAGTAAAGAAGTCCATAGAAGTTGGGCTAATATCTGTTATTTTCAATCAAAATATGTTCAATTAGGAGTCATTTTTGATAAGAAAGTATTTTCCATGCAAAAAAACTTGCAGGGCTTATCAACAGGACTGTTTATGCAGCTTATCAGCAGGACTCAACACAAAGTCCTCCCCCTAGGGACAGAGAGCCTATTGAATGTGCTGCCCCCTAAATGCTGATGCTGCAGGCGACCAGCAGTGGTGGTGTGCCACAGAGCCCAGGGGGCACAGGGTCACCAGGTGTCTGGGCAGAAGCGCTGAGCCGGCAGTCTCCTCTGAGCAGGACGCCATCACAAAAGCCGTCTAAGAAGCACACTGAGCCTCAACAATAGAACGCCACTCAAGTTTGGTCAGCCAAAATTAGCCAGAGTGATGTCTCACATGCTGCCCTCAGGAGTTTGGGAGTGCAGATCTGTCTCATATTTCGGCGTCTCATGGCTTTTGTGGTCTTATCGTGATTGTGATTTCAGCCGTGACTGAAAGATGAAAGACCAGCAGTATTTAAGCTGCCACATTCACAATAGGCCACTGGGAGTAATTTGTTTTGGAACAGTTCACAGCGCTTATCAAAGGTGATATGCATGTTAATGTGCAGCTATGTTGGCAGGGTTCTTATTCATTCATCAAATGTTTGTGAAATTTATGTATGCATCATATGAATAGTTCTAGTGCTTTTGTTGATGGCGCCTAAACATTTTAGACACTTAGTGTTAGCCTATATTCAAATCACATAGGCCTGATTATTACCAGGCAAGCATAAGAAGCACCCAGGCTGAAAAGACTCAGGTCATCCATAGCCAAACACTTTTTGAGAAAGTCATGTGCTATTCTATTTCTGTTCATATGCTGTCCTATTGGTGGGTACAGTGCATCATGTTTTTCTTCCAGAGCAAGGCTCCCAGTGGACAGACATGGTCGCTTGACCGTGTTGAAATCAAGGCCTTGTTTTCTTCCTTGTAGTGACTGATTAATGTCTCTGTTTAGCCAGGGTCTCTGCAAGCATCCACCGGGTCTTGATAGGAGTGAGATGTAGAGTACTTGAACTCAACCCATAATCCATAGATAAAGTTAAAAGGCTCTTGGCATCTTCCACCCCCTGGATGATGTGTATAGAGACAGATTATGTACTCCTGAGGCCGCACTGAAAACAATATTGGCCAAGCATGCATGTGACCACCACACCACTCCCCAAACCCTCCAGCTCTTCCATAACTGCCCACATATTGTGAAGAGCAGAGAGAATGAATCAGCCTGCTCCGCTCGCCTGCCTGAGGCGCTAAGCTCTGGATTGGAGCTAAGCTTCATATCTCAAGGTAAGAGCAGAGAAGGGAGGATGATGCGAGCTAAAGGGGAGAAAGTCCGTGTTGTGTTATTCCTGGAAATGGTATAATCACTCTGGAAGAACTGGAGGTCCGAGGCTTATGTTTGCATGAGAACACCTCACATCTATCGCTCATACTTTAGAACTCTATTGTTGTGGTTATTCCGCTGTTTTAGGAATAAAAATCCAATTTAAGACAGCCATTTAAAGCATCAACACACTATCCCTTCGTCAAAAATGAATCATTGGTTGGTCATGATCAGTGTGGGTGTTAAGATGTTGTCATTGTGGTAAATCACTTAGTTTAAATTAATGGTTGTTTAGACAGATTGTCACCCTGGAACAGTTAATATATATTCATCATTATCCTGAGTCTGACATCCCACAACCAAATAGTACAGGTTATATGTGTTATGAGACCATAAGGAGACCACTAACGAGATAATGACACTTCACTAAACAAGGTGTATCACTATGCCCTTGTTTGGTTATGCTGCCCACTCAGACATCCAGTTACTGTTACACTATACACAGCATATATTTACTCTGCAATGAGAATGTTGTGTAATTGAATGTAGACTGAACTGAACAATTGAGTGGCTTTAATGAAATGCGCTAAATTTCCTCTTTATGTTGAAGAAGTCTTCCTGTTCAAGACAGAGTCCCTCTGTTGTGTCTGGTCTGCAGGTCTTGTGACTTGGGTGTTATGATGAGTCAATGCACAGGCCATCTGAATGGGCATCTTTAAGCACATCCCTGACTGTTATAGCCCTGTAAATTATCTGTTGTCACACTGGGTTTTGTGTGGTAGACCAAATGATTCCCTCGAATCTGACTGCAGATTCCACCCATAAACAGTCTAGGGCTGTAGACCTATAATTTAATCAAGACCTCTGAGAGTAATGTGCATTTTGCAAGTTCGTAATTATCAGAGCTAGTCTGCAGAACAAGTTTCATCAGGCTTAAGGCGCGACAATATCAGGACCTTGAAGAAATGGAATTGCCCTTAGTATGGGAAATTAACTTGTTGTCCTCAGAGAGCACTGAGACACCATGTGAAAATTCCAGAAAAAATGGAGAGGTCCAAACACTCTTTTACAGTAATATTTACATGAGGTTTTGAATTGGTCCCATTCTGTTATCACTTGAATCAGTGATCATAGGTCTGATGTTAAAAAGTTAATTTGCTATTGTTAGAGGTTTATCTCCCTGCTTATTGAAAAAAAAAACCAAAAAAACATGATCTGGCATTTACTATAGACAAGGAATGTATTTGTGCTATATAAGGATATAATAATAATCTGAAAATTAGTTTATTGCAGTAGTAGACTTTTCTTGTAGAAACAGTTGCATAGAGGCTAGGGTGATACTGTTCCTGTCTAGGTCCAAGTTACTTATTGACCTGTGCACATTTATGTGTGTGTGTGTGTGTGTGTGTGTGTGTGTGTGTGTGTGTGTGTGATGGCTTCATGGCAGGCACACCAAAGCCAGAGTTAAGGAATGTGTCAATATTTGGAGTTGTGGCAAGTGGGAGATAAACCACCTACACATGCACCACACTTCTGTCTGCCTGCCCTGGACCAAAATATGACCCCAGATCAATATAGGCCTACACCTTCAGCTTTGCATAGCATAATGGCACTTGGATGTAGGCCAGTTGTTTTCTCCTTAAGTGTTTTAAGGAGAAACATTTAGTTTTAAACTGATATTTGTAATATTTGGTTTGTCCTTTTTCAGTGGTTCATGTGTTTAGTCAGTTTTTAGTGAATATATAATAGTGAATCCTAGTGAGAATCAAGAACATCAAGGAAAATTGGGTGTGTTTGATCCATGTGCAATTGCATTCTGGCTGTAGGTGTTTCATACCTTTAATGTTTTATCTGTGCAATCACATCATTTCTAAGCCTCACTTGTTCAGAGATTTCATAAAGGGGCTTTATCAATGCTTAGATCTTTAAGCTAGCTGTGTCATCTAAGCACATGAGCAGTTAGGCTATTTCTGGGAACTCGATCAGAAATGAACTTGGGCTGTCCTGATATGAGGTGAGTGAAATCTGTTTATTTATGCTGTTGTGAGTTGTGAGGAATGTCTCTCGGTGGGAAGCCGTCAGATCAGAGTCTGGTTTCAGTTCGGGGCAACAGCAGCACCGTAGCAATGTTGTTATGAAAGCTGGGCTCACAGATATGGTGTTGATCACCCCATGTGCTCTGCCCCACTGACATTTATACAATAAACATTCGCTGAAGGGTGCAGTTGTGTTTGTTAGACTGTTCTGGCTGTGTTTCACTGTAACTTCATTCTTTTCTTTTCTTTTTTTCTCAGAGATATCACTTAGCCTTGAGATCTGCATCTGGGCTGAATAGGGTTGATGCTTTGTTCTGTTTTCCTGTTGAGAAGGAGAGCATCTCATCTTCTGCATTCTGTTTTTCTTACTTTTACAATTTGTCACAGGAGCACATTTAAATACCACGCACATTTAGCACACAAGAGCACATTTAAATATGATCTGAACTGATGAGAGTTAGGGCAAGTAAATGCTTTTCAATGAAAATACGACTAACAACGAATACGACTTCAGTAGACCAATGTGGGGTGGTTGAAAAGTCTTTATCCATGTCTAGGCCCTTAATATTCCTCCCCATTTAATTTCTGTTCCATTCAGTTGTGATCTTTTGATCAGGTTCATTGTCTTCTGTCAGCCTGGGAGCAAAGCATGTATCATTATCTCAAATGAGTGTTGTTAAACTTGGTTGACTTTCAAGGGTAGGTCACTCCTCACTGCGCAAAAATGCTACTCTTTTGTTCTCTCCGTGGCCTTGCTCAAACTGACTGAAGATACATAGTCTTTTAGGTCTATTGTGGAACCATTCCTCTGTGGCATACTGTAAGACACCAACCTCACCGGGGGTGTCTATCTAACTTAAATACAAAAAAAAATGTCCAAGTCAAGGGCCCGACATAGGTCTAATCATTATTGAATATGAAAGTGACCTAAGGCTTTGGCCTATAATATTCTATTATAATCTTGCAATTACATCTATTTTATTTTTAAACAGGCTTGAGCTGAGGCTTAGTTTTACAGTTTTTGGAGAAAGTGACAGTTAATAACGTTCTTCTTCTTGATATTGAAAACTGTATGTGGCTAACAATGAAGATTTTAGAGCAGCTAGTGGGAACGATGCTCAAGCTTGCGGGCCTCGATTGATGTAATACCAGCATGGTGGTAGTGCATTGTGGTACTCTCAGTATTAATGGTGCATTTGAGGTACAGGCGGGCCAGTTCTGATGAACAACAGCAGGGCCATATGGAATTACATTGTGGGCCCAATTTGGACCTTGTGTTTAGCAGATGTGATCTACATGGTAAAGCGTTGATAGAGGCGATGTCTCTACATGTTTTGGTGGATTCAAGGAAATTTATTTGGCACTTGCAGTACATATGAATTGTCATGATTACTGGTGTAAAATATGCAGTGGTGGTGGCGTGTGGGGGTATAGGCGTACTATACATGTATCTGTGAAGTAGCATCGGATGTAGTCTCACATGAAAAGAACACCCACAGTGCTCAGACTCTGCTGACAAACTCCCACCAGCCTGCCCTCTTTGAAATGCTGCGATGAAACGACAAGCTCTTCTGAGTGTCCATAATTAGCCCAAGCTGTATGGATGAGAGGTTGGTCTTGGACACGGCCCAGTACAGTGATTGGTCTTTGAAGATGTGTCTCCAAGGGCTGCTCTTTAACAGTCTGTAAGAGGCGGGTCCCATAATAAAGCTGTTCACCTGTCAGGCACTCACTGTACAGTGAACATCTGGGATCCTTTTTTTCTAAACAGAAGATAAAAACTGTAATTTTTGATGCAAAAAAAGTATCTGTTTGGGCCTTTAGTTTACACATAAACAGAATTTTAGCCACCTCAAATGGATGTTTTTTTTAAAGGCCCTCCAAGGTCAAGATTTGTCAAAAGTCTGTATTCTGTGGATTTCGCTGGATATACATAAACTCAATAAAAAAAGAAAAAGAAAAAAGTTTATAGTCTCTAGATAAGAGTAAAACAAGCCACTCCTCTATATCTAATTCAGGAATACCTTAAGAACATCTGAGGAAGTTATTAGTACACAGCATGTAGACAGATGGTCTGCTTTTATGTTGAAAGTCCATTCAGATCTCTGTGGGGGACTTCTTAGTCTTTCCATGTATCGATCCAAATGTTTATCCTTGTGTATCTAGTGAACATCCCATGTTTGACTACCATGGGATACAGTAGAACCAGGAAAAGCAGAGTAATATGAGAAGTGGGGAGCAGTTTTAATGAAATGGCTATGAAATTTGCTTTGGAACACCAAGTAACATCATGAAACACTCAGTGAGTCGCACATGTTTTGAAACAAATGTTAGGGTTAAGGGTTTAAGGACAGGATTGAGAATGCACATAGCCATTCTGAATCAGAAAGGGCAGATTCTAATTGAGTCAAATAGCCAAGAGAAGGACCAATCGTGCAAATTTCTGTGTCATCCATTCTATTATGGGCTAAAAGGGAGTGTGGGAGTGACCAACCATTGGCTGTCAGAGTGCATGTGTTGTTTATGTGTTCTACTTTTTTGTGTGTGTGGATTAGGTGAAAGGCTTGAAGATAGAGCCGCTTGCAGAACCTGAACTGATCTAACTCACCTTGCCCAAATCCCCAGCGTCCACAGGGGGCGTAATTAAAGCTGAATCAGCTGTTGTAAATTAGGCTAGAAGCCTTGCTCAGAATCAGGGTATTAACATTGCTGTACAGTAGTTGTTGGACCATGCACCAGGATCCATTCATCAAGATGTAAAGAAGCAATTAAGCAAAAAAAAAAAAAAAGCAATAATGCAGATGTCATTGCCTGTTTCTTGTTGTTGTTGTTCTGCAACCGATAAATAGATACAAATTTTGCAGGTCTGACAGAAGAAAATATTGTCATCATTCCTTAGTTTAGAAACAAAGACCTGTGAAATGGCAGTTAAATAGACTGCTGTGATGCATTGGAAGAGTTGAAAAAGCACCTGCCATGGGCATGTGTGCATGTTGTGGCAGCAGAATTGTTCTGTGTGAGGAGCTTAAGCTCAATTTGCAATTCAAGCATACTACTCACTGTGCCACGGCCATCTGACTGATGCATGAGAAAGAACAGGGTACCATGGTGTGTGTGGGTGTGTATGTATGTGCGGGAAGGGCAGGATGTATGAAGTGTATATGTAATGGTATGTGTGCGTGAATGAATGTGTGATCACAGGTGTTGTGGTGAATGGCACAGATCCGCTGAATTTCACGCTGTGGTCTACAGCCTGCTGGGGCTGTGATAAACATGGAGGGAACCAGTCTTAAAATGATTCCCATGCTCCAAAAGCTGCAGATTGCTTGCTCTCATCCTCCTATGTTGTCAGTGCCAGTCATCAAATCATTCGTTTGGCGCATTTATCGTTGTGGGGATCTACACAACACTAGAAATACTGTGTGTTTGAACCTGTATTTATGTATAACTCCATTTATCTGTGCTCTCTCTATTTTTTTTCTGGAAATTGGGCCACTTTTGCTTCTTTGCAGAGAGACATTGTAGATTTATTGCCACCTTTCGTCTGGGGGGGAAAAAATCATTATGACTCTAGTGACCCTCTCCCTTTTTTCCTTCTGTCTAGAGTATCGTGTCCAAATATGGCTCTCAATTCCGGGGAAATTCCCAGCATGATGCCCTGGAATTCCTCCTCTGGCTCCTGGACCGTGTTCATGAGGACGTCAATCCCTCCACCTGCACAAACAACCACAACAAGTGCAAAGCTACTGGAAAGGTCACTTAAAAGTTATACTTGTTAGCCAAGCTATGCTATAGGTTAAGATTTGATAGCCTAATGCTTTACTTTTATACTGTGCTGACTGAGCCTAAGCTAATATTCCTTAACATGGGATCAATGGCTTTTTCATTTAGATTTGTGTGTTATAATAGAATGCTAATGGTTGTAAGAAATAGAAATAAGGTTTTGTTTTAAAGTCCTGATAGATATTTGAGTGATCAGTGAAGTACTGCATATCTTCCTTCTGACTGTGAAGAAGTGTCCAGTGTCCTTTTTAGATGACCTGCTTGAAATTCTCAGTGATTTTCTTGTCTAGCTGTGGTGGTTTGCACTGCCGAGGGAAAAAATGTTAGGCCCTAAGTCAGTATAATAATTCTCTGATCCTAGGGAATCAGGCGGTAGGCTATGTTTTGTTTTGACTGGATAATTCTTCTGGCTATTAAATCTCAGCTTTCTCACTGACTGAAGTATCCCAAACAATATGAAAGACAGCCATGGGTTTTACTACAGTGCTGTTAAAAAAGTGACAAAACAAGTGATTAACAAGCTATGCTGTTTTATGCTGTAGTTGATTCTTTTGTTGGGGATTTACAGTAGAAAGTATGGAGCCATTTGTAGATGTCTGTGTTCTCTTCATGCACCTCCAGGAACACCCACGGCTTACTCTGAAGCCTGAAGCCCCCTGGGTAGTGCTTTGATCTGCGCTTTTGTCGCTATTTCTGTTGAAATTGTATTAAAACTTGCATGTTGTGTGTTTGCGGTTGTGTGTGTGTCTGTCTGTCTGTCTCTCTCTGTGTGTGTGTGTCTGTGTCTGTGTCTGTGTGTCTGTGTCTGTGTGTGTACTGTATATGTATATGTGTATGTGTGTATGTATTTGTGTGAGCGCTTGCATTTTTCTGGATGTGCATTGAAAAAAGACAAAAAGAGTCTGCATCTTCATCATTAGCACTCCTCTATCTAATTCACTACTAAGTTATGCCATATCAGCCATAATAAAAACACTTTATCCTTGAGAATAAATACAGAAAGCAGAAAGAAAGTCATTTTCTGGTTTTATGACTTTAATGCTTTTATGACCATAATGGATAGTTCTACTGTCAGACTGTAGACTAAATGGAAACAGACAGTGAAAGCCGAAATAGGTGTCAAGCCTCCTTGTCTGTTCTCACCAGAAGGTTTAGGAGAAATGCAGGGTCTGGAGTTTGTCATCCAGAGATAAGGGCTTTCAACATGACCTGGTGACACTGTCATGGGAGAGAGAAAAGGTCACATATTTTCCAAAGACACTGGGACCAAATCCTGAAGCTAATCCAATGTTGTGGTTAAGTTAAGGTTTAGTCAGGAGGACCCATATCTTTTCTCAGTTCAGGATCACTTGGTGTTTTCTTTTCTTCAGAGAGCATGAACATTATTTAGCAGCTCTTTATTTTGGCCATGAAACATTCTGTCAATCTCCATAAAAACAAATATATTGAGATGAATTGTAACCGTAACTGAATTGTGACTGTCTTTTTGGACCTGACCCAGGAATCCATTGATTCTGAGACTCTCTTCCTGAGTGGTAGCTCTGCTCAGCCTGTGTAAATAAATGAATGAAATGCAAAAACCCAGCGTCAACATTCCCACTTCCCCGCAGCTGGGGCACATAGTGAGAATCCTCGGAAGCCATCTCCATTGTGAGCCACAGCTTTGGCCCACGACCAGGAAAAAAAACCCTCATATCACTCTGGTGCAACTAGGGGCCTGAAGAGGCCCGGTGTTCCTCTGGGGGAAACATCACGTCAGTCCGGTCGGCATGAAAAGACACACAAGACGTCACTGAGACAGGCTAAGATCCATCTGCCGAGCTATGAGCTTCCACTCTGCCATGCGTCTGCCAACAACCTCATTCTGGACATGATGGATGTGCTAGCGTGAGGAAAAGGCATAAAGATGGGTTTGTTATGAATGGAGACTGGCAGAATATATATATATATATATATCCAACAGGAAGGATTCAGCGAAGGGGAGAGAACTGTCAGGAGTGTGTGACCCAGTCCAAGGTCACATGTGAAAATCTGATGAAGGCCAGTTGACTGGTTAACAGGGAAGCTGACAGAGGAACTGACACAAAGTACTCTCCTTGTAACTTGGATTTGAAAATGCCATTTATATGGCAAACACACACAGTCGCTGTGGTACCCTGGTGTAAGAGAGAAAATCGTTTTTGACAGTTGTTTCTAATGTGTGGCCAACCCCTAAAACCCCCCATGAAACCACTACTAAGGACACTGCCTACACAAGTGTTGCCATGGATATTATTTTTATCAGCATGAAAACACGCTGCCTGATGGTCCAGCGCTTTGGAAGCCCTGAGAAAAATAGCTCAGCCCCTCACCTTCTGTCCCATCTAATGGGATTTTGCCTCTGAGGGAGAGGCGCTCGTACTGTAAGGCCCCGTATGTACCGTTGTGTGTTTGAAGATTCGCTCCATCCCCTTCTGAGGAGCGTATGCCACATGATTCAGCGTGCAGCACTGCAGCAAGGACAGAGATAAGCAGATATGGGAAGCGCCTCAGTGAAAGAGAGGAGGGGTTCCATGGAACTCTTCTGTGGCTTTGGAGACTGTTAGACCATGGGCGTGTGCTGTCATTTGTGTCGCCTAAAGACGAGTCGCTAACCCCTCAGTAGGTTGTGGTCTTTGGGACATCCTGAGGTTTTACATTCTTTGTGACCACCTCAGTATTTTGTCTCATACACACAGTCACACATAATGACTGTGAATATGCGCCCAGGGTTATAAACAATCTCAGAGTGAAAGAGTCTGATTGCAAAAGAAAGAGTCTGATTGCTACAGTCTCAGAATTGTCACATGAAGTCGTGAAATCCTCCTTACCCTAGCTTGGCACACATGGATACAGATCTCTGACAGATGTCCCTCCTATGGTTGCGCTGTCAGTGAAAAATGGAGCAGTTTGCAGTCTGCTTTTTAAGAAACCTAGCATTGGGGTTCATTCTGAGGTCACGTTGCTCCTTTCACATAGCAGTGCAATGTTCATAATTATTCTGTGGAACACGATTATAATGCAGTTGATTGGCTTGAGTGCTTCTGATGAGTTTGGGTTTGGAGTTGTTGCTGTGGATTCCATTAAAACTATTAAAGCACAGTGTTAAGGGGGGGAGGGGGGTCTTAGAGACATAATTGTTGTCTTGATGGCTTTCTTTTGCTTCTGTTGATTATGTCCTCGAGTGCACAATGGAGGGAGTTATGAAAACAAGGCAGATAAAATGGGATTTGACAGATGTACAACCCACATGATTGACGTTCTGAACTCCCGACTTTGTTCAAGTCAATGTTTTTAAATTTCTTTAAAGGACGCTGAAAATTGAAGTCTCAGTTAGTTCTGTTCCCTCACAGTTTTCACTCAAGACTCAAAGCAATGGCATTGTTGGCTTTGATGGTTTTGTTTGTACACAAATGTGAAAAGTTCAGCTCTTTTCATCCCAAGTATTGCTTCAGAAATAGTGCTTCAGAGCATTTTCATAACACTGAGAGTGCCTGAATGAGGCTGAGACACTGCAGTCATTCCCTTGGAAGAGTCAGTCCGGGTCACAGCAGGGGCAAACAGTGTGTGAGGCGGCTAGAGTTGTGAGTCCACACACGTCCCCGGAGCGAGGCAGGGAGGGTTCCGGAGAGACCCGGGGATTCTGGGTCTGTCAGTGGCGCTGTTTAGAGAGCCAGGCAGAGCGTCCTGCTGGGCTGAGGAGGAATCCCACTGCTTCACACACTTGGCCCACCCAGATGAGAATCCTTAAGTGGTGTTAGTTTACTCAGTTTGATTTGATTTCCGATGGAAGTGGAATTAAATGTTTTCGTTGGATTCTAAACACTTCAAGGACACACATGATACAGTAACGTGGTACTAAATGGAATCTCTCTTTCTCTTTTCCTTTCTTTCTTTCTCTCTCTCTCTCTCTCTCTCTCTCTCTCTCTCTCTCTCTCTCTCTCTCTCGCTCTCTCTTTTACACACACACACATTTAATAGATCTCAGTGGGTGTTTAATGTTTGCATGCCTACTTATTTCCTACACTCACACACACATGCATGTACACACAGGCTCAGGGGCCTCTGATTTCTCCCGTGTGATGAACATGCACGGCTGCAGAGACAGCGCAGTGGCCAGCAGTGCCATCTTTGCCTTGTGATGAATGAATGAGGGCTTTTGTGAGACAGGCAAAGAAAGACTTGCTTGTTCTGCACAGCCGGGCGTGAGGGGGAAAGAGGTGAGAAAGCGCATCGGCAGTGCCACAGAGCCCTGGGCAGGATGGAATGCCATAGAAGGAGAAGAGAAGAGAAGGGAAGAGAGGCACCGGTACAGTAACCACATATCTGCCTGAGCGGCTCTGACTGCCTCTAAAGCTGTCAGCGTTGAGCTTCACATCTCTGTTGGGGCTCAGACATCCTGGCAGGTGTCACCCCATGTTTATTAGTCCTGTCACAGATGTGTCACCACCATCAGTGTGTTACTACCACACTAAGGTGTTTTGACATAGCACCGGAGCAAATGTGTCAGTTGGATGTTTTTTTTTAAGATATATAATTTTGTCATGCAAGGGCCAATGTTAATATTTCACTTGTTAGTATTCTGAGGAGTGAGTAAATGATGCATAATGGCATGCCACAGGAATCAGGAATGTCATTTTAAAGAAGAATAACAGGCCTATTAACATGAGCCCTTATTCACCACAGTGTGCATGAGTAGGCACATATCTTTCATCAATAGCCTACATATTATCTCTTTGTATCAAATCTCATGACCTTGATCTATCCACGTCATGTTCCACAGAGTTTATCTGAGTTGCTGTAAGGATGAAATTGTTGCAGCTCTATGTCATTGACAGAGAATCTGTGAGAAAATGTCTGACTTTCACTTACTGCTTATCAAAAAGAGCCAAAGACCTCATGGCCTCCCACACAGACTGACAGCATAGTTGGCTCCAAGGATGACACAAGAAGAGCCACTCCTTCGGATATACCAGTAACATGAGATCAATTGGATAGAATGACTGAGCAGGAGTTCCAATGGAAAGTAGGAAAAAGAAAGTGACTCATTTGCATTGAACATTGCCATTATCCCAGGGTGGTACTCACTGTGTAGAGCAGACAGCAGCATCCTATTTTAAGGCACCCTGTGCACAGAGAGGCTGTGTGTGTGTTAACACATACCCACCCAGCAGTCATTCTTCCTCAGCCAATGCTCCTGAAAAATTCAACACTCAGCACCAATAAATAGATGCGGAACTGACCATTTGTAAGAAATATACCCATTTTTATGCAGACTTGGATATGAGGCTGACTGTGCAGTTTCTACCCCTAAAAATGAATATTACTTTCTTACTACCTTCCTCCAGACTGCCTCAGCACTATGGAAAGGCTTCATAAAAAAGTACCATTCCTGTTCAGTTTTGTAAATGAACCACCCATTGTAATAATCATATCATGCATAATGAAATTAATAATGGCATGGCTTTGATGTACTTTATGGATGAGTAGGGTCACGGTGGAATGAGTGAGGCTGAAGCAGAGTCAGTTGATTCTGGAGAGAGTTTGTCTCAAACAGTGGGGAGGACACAACACATGAAGCAGCAGGGGAGAGGTCAGGGGTCGGCCAAGGGAACTGCATTGACTGCAGAATCGAGAGGGAAATCAAATCCCACCTGAAAAAATGGGATTTAGGCTCTGAGAAGGAACCCCTGCCAGGCTCTCCTGTCGAGGGAAAGGCAGCCAAGTATTCAAGAGAGAGAGAATGTGTGTGTGTGTGTGTGTGTGTGTGTGTGTGTGTGTGTGTGTGTGTGTGTGTGTGTGTGTGTGTGTGTGTGTGTGTGTTATTTGTGTGCAGTGGTGTGCATGTTTTCACGCAACTTGGGTTCATCTTTGGGGCAAGGCGTACACATGGGGTAAAAATTGTCCCTGGAATTCAGCTCATCTTTGTACAGCAAAGGCTGAATAGAATACTTACAAGGGAGGCCAAGGTCTGAATAAAGCCATGGAAATCAGCAAAGCCTCATCTGTGGCTGTTCATAAGGACCAGTCTGCAGCATTTGGCCACAGTGCCAGAGGCTTTACTGTATAAGGCCATTTTTGGATCACATTTTTGGACTCACTGTACTGCTGCAAAACTACAGTACACTTGTGGAATCTGACTCAAGGAGAAGCAGTTGAGATTTTAATTGAATATTTGGCCTGTGTATCCTTTGCAAGTCTTGAATTTTTTTGCAGGAGGACTGAAATGAGTGGCGCTTATAAATCTGTGTACTACAGGAACCGTGTGATTACATCCTCACTAGCGCAGCCAAGGCGTCACCCTCTGGCCCGACCGTGCGGTGTGACTGTGACAAGGAGGGCAAAGGGCAGGCCTATTGTTTTTGTGTTTCCTCTTCCCTTCTTTTGATTCCGCCTGCCCTGCAGGATGCAAATGGCTTCCTGTGGCTTGGGGCCACCCGAGCAGAGAAAGCAGCCTGTAAGAACACGTGTGCAGGGAAGTGTGTGTGTGTGTGTGTGTGTGTGTGTGTGTGTGTGTGTGTGTGTGTGTGTGTGTGTGTGTGTGTGTGTGTGTGTGTGTGTATTTGTGCACTTGACTTGACCCCTCACCTCTCCCTTTAGATGTTAAAAGCTGAAAGACAAGAGGCAACATCAGGACATGCTGTTTGTCTTTCTTTTCGTTTGATATTGTTTGATATCCCTCACTGTGTGCCACCGGTATGGTTAATGTCAATCCATCACCACTTATTGCCACAGAGCTTTGTTCTCCGAAAAGACCTTTTCATTTATCAACAATCCGTCGGCCTACTTTGCTCGCGGCAAGACAATTAAGCGCCCACTGTCTCACAGCCTCAGCCTCTTTCATGTGTGGCCGTTATGGCACTGGCCAGGGTCAAGCAGTGCACAGCACTTGTGGCTCCATCCTTTCAACACTAACTAGTTTCCATTTTAACAAATCTGCTCTTAGCATTGCATTTTAACAGTGGTTATGTGGAGATGCATATCATTCTGAGTTTTAATATGCGCCCAATATTCTTACAGATTCAATCACCTTCAAGATGGGTTAGGATAAAATTGCTGTTATTGTCAGAATATATCTGCCTGCATTGTGAACTAATAAAAATTGGCATTAGTATTCATTTTCATTTCTGCTAGGTCTGTCTCTGACAGGTGAGCTATGTTTAGGTGGCGCTTATTTTAACTCGCTAAGCGATGTGTTTTGGCAGATGACAGCAAAACTAAAATGAGACGTGCACCGCTGTTTTTCGAGGGGTGCTGAGAGTTTGTCAAGTTGATCCGCAGATAGCTATCAGTTTTTCACTTTTTCCTGCTCTCTCTCTCCACCTGTTTTGCTTTTTGGTTCATGTTGCTGCAATTGTGGTACTTTCATTGAAAATAGCAAATCTTTTGAATCGTTCAAATATGTAACTTTTTATACCTATAATACTTTATATATATACTACTT
This sequence comes from Sardinella longiceps, assembly GCA_027497455.2. Classification (NCBI taxonomy): domain Eukaryota; kingdom Metazoa; phylum Chordata; class Actinopteri; order Clupeiformes; family Clupeidae; genus Sardinella; species Sardinella longiceps. The sequence goes on along the minus strand of JAODXP020000015.1, from coordinate 22,153,323 downwards.
TACTAGCATGCCTTCTCTGGCACGCATTTTATCGATTTGGAGTGGATTGGCTTTTAGTGACCCAGTGGTCTTTTCTCTCATCTATTTGATAGAAAGGTGAAGTAGACTAAAGAACAAGTCTTCTCCGGAGGCTCTGGAGTGGGGCATTCCAGGCCGAGATAGACAGACAAGTAGGGAGACAAGCGAGGACAGCGGACACAGAAGACAAGCTGAGGAGCAGCACGGCTGAACAAACCCATCAACATAGTTTTGTCAAGTCCCCCCAGACCACCTCCAGGTGCGGTGTTGACCACCCGCCAAAATTCTGCGTGTTGTTTTGACGACCATGGCTAACTGACTGGGTACAACACTTCAAACCAGCCACCCAGCCGCCACCCTTCCCACCCTCCAAGCACTCAGGGTTCTAGGGCTTCCCCTTCCCACCACCCCGTGGGCAGCCATGCAACACAGATTCGGACAGTAACACTGAATGTGCTCGAGGAGCAACCATTCGACTGGGATTGCTCAGTGCCTCGGCTGTCCTCGTTCCTCTTCACTTGTTTCAGTGTGGGATTAAATTCCACAACCAGAGAAAGAGCAAGACGCACACACAGTGTAAGAGAAAGAGAGAGAGAGGGAGACAGAGAGAGAGAAAGAGAGTGATGGAAAAGATCTGTCATAATGCAGAAGCATTAAAATGAATTATTCTCTGGTCTGCTCTATGGCCTCTTCATGATTAGTGGTCCTGTTTTATAATGGTAGATCAGTGCTTCTTAAGTTTAATCAGAAACTTTCTGCTGAATATTAGTCTTTTGAAAAATCTGCTGAAAGTCTCTAGGGTGTTATCTGTGTGAGGGGTTTTGTCTCCTCTGCCAAACAGCTATTTATAGCACAGCCTCCATACCTCTGTGGAGTGAGTCCATTATTCTACAGTGCCCTGAGTGCGACTGCAGTATAGCCCTTTTCTTCTCTTCTCTCTCTCTCTCTCTCTCTCTCTCTCTCTCTCTCTCTCTCTCTCTCTCTCTCTCTCTCCCTCTTTCTCCATCACTCTTTCTGTCCCCCGAAAGATACCCTCTTCAACTAGGGAGAGTGCTGTCTCGAGAACTCCAGGCGACCTCTCCTAAATAGCTGAATAATTTACTGTGGACTGTTTGCAATGATGATACTGGAACCCGTGTAGAGGACCACCCCGTCTCCCCCCAAACACACACACACACACACACACACAAATCCACTCCCACTCCATTCCCAATCTGATGATGCTACCACCAGTATATAAACTGGGATAATTTACGGGATTACTCTCCTCCAAGTTGTAGGGCATCCAAGAGAGATTAACTTCCCACCACAGATTGGGTGTACAAGCAATGTTGATGACTCCAGAATTAAGCATTACAGATTTCACCCTGGAGGTTTTCCCACACACACAACAAGACAGCATCTGAGCCTCTACTAAATCACTGGTGCCATGTGCAAAATATCTAATCAGTGTGCTTGCCACCTGGGGGGGGGGGGGCATTAATAGTGGAATTAAATTAGAGATGACCACGGAGTGTTCTTGTAGAATGTCCTATCTTGGGAAATGTATAGGGAGGGACTGGCCGCCCCTTCCAGAGCAACATAATGTATGGCTAAATGAGGTTTTTTTTTTTTTTTTTTTTAGATATAGGGCTGCTAGAACAAGGCAGTTTTGTTCAGGCTGTGATAGTGTTGCGTCTGGGAAATGAACGTCTGCATAGGGAGCTCTGTAAAGAACAGTGCAAGTACAGGGAGAAAACGGCAAAGTGAGAAAGCAGAAAAGAAATGTCTGATCCTGCTAGTATCTTAAACATGACTGTTTATTTATTGTTTGTTGCTTTCATACGAAAAGTAAAACCATCCTCACACACACACACACACACACACACACACACACACACACACACACACACACACACCTTTGGGTATAATCCCCACTAGTAGACTAGACCATATCTCCTGTAGTCCCTATCCTGCTTAATTCAGCATGCAATCTCTGTCATTTATCTAAATCCCTGAAATTCAATTAGGTCATTGAAAGGTGCCAAGCTGAAGGATTGGAGTTTGTTTCTAAGTTCATTCTAAGGCCACAACAGTGCATCCTGTCTTGGCACTCACACAAGTATTTTGGTGTACTTGTTGTTGACACTTCCAGAAGGTACAGAATATCCCTGCTATTAAGCATTTCACGTTAGCTTTCCGCATGGAGAGGTCTGTTGACTGAACTGTGGTGAAGATATCCACTCCTCGTCATGTTTGTGTTTGTGTGGGGCTGCTGGCTTCCTCAGAGTCACATGCAGTTGCACTTTGCTGATGATAAGGAACGTGGGCACTGGTTTCAAGAATTGGATATTGGCCACAAAAGTTTGAATGTGGCCTCTTTCACTCCCAGTTTGGAACATTAATGCATGTCCAAGGTTGTGTTTTAGTACATTTGAGTTTACTTTACAGTAAATTCTCTTCTCCCTTTTGCTACCTAGGCTCTTCCTGCCATGTAAACAAAAGACCCCCTACGAGTACTGACAGGCACTCTCCAGAAGACAGATCGTATTTATCTCCCTATGCTTTCTGGATGTACATTGTCCATACGACATGTCAAAACAATCATTGGAGTATTTGCCCCAAAGACTAGGAGTGATTTATCGCCCAAGATAATGTTCCAGGCTTTTACTGAAAGTGTTGTGACATGATTTGCTGTTGAGAGTTGTGGTTCCCCTTGTGAGTATTGGATCTCTGTGCAGAATCTCTGGCTGGACATCACAGGTTTACGCCCTGCCCTTTGAATGGACCTGCTGCCCACACACACAAACACACACACACACACACACACACACACACACACACACACACACACACACACACACAGCTCAGCTTAGGGAGCACAGTGCAGCACCGAAGAGTCAGCAGTGAAGAATTCACTGAATCCCCCCCCCCCCTCTTTTTCTCTCAAGCCTATTTCTTTTCTCTCCTTGTATATCGGTCTGCCACTCTCTCTCATCACCCCATCTCTCCTTCTCTCTAGTTCTCTCTCTCTCTCTCTCTCTCTCTCTCTCTCTCTCTCTCTCTCTCTCTCTCTCTCTCTCTCTCTCTCAATCCCTCATGTTAAATTCTAAGACGTCTCACTGCCTCTGTCCATGTGAGTCCATTGTCTGCCTGACTCTCGGAGGCGTTATCCTGGAGTGCAGGCAGACATCACACAGACTGGAGGTGGGAACATCACAGCGCTTGATTAGATTTAAGGATTTTCAAGGCAGCAGAGAACGCTTTTGTTGTCAAGTGGTGAAGAGAGACTTGTTTAGCCACTTCTTTGTGCTATTAGTCTGTCTATTTTTTTGTCTCTTTCTGCTTATGATGTCCAAAATAAAACACAGGAAAGGTTTTATCACAAAGCCAACACATTTTCTGTTGGTCTATTCGTTTTAACTCTTCTTTACATGAACAAGTTGGCAATGGATGAAACACTCTTACATCAAGACTGTAGGAAGACGGCCTTGAACACTTAACTGACTTCAGTTATGGTGGTTTATCACTGAATTGACCCATGTGTTTAAATATATCCATGTTCCTTTTTTAAGTCACCGCCTCTTAAGTGAGATCTATTAATAAACTCAAGAATCCAGGTCGCAGTGCTAGCTGAAAAGCCTTACCATGTAGTCCCATTTTATTCAGACTTCATTTCTAAATGAAGCATGGTTTATTTTTCTTCTTTTCCCCTCCCAGTATTGATGTTATGTGTGCACACAAACAGTAAGCACAGTGCATAGTTATGGCATTATATCCCCAGGGCCTGTGAAGCCTTGACCCAACCCTCAGCCTTAACCTAAATTTGTGAGTGATAGCACTATTTGATCTCTTCTGGAATATCTTATTTTGCATAAAATGACCTGTGGTCACTGGTCAGGATTCCAGACAACAAACCCTCAAACTGACTTAGCTCAGTCTGTCCTGGAAATTCTGACAGGTGATAAGCAGTTTGTAAGTGTAACGGTCATCCAGTTCTCCGAACACCACAGTACAGGGACGCAAAAGATAACACAGGAATGCCTCCTCTCTGAAGCTTTGCTCACTCCTCCTCACTGGTGTCTGATATTAGCCTCTATGAGCCACACCAGTAAGCACATAGTTATTATTTTAATTTGTTTGACAGCACTCAGATTCTCCCTGCATCCGATTTGCAGTCTGTGTGTACGCAAAAGAGTTTGAAAAGTTCAGATTAATGAAGAATATCACCCCATTCTTCTTCTATAGATTTTTCTTTGTTTGTGCCGACACAAAATGTGAGAGTTCCTCTTCCTGCCAAATCCCACTTTAACCACTGCTCATGAGCAAAACTTTTGTGCAGCACTTTGTGTGTAAAGTAACCTACATGAAATTTAAACATCTCATTGCGAAACATTTAAGAACTGGAGAAAAGGAAAAGGAACAGAGATGGAAAACTCTAGAAGATGGTAATAGGGGAAGATAGAAATGTGAGAGTGGGAAGTAGAGAGAAAGTTGTGTAGAGTGTGAAGAAAAGACAAAGAAAGTAGGGGGGCATTCTTTTGGCTGCTTATAGTCCCTTGTTCTCTGAAGAGGGTTATGTTTCCATCCCACTCAGGCTCCTGTGCTCCCAACCAGGCGTCTATACAGGAGGCAGCCTCTCACCCAATCAGAGTGGGAGTGCAGCATTCCTGTCATTTCGAAGACCACTCTCACTTTTCTTTTCTTTTCTTTTCTCCGCGGAAACCGAAAACCTTCATTTACCGACGTTGTGGAGGAGAGGTCAAGCTTGAGCCAGAAGCCTGGGAAACTGCAGACGCGGAGAAGGAGACTGTGTGTGTGTGTGTTTGTGTTTGTGTGTGTGTGCCAAAGTTCAGTGTGACAGACATGACGAGGCATCCTAGTGTAAAGGCTCTATCACATTTTAATGTGCTGCGGTCATCTAAAATCGGCAGCATGTCCTTGATGAAAATGCATGTTCCCTTAAAATAGCCACCTTTTGCTGAAAACAGATTCTTTATCGGTTTCCCTCTGATGCAAAACGCTGTGTACTTGGACTATGATTAAAAGATATGCCAGGAGACTGTTTATTCCGGCTGACTAGACTTGCCTTGTATTGGGCATTATGTTTCAGAAAACCTTGTTATTATTTAGTTACAACAGGGTGTAATCATTTTTTCAATGTCCAGAAAAAATATCATGTCATATTCCCATGTTTTTGTAATTATAGTTGTTCTGTTATTGTAATGTCAATTTTATTGTGCATTCGTACATTCTCAATGAAACATAAAATGTGCTGATTTAGTATACAATTTCTGTAAGAAGGTTTCTGCACATTAGAAATCGATATTTAATTAACTTGATTTAATTACTAGCTATAAAGTCTGCATTATGTTAATTACTAGTGTTATATGTAAAGGAAAGTTGCACAGCCCACCCTTGCATATATATTTCTGTGTTTGTGTGTGTGTGTGTGTGTGTGTGTGTGTGTGTGTGTGTGTGTGTGTGTGTGTGTGTGTGTGTGTGTGTGTGTGTTATCTCATGATAACAACCAAGCATACATATTAGATTTCAGATACCAGATAATTCACAGAGAACATACATGTAAAGTTTTCACCGACCACATTTTTGTGCTGTGTTTATTTTGAAGTCTGTTGTTGTTGTTGTTGTAAGCTGTATCCATCTACATGTACGTTTAGATGCTTTCACCCAACACTCATTGGAAATGTGTAAAGAAAAGAGTTAAGCTGCTGCTTGTTAATATTAGCTACTATAGGGTGCATCATTAACCTGAGAGCATAGTTGACTGATAGGAGAAGGACAATGAAAGCTATTGTATGGAAGTTGCTGTTTGTGTCCTGATGTCCCTGGCTTTGGCGATTAAATGTGTCCTGAGAAAATTGATGGCAACTGGAAAGTGCAGCTCTGGTGTCCTTAGTGAGTCACCCCTGTGGTGGACCTTCGTCATCACACTTGTATTTTGACCTTGAGATACGTGTCCGTGGTCAATTTCTATGTTGCTGCACTTCAGCTTGTTTCCCATGGCCTGTCTAGACATAATTTAAGTGAATTGTTTCAGTGGTGCAGCCAGTAATTCTCTGGTGACTTAACAGGTTGAGCAATTATTGGAATACTTGCAGGATGTATTGCTATAACACAAACATACCTTCATATTTACCAAGGACATAGTTGAATAGAAAGGTTAGTCTACAGCCTTGGTCACAGATGCCCGAGTTATGGTCAGCATCATTGTATAATACCTGTTTTTATCACCCATATATTTCAGAGTGCTTGGCATGCCCATACTATTTAATAGCTTCATTGGATTCTGCATTCAGAAGGTTATTATTACCATTTTGCTTGAGTTGTCAGGGACCAGAATGGCTCTGTCAAATCTAATGTGCCCATAAATGCCTTTGAGTGGTTAGGAGCTGTTTCACTGATGTGAGTGTGTGTTTGTTATTGCAGGGCCATGGAGGAGCAGAGGGGGCGCCAGCGGGGGATACACTGGTCCCTCCGCAGCCCGGAGAGCGCCACAGCTTTGTGCAGGAACATTTTCAGGCACAGTACAAGTGAGAAACAATTTTTATTATTAATATTTCTTATTTGGTTGGTCTCCAGGGTAGCTGAAACAAGTGTATTTCACATCCTCTGAATGGATGGATTTGTTAAAAAAGGGAATAAATGTAACCAGTTAAAGGATATGTACTGTATGTAGTATGTAGTATACATGTGTATAGGATATGTCTTAATGCTGTGAGAAAAGAGGTCATGCAGTACATGGAATAGATCACTATCAACCCTTGTGTCTGGTAAGATCATATCATTACACCAAGGCAATAATGACATTAGACCTCCTCAGCTATTAGCCTTCTGAAGATGGATAGCGCACATCTGGTTCGGACTTGGCTTATAATTCTAGACACACAGGGTCACAGGTTTTCTACGACCAGTAGATTTAGCATAATTGATGCTGTAATGTGCCAGCCATTTTCTGTGCGTCGTTGAAAAAGTTAATTACATGTAAGCATATTCATCTATACTGACACGGTAAGCCACTCTCCCACGGGGCTGTCTTTGTCAATCATCATTGATTTTCATTTTAATGTGTGGGATCTTTAGCCTAATGCCTTTTTCTGTTGTGTCCCTTGTGAGAATATCTAGAAATAACCTGTAACATTGATTAAATGATATATAAATATGTGGATATCTAGACATCTAGATGTACCCTAGCGGTAGAAAATACAGGTCCATCTAGAAACGAACCGTAGGACTTTCAGCATCTGTTCTCCCAAGTTTGGTTGGACCAATCACATTGCTCGATCCCCAATATACCCGAGCCATAGCTTCTCAGGCTGCTATTGTGTGTAAAGGTAGTTTGAAATTCCAACCCTTGGATTGAGCCTGTTCTATCGGTCAAAGCCAGACTATACATTTTGATGCTATAATCTGGTTTGGTGATTTTCATGAAAACTAAATGTTTTTTCATAGATTCTTATATGTATTTTCACAGCTTCATATCCAGGTCATGTAAAAATAACTTAGTTAGTACAAAGACATTTTGTTCATTAGTACTCACTGCTACAATTCTGAAAAGCCACACACTTTCATACTGCCACTTCTGCACTTGTTCACTGTGAAGAGAGCTTGACACATGACCAAAGGTGTTTCTAAAAAAATATCTTTCTTATGTAAGCAATAACCCATGAAAGGCTGTGAGTTATGTTGATTTTACCTATGCTAAGGGGAGTTGTTAGACATAGTCCAGACCACAGTGGCGTTAAATCCCCTTAGCCTTGGTAAAAAAAAAAACAGCATATCTCACAAACTCATTGTGTCATTGCTTCTCTAAAATGGGTACCACATTAACCTGGCAGGGTTTCATGAAGGAAGACACAACAATGAGAAATGTAGCGAATTATAAGCATAAATAACAATTCCTACGCCAAGAACTAATGGACAGAGCAGAGGGTGAAGAATGATGAGTGTCCTGATCACTGTAGCTAAAGTTATCTTGGGATCCTCTTCATACAAATTCTCCTCTAAATTTAGTTGTTCATTCTTGTTCCACAGAAAGTCATGCTGAAACCAAGTAGCCAAGCCACTCTTTGTTTAGGTGAGGGCGTCTTTTTTTGCCTCTACAGTAACTGACAGCTTAGCCCCCTTTGAGGATATCTCAGCATAGAGTCCGCCATCTCCTCTGCATAATATAATGAAAACCCAACTCAAGTGGCTTTGGCTAATCTCTGAGTTTCTTCCCCCTCATTTGAATCTGTCTAAAATTGCCATTGCCTTAACACTGACTTTCATCAGTTCAGTCAGATTTTAATTGCATAATATGACACCTTAGCTAGAGCTGAGACAGCGTATTTGGTCCTGTGTGCTGTGCTGTGTGTGTGTGTGTGTGTGTGTGTGTGTGTGTGTGTGTGTGTGTGTGTGTGTGTGTGTGTGTGTGTGTGTGTGTGTGTGTGTGTGTGGTCCCCTGAGATTACCCTTGCGTGGGGCTTCATCAGTTTTTCCCCTGCCTCATGAGTAATAATCTCTCAGGAACATCAATCATAAGAGAATATACAATCTAAGGGGCTTTCACTTTCACTGTGCCTGACAGTGTTCACACATTAATGCTCTGAGGGAGAAAAATGCAGTGATATACACTAAGATGGAGCAGAAAGATGTTCAAAGTTCACCTGGAATTGTTTAAAGGAGAAATCCGGCGTGAATCAGTCCTGTTGTTCCAGGTAACTGAATTTTGTCTTTAAGAGAAAGAAAGAGAAAATTTGATGCTGCATACACCGAATAATAAATCAATTACTAATGCTAACTGAATGGAGCATAATGAAATTTAACTGAAAGTAAGTTATTATGCCCCATTCAATTAGTGTTAGTTGCCAGTACACGGCTTGGACTATATTGTATAAAATTTTCTTATTCTTTTTCCTACCTACAGCACTTGGTGAGTTTGGACAACAGTCCTATGGATTCATTTACACTGGATTCACTTACACTTTTCCTTTAACTAATTTGTTCATTTGATGTGGTTTCTTGGGGTTAAAAGGCTTTCCTACTTAGACAGGGAGAAAAATGTGTGAGTAGAAGGGGAACAAACAGAGTAAACAGGAAGGTATTTGCAGCACAGGAATGAAGTTCCCATCTCAATGCCACCCACCCCTAAATCTGCATTTGGAACAGTGTCCACTGAGCATGTTGCTCGGGTAAATTCTGCTAGCTTTGTGTTTCTGCTCAGAACAAATGCACTGTACAGTGTATGTTAGGCCTGAGGCCTTCCAAATGAGATAAAGGGAGTTGCTTTTGCCTGCTGTGGTCCCTTTCAGCATGTGACGCTATTAGGCTCTGAAGCTTGCTGAAATTCAGCCCCCTGCCAGTGGCAAATTGAAAGACTGAACAGCTTAGTCAGACACTGAAGTGCTTGGTGGTGGCAACCAGAATGGAGACATCTGACAGCTGGACTATAGTTCATACCTCAGATTCAAAGACATTTTTGAGCTTTTTAGTGATGCCCCTAGTGTTTAGAAGTTACATCCACAGGTTTTTTTTTGTTTGTTTGTTGCTGTGGGGTGCCAGCATTCTTGATAATATGCCATATCCAGTGAGGGGAAAGAAGTGTGAATTCTCTTGACCAAAAAAACACATAACCACATATAATCTGACATTTAACTTGACCAAGTAAAATGCTGGACTTCAGTGCACCAGGTCTTTGAAGTATTTTTCCCTTTTTCAGTTTCTATAAATGGCTGCGATCAAATCTCTAGCCAGTAGCATGTCTCCAATCAGTGTACCAGCCTTATGCACGCAGATAACATTGTCCAAGCACTTACCCAAATTGTGAAGTGGTTTTCCAACTGCAGCTACGTTCGCCCATCTGCTGAGGCCGTTCAGACATTGGCAGCTCAGCATCTACCCAGAAATACATCAAACAAAACCCCTGCTAATTGCCTCCCAAACAGCAGACAAATGATTTGTTCTTTATGCCTGTTTAGGTAGCAGTCTAGGCTGCCAGGGTTTATTGTCTTTCTCTCTAGGCAGTGATAGACTGAGAAAACATCTCTCTGGATTCAGGATTTTACAACCTGAATTTAAATCATTCTTTTTTTCTAAAACTGTGGTGAGATTAGTGTTTTACTTCCACTGAGATCAATAATAAGTACTTTATATGCATTTCCACCCGCAGATTTTATTTTAGGAGAGGTTGTTTTCAACATAGTCGTCATTGCATAGTGTATTTATTTATTGTACTGTCGTTGTTGTTTGCTGGCCTTGGGACACTATGTCGAATGAGCTTGAGATGGATGTATACCACAGTTTTTTCGCTTGTCCTCTGTGATCTCCGGTGCATACTCTGGGGTGTTAGAGCTCTGTTGAAAAGGCCTAGTCACCGTGCCAGTGCCGAGCTGAGATGTTGTGGGAAAGCGGGTGATTCATGGTCCTGCTGTCAGGGGACTCTTCCTGCCCAGAATCTTAATGTCTGGCTCCCTCTCCCACTCCTCCCTCCCCCCCTCTCTCTCTCTCTGCCTGCACAATGGTCCTCGCTTTGCATGTTGTGATTGAAAAGTCACATCTCCAGATCCCCCTGTTTTTCGATAGGGTGAGTGAGTGGGGGGTTGGGGGGTTTCTTACATCACAGCATGTGGACTTGAAAGTGGATTTGTACACATATGTGTAGGCAGTGTGTTTTCAGACAGAATCATAAAGACATTTACAAAGAGCCTCATTAAATTCATCCATCCTCTGCTTCAGACAGAGTTCCTCAGTCCTGTTGGCCCCTCCAGGAGCAGAGTCTCTAGTCAAGGCGCTCTACCGCAGTGTGCTGCTGACCATAGCTGACAGGCCAAAGAATCATCCGTATAATGGCTCAGTCTCCACTGTCAGCATGCCAACTCCTTGAGCTCTTGGATATATCCCTTTAAGTACGACCAATCAGGTTACATAACGACTGTGTAACTGTGAATGAAAATACCTTTTCTCAAGCGTTGTGTTTTCAGATTATGATGTGGTATGAAACCATTTTTCTAAAGAGAAATGCTTTTTAGGGATATTTTTTTTCTTTGGAAGAAAAAAATAGATTGCGATAAGGTACAATACTGTCTCTGGCACTTGCACTCATCTTGCTTCAAAAGTACGTTCAGTCCTTGAGGTGCCATCTGGTTGCTTCTCCCATACTCTCTGCAGTTTATTTCACATACTGTATTCCTATTCCTGTTTTAGAAAATCTCTAAAAACAATTTAGTCAACATAGTTCTCCAGTCTCTGAGAAGTATTGACATCCCCTTGATGCAGGATCAGTTTTTAAAATCTCTATTACTGTATCTATGAAATATTAATCCTCTTTTTTTTTAAAGAAATATCTCTATGATGGTGCTGTATCTGTGTGTCGCTAGTGAGTTGATCATCATTTCAGGCATTTGACAGTGATGCAATGCGTTCTCTGCAGGGCTTGCCTCATTATCTGCGCCAGGAATGTAGCAGCAGGCAAAAAGTCCATGTCAGATAGTGTCAGAACACTCAATTACCTGGCAGTGTTTCGTCTGTACCCCCTGGAGAGTCCTGCCCTCAGTATGAGCTCAAAGTGCAGCAACTCTGTTTTCTTAAGCATCAAGAGAGGATCAACTGTGGTCCTTCTCAAGGTGATCTTTGTTGACCTGCAGGGTCAAAGTAGGTTGTGTAGCAGTTCAGTCATTGGCTCTGCATCTTAATGAATGAATGAATGAATGAATGAATGATTACTGTATCATTGTTGTCATAATCAAAATCAGATTCTCTTTTGATAATTTTAGGACCAGTTCCTCTTACGTCATCGATTAATAATCCTCACATTAGGGAGAATGAAAGGGTTATGTCATAGTTGTGTGTATACAGTAGCCTATGTGATAAGGTTTGTTGACTTAATTGTACTTTCACACACTCCATTAACACTTTATCAGGAGTATCTCATGCACAAGGTGTGCAAACACTAGCTAAGCTAAGCAACCTGACTTTTAATAAATACCAAGTATGAGTCTTGTGTATCTGTTTTTGAAAGTCAGTCCATCTGTCAAAGCCTTGGGCAAGTGCAAATAGTCATGTATATAACATGGGCTATCACAGTTGTGATATCTTGTATACCATCTGTACAATTAACATTGCTCATCGCCCAGACCATGAATCATTTGGCTGTTCTGGCAGTTGTCTGTTGTCTCTATCAGGACAAAACCTTAGGCTGTATTTGGACTGAGATATTGTGGAGCTAATATGCTGAAATAGGCCATTTGGTCTTGAATGTAAATGTAATTGGACTGCAAACTTTCACTGACTGCAGTTCTCTCTCCCATATCAGAAAAAACATGTAACATTCCAACTATGCAACTACAGCTATGCTGTAAACACACTTCTCTCACATACATTAAAGGTTAGGCATTTTTGAAGTCGGGGTAGGATCAGATGCAAGGACATTTACAGTCACAGTAGGGGTGTGGGATGCATACATATTTCTGCATACCTTTCAGACAGACTTGGCGTGAAGGACATACCCCCAGTCATTTTTGTTTTCTTGTGGAAAAAAAAGTCATTGAATACCCAAGAAGATCTGTCCTGGGTGCAGCTGCAAGGCCATTGGCAGTGACACATCCATTTTTCAACATTCTTCTTTTTTTTTCAAAACAGGATTTATGTGAAGAGGAGACAACTAAACATTGTTTTTTTTTCTTGTCGAAGGTAACATTGGACACTTCACTGTAGAAAAAGTGCCTTTTTGAGCTCCTGTAGTCTAGTCAATGTTCAGGGTCCAAAGGCTATTGAAGAGCAGACAGCAACTGTATGAGTGAAATATTTTCATTCACATTGCAGATCTCAGCCATGTAACATGCGGCAGTCTGTCTGTCAGAATGTGCATGACCAAGCCATTCTAAATGATGGATGGATGCTCCTGTCATCCATCGCGGAGAATTTATCTGCTTTTTAAAGGCCACTGTGTATGAAAGTGCAAGGCTGAGGGGCTGAGATTGCTTGTTTGACCATCAAAACTTAAAGCTCTCCCGGGCTTTCTCCTTGCGTCTTTGTCTTTAAATGAAACAGACTTTTCCCTCCCTTTCGCTAACCTGGGATTAGTGTGTAAATCAGGAAATTGGCTTAGAGGAATACTCAGTCAACCACATCCAGCAAAAAAGCCCCATCCGTACGGGCAGCATGATGTAATGAATTGGAAACTGGCAGACAATTGTTTCCCATAGTTAGCTGGGTTAAAGGCAGGGTAGATTATGCCTCAGCGTATACTTGTTCACCTTTTGCCTTTGTTTGTATTCCCATCCTCCCAAAGGTCATCACTGACGTGCCCTCATTGCCGTAAACAGAGCAACACCTTTGACCCCTTCCTCTGCATCTCGCTTCCCATCCCGCTACGACAGACCAGGTGAGTGACCCCGCTGAACTCCTAAGAGCAATTTACAAGCACGCTGACACGGAGGTTGCAAAGTGTTTCCATTTACAGAGACACGTGTAGCCATACAGTGTTAAACTTCAGACTAAACAATAGAGATGCATTACTCAGTGACTGGGGGTTCCCTCAGGGGAGAAGGATAGAGATCTCCAGCAAAACTGCCAAACAATCCAAGCCAAATGCTTCTTGAGTGGAAACCCCACCTCAGACTCAATGAGACAATGTTGCACTCTGACTCCCTAATGCCATGGCTGGCTTCGGGTTTACTTCAGCTGAGGGTCCCACCCAGCGGTCCCACCCTGCCGCGTGTCTTTGTTTGGACGTGACAATGCCAGGGGCTCAACTGTAGCCTTATGTAACGTGGAGGTGGGTAGTGCAGTGGAGCCCTTCCTGTTGAACGCTCGGAAAGCCAAGCCATGGGGGCCCGCGGGTTGTTCATGAGTGCTCAGGCGGTACATTAGCATTGTTGTGCTGGGCCTCTGAGATTAGGGGGGTGAGGTAGTGATTTAGTGCCTCCGTCGTCTTCCACCCCTGTGGATTCTTGGCCGGGGGTGTCAGGGATGTGCATCTGTCTCCACCCACTTGCTCGTGTCCATACCAAGGTGGGCCTGGCACCAACAATCCCCCCGCATCACGTACGCACAAAGACATACACACACACACACACACACACACACACACACACACACACACACACACACACACACACACACAGACACACGCCAGCTATCCCTCCAGGAACTTAAACATCCCCTAAATGAACACACAGGCATGGTGGATGGACATGGTCTACAGTGCCCCCGACTCCTCTTCTCATCTCCTCACTATTGTGTTTTTTTAATGGTCCACTGTTGTTTTCTTGTTAACACACTTCCTTTGTTTTATTGAAGGGTTTTCACAAAATTGTAGAATCCTCCTCCAGACCTACTGTAAGCTTTATCTAGTGATGTGTATTTTCCAGATAGAGACCTAGCAGCTTGACAAGAAAAGATTAAGAAATGAACTATAGTGTTCGGTTTAAACTCTGTGACCCTCTTCCGTTAGGAGTGCAAAACTTTCAGTTTTTTTTCACACTGCACCGTGCATTGTTTGGAATAGCTCAAAATCCCCTTGTCAGTGTAACAACACCGCTCACATATTTCATTTTATGGACTGTTGGGGGGAGCTTATTTTTCTCCCATGAGTCTTGTCCATTACAGCAATCCCTTTGTATAAACACTGTGCTTATGTGATTCACATTGGCAGTAGTTGAGATGAAGTTACATACCAACCAGAACACCCCGACACCATCACTCTTTTCTGTGGTCCCTCGACTGATCTCAAGAGAAATCCCTCGGCCAGCTGGATCTGTATTCTACCCCATACAGAGAATAGGCTTTCTCTCTCTCTCTCTCTCTCTCTCTCTCTCTCTCTCTCTCTCTCTCTCTCTCTCTCTCTCTTTCTCTCTGTCTTTCTGTCTCTCTCTCTCTCTATCTATCTATCTATCCATCCATCTACCTATATCCCCGTCTCTTTTTCTCTTCCTCCCCTTCCTCTCCCCAGTTTCACCTCTGATAAAGGGGTGTGTTCACGTCACATGGTAGTGGCACATCATCAGGTCATTTCAAGGGCAGCCATTTCTAATTCACAGCACTTCCAACTCCTCACCCATCAGGCAGTTAACTCTCGGCTCTATCCGAGACCTGGTGATACTGCCAGCCAAAGCTATTATCCTCCTGTTTCCCAGGCTCTGTCAGTGCATGTGTCAGAGGTGAACTGTTTGAAACCAGGCGCATTGCTATTAAAGATGCATGAAAGTATAGATTCCATTATTTCTGTAGCATGAAGAAAACAGGCTTAATGATTTATTATTGATGCTAAACATATTGATTTATTCATGAAAATCGTGTGTCCTTCTTTAAACCATGGGGAGGAATTGCATGAATGATAGAGTTCACGACCTGCTCTGCGTTCTCTCCCCTTTAAAGTTAAAAAGAACAGCAGTAAGCCTTTGATGTCTGTATGTTGTCACCATTTCAATAAGATGCAATATGTTGCAATCATTAAACATCATATCATCGGAAATCTGTAGTATTGTGTCTGATTTTTGTCCCGATTATGTAGAGTCAGGGTCTCCCTCAGTGCTTTATAGTTAAGACGGATCCTTGACAACAAACACCTCCCACCTTGACTAAGAAAAGAGAAATTATTTGTATTTTGAATGTATTTTCCAAAATGTTTATTTTTTATTTTTTAGTGCTTACTAAGATACATAATTAATTTTTATTTTTTAGTGCTTACCAAGATGCATAACCTGAACATAACCTTTAGATTGATAGTCTCCAAGTCACTAGTCTCTGATACCGACTAACGTCCCCCACCGCCCAACAAAGTCCTAGCGGGAAACACTGACAGTTGTGAGTTGTCAATGTTTTTCACCCGTTTCCTTTTTCCTCTTTGTCCCCTGTTCCTCAGGCCTGTGTATGTGACCCTGGTGTTCAGCACTAAAGGCCAGCGGTATCTGCGTGTGGGACTGGCCATGCCCCTGTTTGGCTCCCTGGCCTGCCTGCGCAGGATGGTGGCTGACGAGGGGAAGATCTCTCCAGACCAGGTGCTTCTCTCACTGATGTGGTGTTTATTCTCTGAGCTGTGCTTCCAGGCCAACTCTCACCAGTGGATACCTGCTCTAACATCACACAGGAGCTTCTCTTATTAATATCTATTATTTAAGTTGCAAAATAAATTTTTGTGTGTGTATCTCTCTGTCTAGTTATGGAAAATCATAAAATGAAAAAAAAAAAGAACTACGCACAAAATAGTCATCAATAAGCCTATATTAAACTCCAAAACAACCAGGAGGAAAATGTACCATGGAACCAATTGTGTTTTAATGTTGTTGTCAATGTTTTGGGACGATTGGGGACAGGTGAGGCTTGAAAACTCTTGAAAAAGTTGTGCACCTTCGCAGGAAAAGAAAAACAAGCAGTCTAATACTTAAAAAGTTTCCAGAGCCTCTGTAGCATTCTAAGCCCGACTCTGAAAGCCAACTTGTCCTGCAGTACACCTCCAGATGGGACTGGAGCTGCATTAGCACCTGCTGCGGTTTGCTGTATGTAGGGCACAGAAGGGGGGAAGATAATGATTCTGAGGTATTGTGGTGTATAACGTCTAATCCTGTAGTGCACAAACTTATTTGAATATTCTGCAAATGGATGAATGGCAAAGCAAAGGAGTGCAGATTTTATGGCACTCATATGCATCAAAAGTAAACCTTCCATGAACCACCATGGCAAAAAAAATGCATTTTATCTAGGAAATCTGTTCTGCGAATACATAACAGTGGGATTTTTCCAATGGATGGAATGGATGTTGCTGTTTACCATTTCCTTTATTATTAGACTATACTACAAGACCAGAATCCACCCCTTACTGCAGACTTCAGAGACAGATGCAAAGTCGTTGGGGTCACTGACAACGGCTTGTGACTTCTTGTTAGGCAAATTAAATACCATGCCTAGCAAGGGACTGTGAACCTTCTAGCAAGTGTAAAAATGAGGAAGTCTAATTTTAGAAACACACCCCAGGCTCCAGTGTGTATTTTTGGATTAACATATTGTCCCACGGAGCATTGGTGGCATAGATTTTTTTTTCTCCCTATCTCCCTGTGCTAGTTTTTGAAATTCAGGTACTGCTGCTTGCATGATCAGTACTAACTCCATCAGGTAGTACCATCAGGTAAACATTGTGAGACATACAGTACAGGACTTTGGATGATTTTCCAGTCTAGCTGTACAGTACTTGTAAATATAATATATTTATCTAACCTATGATATGTATGTATTCAGCTGTCTTTTTGCCCTTGTCAATACTGTCATTTCATCTGATGATTGCTCTCTCCCTGTATTGTCTCTGCAGGTGATCCTGGCAGAGATCTACTCCACTGGATTTCAGCGCTCCTTCTTTGATGAAGATGACCTGACCAGCATTGCAGAGAACGACAACATCTATGCCTTCCAGGCCTCCCCCCTCTACATCCGGGGAGGCTCTGCAAGAATCTCAGGTAAGTAACAGGGACCTGTAGGATTTTCACATACATACTGCTGCCCCAAGTCTACTTCACCACATAGAACTGTGCCAGTGTGTGGGAGATAGGGTGTTTTAATTGGCTACCAAGCAAGTGTGGGCTGGCTTTTTTCTGAAATATCTTTTCAATATAGAGGATAAGTCACAAGTCTAAGGATAGGCTATGTCTACCGGGAGTCTGTCCCATGAGCTCTCTCAGAATGATGGCCCAGTTGCTGGGTAGGGTTCATGTGATACTTCCTGTCCTGAAAGGTCCTTATACTGTCTCTGTGCCTGTCACACACACACACACACACACACACACACACACACACGCACACGCACACAGGCACACACACACACACTCGCACACAGTGTAAAGGTTTCAATAATGGTGTTTTCAGTCAATTTTAGGGTGCATGGCCATATACATAAAACAGAATCAAGTACCTTATCAAGTAGCTATGAATTATTACATATTTAGGTTACAGAAATGAGAGTATAGCACGGAGGGAATTTAGGAACATATTCTAGTATTCTTGCATCTAACTTCAGTCCAGAATGAGCAGGCACTTGATGTGTGATGTTCAGTCTTTTTAGGATAAGAGGAAATAGATCTTTCACGTCTTCATGATCTTTCAACAAAAGATGTTCTGTTTCCCCAAAGTCTCATTTATACTTCCTCCTCTTCCACCAAAGCCATTAAATTCAAAGGTTAGGTTTTAGCTTTCCCTCGGCAGAAGTGGATCACCTTGTACAGAGTTTGGAAAAATCTGTAAAATAAATAAAAAGTGACATGTTTTTTATGGAATCCACTAATAGGCCTTAATTACTTACTTCCTTCAGAGAAATTAGAGGATTTAAAAGCTAGGGGTGTTTCAGAGACCCTGACTAATGTCAGTAAAATTAATTGATCTCACTTTTTTAACGATGCTGGAGTTATGATCCATAATGTATGTCATGTATCAGCTTTTTTAGACAGCAGGGGGGAGCCAGGGGAGGATTTGGTGTTAATTTATTTGGATTTTTATTAGCATATTTGGAAAGGGGCTGCTGCAGTCAGGCAGAATGCCAGTGGGCGCTGGAGGTGCTGCGGTGTTTGTATTTTTTCATGCGAATTTGACCTCAGGGGACTAAGCCACATGACACGTTTGTCTGATGCACACAAACACACACAGTACCTGCTGACGGAGAGTGTTAATCCACTCCTGAAGTTTGAAAGTCACCTGCTGTAATGACGGGTGATATTTAGAGTTCAAATACTATGTTGTGTAAACTCACCTATTATGGTAATGGCATCTAGTGGGTGTTCATATTCATATGGATATCTAATGTACGTCTGTGTAGCATATACCTATCAACATAGCTATATACCTTTTCAAAATACAATCAAGGACAAGTGATACCAAACCAACTTTGAGCACTTAATTGGAGATATTGAAGGAAGTGTAATACCCTTAGGGTAAAGCATCAAAAGATAGCTCAGACACAACAAAAGAATGTGAAGAATCAACTGTGCTACCAGCATGTCAAAAGTGACTTGGCACTATGTAGTCCAAATAGCCACTGTAGATAGCATGCAAACCAACTAGCTGAGGCCCAGCTTTCCAATGATAATATGCTCTACCACACTTGGATTCATTTTCCTCCAACCCAGAGTCTCAGATCCTGAGAGTGTAAAACATTTACACTAGAGAGTCTTCATTCACCCCTCAATGAACCATTTAATCATCAAAGCCACTACAAAGCTGGTAAATTGACCTAAAAACGTTTCCTGGTATGCTTTAAATACAATAATAAATGAATGACTCAAGCATGTACAGTAGCTCTTGTCATCATACTCAATATCCGAGGAAACAACATTACTGCTTATCTACAATGTGCCCAGATATGGTTTTCCTTCATGCAAGTTCTGTGAGCTCGAGTTATTCCCCCTTTGTGACTTCTCTTTTTCTTAAACCAATTTCTGTTCATCAAATATCCAGAACCTTATTTTTTTTTGTTGCAACATGATATCACTTAATTGAATGGAAATGTTTTGCATTGAATTATACTCACATCTTCATGGACAGCAATGACGCGATGGATGAGATGTGGATGTTGTTCTGAAGGATATAGTGAAGCTTTAAAAATTAAAATAATAACTTCCAGATGATAGTAACTGTCAGTTTTAACGGGAGAAATCAAGGGACAAATTACTACAGACTCTTTTACAGATTGCTTTATTTTGCGTCTTTCAAAGATGAAGGAGCTGTTCAGTTTTATGTCGTTGTGTTGTTGGATAAATTTTCTTATCCTGATAATTATGGAGATGGTTCCAAAACTGATCATGGTAAAAGAACATTTAATACAGTACATCGATACCGGGATATCAGCTGAGTTCCTTGCTGACTCCCAGATCCGCAACTCACACAACCTTTTAAAGTCAAACTCTACCAGCCCCCCAGACCCAGACCATTTGTATGCAAAAACACTCTGATCCCTTATCAGCATTGTCTTGTTGATTGATTACCCACAGCTGTTCTCAGAACAAATACTTTGGTTAACAAAAAGGTGTGTGACTCTTACAGTGGAATGTTCATATGAAAACAGTACATATATAAAATCAGCTGATGCTTCGCTTTCGGGGGAAAACCCTGGAGCAAGTTGTGAAAAACATGTATATTTTAAATAACTAAATTTCATGTTCTCAAACTTGTTATATCTTTGTTAAATATACCTAAAACTAGACTAACATGCTTACTTGTGTTGGTTTTTCTTTGTTTGTTTTTTGTTTTTACAAAAAAGTAGTGACGTTGTGCAAAACATAGAAATGAAAGCCTTTCTTGCTCTAACTCATCAGATCCTCTTGACAGCCTCCAGTGGATTCTCATGGTTCTCGGTTTTCTAGGTGACTATTCAGCTCACTGGTTGTATTGGCAGAAGTGTCAATAAGCCTTGCAATGAGGAAGATGCAGGGAAGATAGAGGGAGTTCATTTGTATCCTGCAGTCCTCTCACACACTGAGGTGTTTGTACTGGACATATAGATTGTTTGGAGCAGACAGGGTTGTTCCTGCATATTTGGAGAGGGAGTATGTTCTTTCTTCTCAGATAAATGGGGTTATTCTCTTTTGATGTCTCTTATATGAGCAAACAGAAGTTAAGAAAAATATTAGCTTTCATCCACACATGAAAGTGTTGGATGTTTTATTATATATTTTTATATCTTTTGTGAGTACAATAACACAGGTTATAGTGAGTTGGTATGGGATATGGGATGTCTTTTCTTTTCCATAAAATCAGCAGTTAACTTGCAGCTACATCTTAAAGATACAAATCTGTTATATGACACAGATACAGATCTGTTCATGCTTTTGTGTTTTCCTTTTGTGTTCTAATACAGAAGAATGGTCCCTTTTTCACCCTCAGAGACATTACCTGGTGGTCTTTCATTAACACTCACCAAAATAGATGTGATTTATCAAAAGTGATGAGGGTCAATAGATAGCAAAATAGATTGAATTGTGTGTGTGTGTGTGTGTGTGTGTGTGTGTGTGTGTGTGTGTGTGTGTGTGTGTGTGTGTGTGAGAGAGAGAGAGAGAGAGAGAGAAGGGATGATATATAATGGTATACTGTATATGAACGCATCTCCCACATGGGTGTATGCAGGTGCGCTCTTAAGCAAGCATGCATGCATAGGTTTTCTCTTGAATGTACATAACAGCAATTGGCTGCATTGGGGTCATCTTGATGCCTTTTTTCTCTGCCCCATTTTGAAGATTGGATTTCAGCTTTGTGTCAGGAAACGGGTTGTAATTTAGAGAGACGTGAAGGACATTTGGCAAGGGAAGCCTGGAAACCCTGCAGCCCTGGTGTTTGCCCATAAACCCCCTCTTTTGATTTAACTGCCCTCCTCCTCTCTGCCACAGCATCAATCATAGCCATACAAGCCATGAGGTGACCTTTACGCTCTTTTACTGCTGTTTTATGAATATGTTTTACGGCTCATTATTAGCTGTTTTTCCCCCCAGTATGATGAATGTGTCTAAAACCGGCTCATTTTGCACAATGACGAGGCATACAGTACATAGTGATACTAGCATATTAGCCCATTTAGTGCATGAACACTAATGTCTCTAACATCAATTCAACATACTTCTGCATGCGTTTTTATGTGTGTGCAACAGCAAGTGAAAACAATCTCTCTCCATGTGTGCTGTTTGCCAAGCTTCAGAGTACAAGAAGCCGAAACCTGTTTTAACACGCTGTTCTTAAGTCAGTCTCTAGCCTTCATTCTCAGCGGTCAACATTAGTGTAGAAACTGCAGCACCCAGTGGTTGGGCAGCGGAAATCTACCGGAGGAGTGTTGACATTGGCCTGCTGGTGGTGATAAATGAAGCCAGGGACACAGGCGTCAGCGTGTAATGAAGCGGAGAGAGACTTTGCCCGGCAGAGAAGTAGCTCTGTCCCAGAGGGATCGATACATGCCCATCTCTTGCCCACCGTCTGCCCACCCGTTCAGCATCCCTAGGGGGGATGATTTGTCACCATGCCCACCCATAGGGAATGAGGTGCTGCTACCGTGACACCGTTTCATGTCACCACCACCCAACCCCCCCCCCCCCCCCACACACACACACACGCAGACACACACACACACACACACACACACACATCCTTGCCACCCACCCTCTGTGTAAATCCTCCCGGTCTGTCTGACAAGAGCTGGCAGCAGGGTGACGTCAGAGACGTCTGGGGCCCGAGTTGAGCTGCAGTGTTTGGTCTAGTCACGACAGACCAGAGGGAGGAAGCAATAAGAGAGAGAGAGAGGGAAAGAGAAAGAGAGAGAGGGGCAGGCACCCCACCAGCCAGTCTCTCAGCGCGAGTCTCTAGTCAGACAAGACATCCTACTGCGCGAGTCGGCCGGCTGGCCGGATGAACCATTCGCTCACTTGTCGGGCTTGTTCCCATCTGCTGCGGAGCCTCACGCTTCTGCACTGGTCTGAAAAGATGCAGCCAACACCCCACCCTTCCTTTATGCCCCATCTACTCACTCTTCCCTCTGCACACGTACAGTACGTTCTCTCATGTCTATTCTCCAGGACTGGAGTAAGTCTCTGCCCGTTATATGGTCAGTCCAATTATCATGACATGGAGAGACATGGAGAATCAAGCTTGGTCAACTTTATGTTTTGTGTTGTGTTGTGTTGTGTTGTGTTGTGTTGTGTTGTGTTGTGTTGTGTTGTGTAGTATTGTACCGGCGTTGTGTTGTGTTGTGCTGTGTTGTGTTTTGTTTTGTTTGTATATTGTACCTAAATGTCCTAAAAAAAATCAAAGGTATTGGTCCTGACGTTTGTTTTTCTGAAGGAACTTTAATCATGGACAAATTAGCAGGCAAATTATCATGGTCATCTGGACACTGAATTAAACCAGTAGTTGCCAAGCAACCTTGATCAAAATAGTTGTCCCATGTATCATTACCTTTTTAGAGGGCTATTTAATGTTCTTCTTTAACTTCATTCTCTCTCTCTCTCTCTCTCTCTCTCTCTCTCTCTCTCTCTCTCTCTCTCTCTCTCTCTCTCTCTTTTTTTTTTTCTTTGTGTTCCACTTTGCTCTGTTCCAGGGTACCATCACAGTCTCCCCTCCTCTCCCTACTCCACATCTGGGCCTGAAGGTCAAAGGTTACCTGCCTCTGGAGCACTTTCATCTGAGTTCCTCAACCAGGGCATCCCCGGGAAGGTGCTTCTCCTGGTCTGCAACGCGGCTGGAACAGGGCAACAAGCTGTCAGGTGATTATAAATTAGCTCACAAAGTCATGAAGGCATTATGATATATTACGTTCAATTAAAAATCAAAAGAGTGCAGGATATACAGGTACACAGACATTTGCAGTATGTGTCCCCTTAAGAAAAGCAAATACCCTTTATTCTGTGTATGGAATAGATTTGATTTAGAGCAGAGCTTTTTACATCCTGCATGTTTACATTCATGTTCCTCAGGTTACAGTTTTCTTTCATCCTCCATTAGTGATCCTCAAAGCCCCGGGGCAAGGAAATGAATTGCAGTGAATAAAGATGTCAGATGTCTTAAATCCAGTAATTAGCCCTAATTACTCTCTGCTCTCTCAGAAAACAGAAGGCCAGTTAGCAGGCATATGCCTCAGCTCTGACGACACACCGTGGCTAATGTTACTCAGGGAATTAGAGTGAGTGAGGTGAGGTCCATTGATGTAAAGGTTGTTGATTAATAAAGTCTCATTGAATACTTTTATGGCACTTCTGGATGAAGTGTGACCAGGATATTGAGGTCTCAGTTTTGTGTTTGAGTAACTTTGCATTACCTTTGCATTTTTACGAATTCAGTATCTCAAGTCTTTCTCCTTTCTTTTAGAAATTGAAATATACTAGTAGGAGTGCCCCTTAAGATACTGGGATAGTGTAACATGTAAACAACTTGACCCAATTTCTTAGTTGCTGATTCTGTATAACATGTAATATGTATTGCTGATTAGAACCAAAAACAATCCGGAAATGCACTTGATTACAAGAATAAGCTTTGTAGGATACTCAAATGCATATAAACGTGATTGTTGATATGTCATGATAAGAAACCTCTGGTATTTTACTGGGGCATTTTGCTTTGAAATAGCAAATGGTGAGTAAAATGTTTTTTTTCTTTAGTTTTTTTTTTTTTAAGGAAAAAAAAAAAAAACTACAGAGCTCGAGGTCCACGTGAGGCCCGAACATTTCAGGATTGACTAGACTTGCTGATAGGAATTAATCATGAGTGAAAAGCTCATCTCAGTGGAGAGAGATGAGAGTTCACTATGGATCAGGGGGAAGGAATCCAGTGTGCCTGTGATGCCTGTGTCTTTTTGGTCCAGTCTTCCCTCTTTGGACTTCACTTGTGCTCTCGTGAGGGAAAAAAAAAGAAAAGAAAAGAAAAAATTCTCCCAACTGAGGTAACTTGGGAGATGGACATGGAGGACAGAGAGGTATTGATTGGCCACCCCTTCCCATCTCTGGGACGACGGTACACTGTGACAATCCCATCACTGCCTCGCAATGCAGAGAGAGATGTGCAGGATTGGCCGAGCTGACTGCTACACACCAGAAATGAGAACACTGTCTGCACATTTATTAAGTGAAAATGAATGAAATGGATTTTTTTTTTTTTTTTTTGATGGGAGATGTGACGTTTGTTCTTGGCCAAGGGTATCCTTGCTCTATTCAGGAGCGGGAGCAGCAAAACCTCGGAGGCCTCTACAACCCAGAGTTCAAGGTTTTAAACTCTGAACAGAATGTAATGTGTTGGCATCAGAGTGACAGAGTACATTTGCACACAAAACAAACATTATTGGGCTTTGATTGCGCTGCCCCCCACCTCCCAACCTCCTCAGACACACATGAAAACTAATTTAGTTTCCTCCAGGTTATTGCTTGTGAGTCAGCAGGAGAATATCTCAGTTTCAGTGATACAGTGATATCATCATTAGACCCCCCCCCCCCCATACACACACACACATACACACTTTGTCTCTTTCCCTCTCTTTCTCTTTTTCTCTCTGTCTCACTCACACGCACACACACACATCCATACCTATCTCTCAACCTCTTCTCTATCTCTTTCAGTCTCTCTCTCTCTCTCCATCCATCCATCCTTCTCTCTCTTCCTCCCAGTGACAAACAGATCTGACTGTGGCCTAGTTTGGTGATGGCTCCTCTTTCCACATGGGCAGACAGATGGGCTGCAGAGATGAGATGCTGGGGAAGATGGAGGTGGGGGAGGGGGGCGGTTTGGTGGAGGGAGAGAGAAAGAGAGAGGAGCTGACGCCTTTATTAGTTTCCACATGATGATCTTATCGCCTCGTCTCCTATTAATGAGTTAACATGCCATGAAGATGCATGACAGGTTTCCGCTTTCCTTTCTCGCTCTTCTATCCTCTTTTCCCCTTCCGTGATTTTTTTTCACTATCTCTTTATATCTCCTCTGCAACTTTTCAGCCGTTTTATCTGACACAGGGAAGTTTCCGCGAGCATGAAATTAGGGGCTAGGAACTAGACCTTGTGTTATTTGTCATGGCATCTCCCCGGAGATGTTCTTGGGCCCTGTAGCGGGGAGGCTCCGTTTGATATTCTGTCCCAGAGTGACTTCAAGGCACCGGCTTTAATGGGGTTCGGATGACGCAGACGAGGTCGCTGGCCAGAGGGAGGTGGGGTTTCGTGCGAGCGTTTTGCTGCTGGAGAGGCAGTTTGTGGGTTTGTGCTGCTTTAAGCGTTCTCAAGAGCAATTTGGAGTCATCTAGTAGGCTGGTGTGCACGACCAGCACCTTTCAAACTTATCAAGGTCAAACTGTACTGTATGCCTGTGTAAGTGAGCATGCAAATATGCATACATTTTCTGCAGTCCTTTGGCTGATGTGGTCATCTGTATGCACAGCAGGTGTTGTTATAAGGTCATTAACTTCAAAATCTAGAAATGATATTAGTTGATATCAAAATATGTTAGATTGAACAGATCAAATGAGGGTAATTGTGAATTCAGCTTTAGTTTGTTATTACAGATTAAAGTATTTGGTTGACATCTGACACTTTGTTAAAGGAACCATTTTGAAAGAGGCTGTTGAACTTCAATTCTTGAATTTGGTTAGCAGCCTAATCCCAGATGATATTTTATGATTGAATCTGGATAATCTCTTATGAATAATCATGCATAGTATTTCACATTTGCTTTGTTTTTACCAACACAGTCACCATCTATCTGAGTATGTGTGTCTGTTTATGCTTAAGTCCCATTAGTCTCTCCTGGGATTTTCCGGCTTAAATAAAAAGAGACAAAAAGAGTTAGTCATCTATTGTCCCTATGACTCAAGAGTTCTGCAGCATTAGGTATTGCTCCACAAGGGCATGTGCAGGAAGCAGCTCGGCTAACAACATGGAAGCCCATTGTGCGATGACCACCTGGAAGTCAGTGACCTTTAGCTATCCTCCAATCAGACTCAACTAAATATCTAACCAGTGGGAGGAAGAAATAAGGAAGAAAAAGAAGAAATGCACTAGTACATAGGAGATCTACCGTCTGTAAGCAGATATTTCCATATCACCCTCAAGACCCAAGTCCACAAATCACTACCAGCAGAATATTAGCTGCATTGTGAGCACACCGCAATATAGTGTCCCTCGGATGGAAAAATCAAAGCATGGCTTAAGCTGTTTTATCGGGCATGTTTCCATTCGTAATTGAATGTCCATTTGGTAATTGTATTACGTTTGTCTCTCCTTTTTGCTTCCTGTGGATAGTCTAACGGCTGTGCTGCACATGTAAGGAGGAACGTTGCTTGAAGCCTGGAAATGGGTATCCCACAGCAGGAAGCATAGCCGCATGGAATCTAATGATAATAATGATTACGCCACAGTGTGTAATGTCTGTGCTAATCCCGGCCTATTTGATATCATGGTTGCCATAATAATGTAATGACTAGGGTTGGTTCCTTGAGGCCAAGCAGTACATGTGAACCCACCATCATCACTGCTGTCTCCTGACTGACTGTAGGACTCACTAGAGCAGAGGGAAAAGCTACAGGCCCCCATTGAGATCCTGATGGACAGTGTGACATTTAAAAGGACACGAGGCCTCAAGATTGGTGTCAAGAGTGTGCCATTATCCTCATCAGCATATGAATGCTGACTCAGATGTGCCATCATCCACTTCCTTCAGAAACAGGGACTCACTTACATCAGCAAAATCATGCAGACAGACACCATGTACTTCCACGCTGACAGATAATGAATATGAATCCTCTGAATCCGTTGTCTGAGGGTTTCTACAGTTTTTGTGTGTGTGTGTGTTTTTTTTTTACTTTTTACAATTTTTTAGTCCTTCTTCTGTCTCTTGGCCCTCAGGTTTGGCCCCCCATTCCTGATGCGAGAGGACAGATCTGTGTCATGGGACCAGCTGCAGCAGAGCATCCTCAGCAAGCTCTACTACCTGATGATCAACGGGGGCCAAGCTCAGGTACTCTGCATGGACTCATGGTGGCCTAGCTTTTTAGCTGTTTGTGTGTGTGTGTGTGTGTGTGTGTGTGTGTGTGTGTGTGTGTGTGTGTGTGTAGGTGACGGTGGGTGTGGGGAATGGAAATGGGTGTGAGTACCGTATGTGTTTATGCATTTAGGAGAGGTTTAGCAGATGTGGCCAGATGTGACATGACAGAGAGAGTTCAGGGCACTGGGTCAGTTCATGCCTCCCACAAACAAACCAGACGAATTACACCAAGCCTGACAGCCCTTAGTCAGTGTCATGTCACACACACACACACACACACATACACACAGTTATACACATTCAGCATGCATATTCAGGAACACATAGCCGAGAGAGAGAGAGATTTAAATGCTCCCAGCTGTGTCTATCTCCCATCAAATCAATTATTTACCTCAGTGCTGGCTCCATGTTCTCGCTGATTGCTGACAAACAGCAGTGAATCACCGCGTTAAGTCATGTTCCAATTAGCACATCTCGTCTGTCGCCGTGACACAGCCACAGGCCCTGCCCGGCTGAGAGAACACTTAATTCAAGACCAGTGTTTCCCCAGGTGAAAGCCCAAAGACAAAAGCTAGGTGAGAGAAAGTAAGGAGTGAATTTAGGCGCACACGTGTGTGTGTGGGTGTGTGTGTGTGTGTGTGTGTGTTTTTCTGTGTGTGAGTGTTTCTGTGTGAGTGTATGTGTTCAGGCATTTGTGTGTTTCTATGTGTGTGTGTGTGTGTGTGTGTGTGTGTGTGTGTGTGTGTGTGTGTGTGTGTGTGTGTGTGTGTGTGTGTGACGCCTTCTTGACCCAGACCAATTCTCTCTACATGGAGAAAAAGACATGATGACATCAAGGCCTGCCCTTGGGGCAGCCTTCTTCTTCTTGTCCCTCACTTTATGATGTCCCATGTAATTAAACTGCACTGTGTGCTCTGCAGCCATGGCAAAGAGGACCAACAAGGACGCTCCTTGGAAATCTCCTTTTGATATTTTGTTCTCTCAGATCGCAGACTCATCTCTGTACATGTCAAGAGCCTTCATTAGTAGCCCTGACGCCAGCCCTCTTTTTTCAGTTCTTCTTCTTCTTCTTCTCCTTCTTCATATTCATAGTCAGTGTGGAGAAGGGGAATGTCACAGGGATGATTATGAGAGAAGTCTCATGAGGGCTGAATCATGACAACAGCCCGGGGAAGTCAACTTTATAACAACATGGAGCTGGGGATATGATTAATCACTGGGTGTCGCGTCCATGTGTTCCCATTCACAGCCCACTGAGGTGTGAGGATGTGTGTGTGTGTGTGTGTGTGTGTGTGTGTGTGTGTGTGTGTGTGTGTGTGTGTATGTGTGTGTGTGCATATGTGGGCGTGCCTATGTGTGTGAAGGGAACCCTTACTTCGTATTTGTATGCAGCCACTGGTTAATTGACATGTTAAAAAGACAAAAAATGCTAAAGATCTACCAAAACGATCATGTGAGATGTGTCATTTGATTACAAAAGTCTCTTTTAGATGCACACAAGAATTACTGAGTTGATTGTACCGCTTCTGAAAGTGAAATGGACTGCATGCTGAGCCTTTTTCCTCTGTCACAGTCATCTCAGCATCACCCACCCATCCAAACAAAGAGACACACACACACACACACACACACACACGAACAGACACACACACACACACACACAAGCACGCACACACACACACACATTTTCAGTTCTGAGTTTTTATGTTTAGAGGCAAGGAGAGTTCTTGGTACTGCAGTGTGACAAACAGTGGCCCCTAATAGAATTCTATTTATACTGGAAAATGTCCGAGCTCTTCGCCCCCCTGTTGCCTGCCAGCCCTGCTCTCAGAATGGTGTTTAATGGGCCTGAGTGCTGTGTGGATGGAGTGGCACAGGTGGCTTTGGTCCACTTACTGTACCAGTCCACTGCCTGACTGTTTAAGAACCAAGCTTACAGTACTGTGGCATGGGTTTTTCAACACAGCCTTGAATTCTATTAAAAAAAATCCCAAATCCCATTTAAAAAACCCAACTGATGAGCTATAACATTTCAGACAGTCAAGCTATATAGATAATGGAAAAGAGATTTGAAAAGAGCCTGAAATACAGTAGGGTTTCAGGTGGTGTCAAAATCTCAAAAAGTTCCATGTGAGCGTTTTTCCCAGATCCCATCACATACCAGTAACATATCTGTTAGATAGATAGATAGATAGATAGATAGATAGATAGATAGATAGATAGATAGATAGATAGATAGATAGATAGATAGGACTCGACTGGATGAGTTAGAAGACCTCTACCTCATTGGCCCCATTTTAACCTTGCTGAACCTGTTCATGTGAGCAAGCTGACTTGGAAATCCTGAATGGCTAATTTACATCATTGCATTATGATTATTACATTATTATCTGCATCCTAATTTGTGTTCATTTGGTTTAAGTCCATAACCATTTAAAGTTTTCAAAAGACATGCATGCATAAATACCCCTAAGCAGACACCCCAGAGAAATTAGTTTGTGAATTTCCTGATTTCTCTTGTTAGTTTTCTAAATCAGCCATATCACTCACATGGGATGCAAGCCTTGCTTTCATTTGTTTTGTTTACTGAATCGGGGAAAGCCTGGTATCACAGAAAATCTCACCTGAATGCTCAGCCAAATCCAGTCCATCTGTTAGAGAACATGTGATCGTGTGAAACAAGACTCTGGACTAAAGTCCAGTTATTTACCACCTGCACGGCTCTGGCACACTAGCACTATGACAGAGCTCTCACCCTTTCTTTCTCCTTTCCTCTTTCTCTCTCTCTCTGTCTCTCTCTCTCTCTCTTGCTGCTTACTCCCCCCTCTCTCTTTTTCTCTTTCTCAGTTCCTCTCTCACTCTCTCTCTCTGCTAGGTTGTCTTCACTAAGTGTCTTTGTCCTTTCTCCCCATAATTCTTTCTTGGTTATTGCCTTCTGTCTCACTATTGTTCCATCTTGTTCTTCTTCTCTTGTTTCATTTCCATCATCTCCCAAAAGCATTCGCACAGGTCAAAATGAATGTCTTTTATGTAAATGTAAATAAATACCTACCCACTGATGGATAACTTAGTGATATTTACCAGTCATTCAATTCTAAATCAATATTTTGTCTGACTTTTTTTGTCTGAAATCTATCAGTCTTCTTCAGAATTTACCAGCAGCTATTTTTAGCTTTCCCTTACAGTAGTTCTTCTGCCCCCCTATTTCTATCATGTAGTAGCCAATCATAGGTGTGTAGATCATATCATTTCTTGTAGTCAGTTAGTGCCTCTATGTGGTCATTTTTAGTAATACAGCCATTCCTGGGGTTACATTTTATTCTAATGTCATTGCTATAATGTGTTTCAGTCATATATTAGCATGCATTTTTATCGAAAATGCAATCACAGTGTGGTAAAATAATGGTCTTATTAAGTTCTCACAACTGTTTGTTGTTACATGATGCTATTATCAGCTTCATGTGTGTGTGTGTGTGTGTGTGTGTGTGTGTGTGTGTGTGTGTGTGTGTGTGTGTGTGCGCGTGTGTGTAAACAGTGCGCACAGACGCTTACTGAGTGCGGCTTCATTAAAGGAGCAACTGTGCTGTCTGAGGCAATATCTGGCGTATCGCTGCAATCTGTCCCTCACAGCGGTGCCCCATAAGCCAGTGGCAGAGGCAGAGGCAGAGGCAGAGGCAGAGCACAGCCCTACTACCCCCGGCCCAGCCCCTCCTCTCTGCCCGTCTGGCTGCAGAAGCACTCAGGCTTCCATGCCAGTGTTGATCACCCATACTAATCATTGCTCTTGGTTTCACTAATGTTTGGGTTCCTCCTCATGGGAAGCTATAAGTTTATCTATAAGTGGATTTCCTTTTTATGCAAGTAAACTATGATGGAAATTAAAGTCGATGGAAAATGTGGAAATTGAGTATATTCGCATTTACCCCTTAGCTGTCTAGACGTTGTCCTTGTGGCATTACATTACAACAAACAGCTGGTTGGAACACGTCTCTTGGTTAGCACAATGTTCATATTTTTATTCGTATCACACAGCTGAATGCCTGCAGACGTGCATAATCTTGTGCCAAATTTTTGTTAAATACGAATATGAAATGTGAATAAGTCAGATGGATTTTCACGGAATTTCAACAAAGGCTGTTCCAGACAGGGTATTTGACGATCTGCTTTCAAAGTCAGGGAATATCAGATCACACACCTTCTACCTTGTTTCTCAATATTTTTCAATTTAATTGGAATGAATTAAAACTCTGATTGGCTGATTCATGACATTTACAGTAAGTGTTAGGAAGTAGACCCATAGGAGGATATTAGGAATAGTTTGGCTGTTTTAAATGGCCTTCCCTGCTTGGTGCCCAGTTTCTCTTCTACAGGAGCTCATGGAAATTCTGCTGCTTGGTCAGGGAAGATCATGGAAAAATCAGGGAATTTTAACTCTAATCTGGATTGGGAACCATGTCCACCTTTTTCCTTTTGTCTCCCTCTAGTCATGTCTTTTGCTCAGACATTTTGCATGATGCTACAGCTCAAAGTGTACTGGAATTTTACTAAAGTTGGCAACACACCTGAAACTCAAGGACTTGGCAGGTTTCCGCAGTGATGAAAGCTCTAATAATTGTGTTCAGCTGGGCAATAAAAGTGGGGTTAGTTTTGTAGCTGCTGTCCATTTCGGTGAACGCTGCTGTGGTGACTCTTGTTCACAGTAAAGCAGTAGATGTCTGGTGATCACGAGGAGGCCTTGGGCATGCACATGCAAGCCTGGGGGATAAGATCCTCCAGCTATGAATTGAATATTGACCCTCCTCTGCAAAGCTCCTTGTCCCAGACTAGCTCCTTGTCACGCATCATGACCCGTGTCTTGACCTCAGTGCTTTGTGATTCATTCTAAACAACTGTACTTGTGCTGTGGGTCTTTTTTGCCCTCAACAGTGCCTGCCAGGCAGCACTGTCCCCAAATCTAGGGTTACACCGTGTTCTAACTGAAAGCGACTGTCGACTTGTCGTGTAGCATTGACTTTCACTGTCTACATAGGATGCGTTAAATATGACGTTCTATTCGATTAGATTCTCTATTCAATCTGGCCGAGCAACGCGACTTGTATGACTGAAATAGAAACGGACAGAGCGACTAAAAAGTCGCGTAGCAATGCGACTAGTCGCGTTGGATCGCATAGCATTCTTTTAGGACATTCCAATAGAAAACAAAGTGATGGAACTCTTTCTGACGCACAAATGCAGTCGCATCGCGTTCAGTTAGGACACGGTGTTAGGGTGATGGTTGGGGTTGGGGTTAAGGTAGTGCTGCCAAATGTTTTAAATAAAAACATTGAAAGCAGTGTGTGTGTGTGTGTGTGTGTGTGTGTGTGTGTGTGTGTGTGTGTGTGTGTGTGTGTGAGTGAGAGGGAGGGTGACAGAGAGAGAGAGAGAGAGTAAATGGATGTTCTGTCTCTTCTGGCCAGCAGAGCTCCAGGGTGTTGTTCAGGATCCGTGTGGTGGGGGGATCAGCTTCCTACAGTTACCTTTGCCCTCAAGATGGACGCCCTCTCTGCCATCCGGCTGTGGATCGGTACAGTCTTACTTCTTTATGCACATGCACACACACAAATCATAAGAGGTCACACACCTCTCATAATTGTATCCATAGCCCATGAACATACTGGCTTCAGAGAAACAAGGACACACTGGTATTATGCAATGGTAACAGCATTATTTTACTTTTAAATTATTGTTTTATTATTCATCAGCTACACAATGTTTGGTAAAAGTGAGCTATTTCGTGGACATTAATAAATATTATAACCATGTTTAACTCTGAACTACAAATTAAAATAAAATTATATATATAGAAATTACGTATAAATATATATATTTTTATACATGTATCATTTCTATTTATATATAATTTTATATTAATCTGTGGTATATATATGCACACATTTAATTAAAACTATATTAGGCAGGTGTTTAGTCAGATAGTGGAGTAGATGAACTGCACACAGAGTGAGAGGAACCCAGACATCTGAATGAGACTATCTAACAGGAGCAAGAGCACAGAAGCCCTCTCTGAAAGCCCTGTTGTTTAAAGCAAGTTGCAGTTAAGTTTTTTCAAAGCCATGTTGTTGGCATTTTGCTACCTTTTTCACTAATAGGTACTGTGTACTGTATGTGTGAATGAATGAGCTTTAAAATAGAGCAGAATCCACATAATCCTTTGCCAAGTGTGCAGGTTGAGATCTGTTAATAGGAAGGTAATTAGGTTGTCCACAGCTTTCAGAACAGCTTATTGGCATTCTGTGCTATAGTGAAGCTGTGGAACAGAGTGCTTGAACTTGCACCCCCCACACCCCCTTCCTACACAGAGACACACACACACTCTCTCTCTCTCTCTCTCTCTCTCTCTCTCTCTCTCTCTCTCTCTCTCTCTCTCTCTCTCTCTCTCTCTTACTCACACACACAAACACACACACACCCCTGTCTCCTTCCTGCACAGTGCACGCTCACTCATACACAAAGTGCACACATGCACTCACTCGCACACACACACACACACACACAAACAAAAAGCCATTCACTTCCCCACGTTGAATGGCTCTTAGACTCCTGCTTTTGAGGTGCATCCTTGAGAGTTTGGATTTAGAGAGCAATCTCTGGGCTGGAAACAATTGGTATGGTCTCTACACAGCCATTACATAACCTTCATGTCCATCCAGACACATGTTGGAGAAGCCATGGGTTTACAAATCATCATTGAAAACTTGAGCCTGAAGGACAGAATGAAAAGCTGGCAAGTTATTACTGAAATGTAATCAATTTTTTTTATGTAAGTGCACCTGGCTCAAAGTTACATGGTTACCTTCAATTTTAATTCAGAGATTTTGTTTTATTTATTTCAGAGCCTTTTCTCTTACTGTAATATATTGCCAGTTGATAGCTGACTTAATTTGCACATACTGACACCTTGTGGCTGCAAATTGGCATTACCGTCCTCAAGGTCCTACTTGGGGTAGAAAGTGTGTTGATTTGGTCCAGTTACTGGAGTGATTTGGAAGGTGCACATAGACCTAAGCCAAATATTTTGAATGGCACTATATCATTGTGTCAAAATAGCATATGTGACTATTTTCTAATGTGATACAAAGAGGAGCGGAAAGCTGTAATAAACTATCCAGTTCAATACCCTAGACTTATGTGGTGTGTGTGTGTGTGTGTGTGTGTGTGTGTGTGTGTGTGTGTGTGTGTGTGTGTGTGTGTGTGTGTACCTGTGCCCATGTGTGATTGTATTCAGTGCTGTGAAGCTGTGTGGCTCTGGTGGACCACGGCATGTGAAGCTGGTTGTAGAATGGGAGCATCACATCAAGGACTGGTGAGTTAAATATTAGTAACTCTCAGGACCAAACATAATTGTACCATTAAGAATGCATTTGTTTTTTGCAAGTTTTGCATTTTGTTAGCCTCATAGCATAATTTTAGCATATTTGGGAAACAAGAAAGGTGGAAGTAACGTTATGGTATCTCAATATAAATTGTTTTTAACCTAATTGTCAGATGATGCAATAGATTTGACCAACTTCATATGAATAAACAAAACAGAGGATAGAAATCGAAAGTAACTTAGTAATGTCTAGTTACTATAGGTAGTAACTGTAATCAAGTTACTGATATTTTAAAATTAACATGTTATGTTACTTAGTTACTGCAAAATGTAATTAATTACAGTAATTTAGTTACTTTGTAATTAGTTATCCCCAACACTGGTTACGGTCATGTTATGTTCCTCACAATATTGATAAGTCGGTATCCTGACAGCTTGTGCTGAGCCAAGTCATATGAATGACTCAGGCAGATTGTGCTGTGATTTGCCAATGAGATAGGATAGGAGAAAGACGATGCAGAAGTTGTTGGAGAGTTAAATTATGCAAATATCTCAATTTGGCCAAAAAAATGACTTTTTTATGCTATGAGGTTAATGGTTTTCTTTTGCAACTTTTGCAGAAAACCACCATGTTTTAAGGTGGTAATAGCGAAGGTTTTAACATATGCCCATACACGGTTTCTCTGTGTCTGTCGGTAGTCTCTTTGGGAACATCCAGGAGGAGGTGGTGAAGGATGCGGAGAGTGTGCGGGCGCAGCAGCAGCAGCACGTACAGCAGTACAGCTGCACTCTGGACGAGTGTTTCCAGCTCTACACCAAGGAGGAGCAGGTAAAGCCCACAGCCCAGATGCCTTACTGTACCCCTCACCCCCATCTCCCCCAGCTCTGGCACTTCACAGAGCAAAGCCAGGCCTCCAGCCCTCCAGCCTTGTCCCTCAAAAAAACAAAAACAATGCATTTCAGCCTGCTTGAGACTACATTAGAACCTACCTTTGGAGTATGCTTTTAAGGCAGGCAGTATCATAACAAACAATAGATTACGTCAAATGGATAGGATGTATTGTAACATGCATTGTGCACTACTATGCTTGTCAATGGTTTGAAAGAAGAAATACGTGGTAGCCATATGCAGTTTTTATTGATTGCCTGTGCAGGATTTGACTAAAATTAACTTAATGTGAATCAGAGCACCACCAACGAAATTACATCTTATTTGTAAAAGGCTCTACCCATGCCAAAACTTATAATATGCAATAAAAGTAAATCAAGAGTTTGGTTCCAAAACACTACAAATCCATTTTTGAAAAGTCCTGCTTTTTAATTGCGAATTTCAGAAATGATTGACCAAACTTCAATTATGTTGATTTTATTTTGTGATAATAAATCAAGTAAAAGATTCTCAAAAGTAATTACACTCATATGTCTAAAAAATAAAATGTAATAAGACTATTTCTGAAAGTAATGTAGAATGGCTTTTATAGCGTTTTGGCACCAAACTCTTCAAATTTTGGCTTCAAACCAGGGCAATAGCCGAGATTTTTGAAATACCAAGGTCAGAAATAACTGAATAACTCACCCATTGGGAAAATTTTGCTATGACATCCAAATTGTGCAATGGGA